>OY757941.1:37034716-37094716 GCA_963585895.1 Sepioteuthis lessoniana
CACACACACACACATATATATATATATATATATATATATAATTTTCTCTTAAAAAAACACACGCATAAACAAACACACACACACACACACACATATATATATATATATATATATATATATATATAGTAATATTCTTCCTATATATATATATATATATACTAATATTCTTCCTGAAGATCTAAAGATGCAGGCGGTGAAACCTAGGTATATTAGTTTGACACTGTAGGTTTTATTAGTATATATATATATATATATATATGCATGTGGGGGGTGCGTGTGTGTGTTTGAGACTGTGTATTTACCAACCTTTCAACAAAAGCAGAGTGTGACACAAGGTCAATTTTTTGTAAACGGAGTTATACAGGTTTGCACTGCCAGATTTCTTTTTATAAGATTGGTTGATATACCAGGATCCCTGTTGCGTTTCTATTTACTCAAAGCTGGAAAGATATTAAGTTGATTCATACCTTTCCCAAGGGTAGTAGCTCTAAGTAAAATCCAGACTGAATCGTCAAGAATTTGGACTTGACAAATATTAGCATAGATAGATAGATCGATAGATATATAGATAAAAAAAATCGGATCGAGATAGATATATAGACTTTCGTATGAGAGAGAAAGAGAGAGAGAGAGACAAAGATAGAGAGAGACAGAGAGAGAGAGAGAGAGAGAGAGAGAGAGAGAGTAGATAAAAAAAAAGTAAGAAACTCAAAGATAGATAGATAGATAGATAGATAGATAGAAATAAGTAAATCCGAAACCGCTTTGATATACAAAAAAAAACTTTATGCTGAACTTTTGGATCTTATCAGATATCACGAGAACTTATTCAAAGTAAAACGAACAATTATCTAAGTTCAAATGTTTTTCGCCCGATTTACCGCCCGTGATCCGACAGACCATCCCCCAGGGTAATTCCTAAATCAAGGCCCAAAACAATTCTTCACGTAATGATGTATAATGAAACACGCGCGGACGCACCATAAGTCAAAAATTCGCAGATTTCGAAACACTCTAATATATCTACTGAAAATATAGGCAACAATATACTTTAAGCAGGTCAGAATAAAGCTTGCCCTTAAGTAGAAGGCATCGTGTGGAGGTCCTTCAATCGACAAAGACGGGACGTGCCAGGTCAACGGTGCAACAATGAATGTAGGCTACGTGACAGGAGCAATCGCTGTTCGGAGGAGAAATTCGAGAGAGCCAAATTTTGCCTTTTCGCCGAAGAATCTGAAAGGTCAGCTGAGGGGTCAAACCTTAGGTGTAACTAATATGATTCAACAATGCAATAAACACGTCTATAGCGTTAAATAGGTTATGTGCCTCCCTGAATGAGTGTGGCTGGATATAGGTGTGTGCGTCGGGTATGTGCTTATTCGCAAGCGTAGATCCTCAGCAAAAATATAACCAATCAATGAAACAATATATATATATATACATATATATATATATGTGTGTGTGTGTGTGTGTGTGTGTGTGTGTGTGTATGCTTACCAACACCACTGCATGGACAGGAAATGACGCAAGGTCAGTTTCAAGCAGAGCTTGAAAAGATTCATATCAGTTTTCCTTCTCCTAAACTGGTTGCCATGCAAAGGTAAAAGAGCATAGTGAGTTCCGCTACTTACCTGGAGGTTTCTCAAGAGTATTAGCGCTGTTTAAAATACAAACAGACGTAAGCAAGGATTTGAACTCGGGTCACCATGTCCATTGCCCTGCAAACGCCTCTCCCCCTCTCTCTCTCTCTCTCTCTCTATATATATATATATATATATATATATATATCAGATGCAAATAAATCAATTTTGCATGAAAAGTGCACGATCCTATAATTGCAGATTAAGCGTTATACCTAAAAATGCAATGATTAGGAATACAAGAGATCCGAGACTTGATGTTTCACGTGTATAGAATCATCAGGCGGAATTGTAAGAAAATTTTTTGATCAATAAATGGCTTATCAAAAGTAATGAACTGATATCGAAACGTAGTAATTTACGAAGCTCTTTACTTCGATGTGGTACAAGGCTGAATGAATGGAACATACAATGAGACACCAACTCACTCGTGAAAGTTTGCTTGTCTAGCTTGCTAACCATTAAACCACCCGCGGTGAATTTAAATCGAAATGAAACATGTTAATATATTTCACCTGTGCCATTTACCAACTATTGATAATTTTAATTTGGATTGTTGCGTGCGCGCACACACACACACACACACTGGCGACATGTCCACACTAGGCAGTAGCTCTCTAAATCTAGTTGACAAGTTCACGTACCTTGGAAGCAGTGTCTCATCAACCGAAAAAGACAATGACACGCGACTAGCAAAGGCATGGACAGCTAACTCTAGTCTATTGGTCATATGGAAGTCAGACCTGACCGATAAAATGAAATGCAGAAACTGACAGTAACCGAGAAACTGACAGTTGCCAAGTTTCGTTGATCCTGTGTCTCCTTTATTATGACTAAGATCTATATGCTTTCTTACCTATAGTTGGAAGAGTGTTTGCCAATGGCTCGGGAGATCTAGGTTCAATCCCAGGTCACATCAAACCAAAGACTTTAAAAATGGTAATTGATACCTACTTGCTTAACACTCAGCAATATAAGGCGCGCATCAAGGGTAAAGTGGAGCAATCCAGGGAAAGGAGTAGCACTCTCCCCGACACCTCAGTGTAGTAGCTATTGAAAAGGGAGCCCTTGACTACGGTGGCCAACTTTTTAAAACTTATATGGTGTATTTTTTATTCATATATATAGTAAACTATAGTATCCATCATATATACTAGTGTTGGAAAAAAAATGGGACCACCTAGAATGTTAGTATCGTTATTTTAAACGCCTATAAAACAACCAAACGTTTGTTATTTTTATGTTTCAATTGATTGAAATAGAACTGTTTTGACATTAAAACAATCAAACTTTTATTATTTTTATGTTTCAATTGATTGAAATAGAGCTGTTTTGACATTAAAACATTCAAACTTTTATTAATTTTATGTTTCAATTGATTGAAATAGAACTGTTTTGACATTAAAACAATCAAACTTTTATTATTTTTATGTTTCAATTGATTGAAATTGAGCTGTTTTGACATTAAAACAATCAAACTTTTATTATTTTTATGTTTCAATTGATAGAAATAGAACAGTTTTGACATTCAACTGTGTGTAAACAAAAAATACCGATAATTTTATCGTCTTATTTCATCAAATTTGTTGTTTTTAACAGATATCATTAGAAGAAATTAATCAAAATTCATAAAAATGACAGGTCTATCAGACTTTAAAAGAGTTCAAATTGTTGGTACATGTATGGAAAGCGCCTGTGTAATAAAAACCAGCGAATTATTTGGTGTAGCAAGGATTGCTGTCACAAAAGTAATGACAGCATTTGAGAATGAGGGAAAAAACTCCTTACTGATGAAAAACTCTGGAAAAAAGCTGTCTGATAGGAAGCGTCGGACTCTTACGTAGGTTGTTAGAAAGAATTACAAGAATACAGCACCAAAAATGACAGCAGAACTTTATGACCATCTCGAGAACCCAGTTTTCTCGAAAAATAATATAAGAAGGGCATTGTATAAAGCCGGATATCACTAGAATGCTGCAATCAGAAAACCATATCAAAATGAATTTGTTTGAAATTTCCATTACGTATATTGTCCAACAAGTTCACATACCTAGGAAGCAGTGTCTCCGCAACCGAGACAGACATTGACACGTGACTAAGGAAGGCATAGACAGCTATCGATAGACTATCGGTCAAATGGAAGTCAGACCTGACCGATAAAATGAAACGCAGTTTCTTCCAAGCGATGATCGTGTCGATACTGCTATATGGGTGCACTACATAACTAAACGGCTGGAGAAAAAGCTTGACGGCAACTTCACAAGAATGCTGCGAGCAATATTGAACAAGTCCTGGAGGCAACACCCCACAAAACAACAACTATACGGCCACTTACCACTTATCACGAAAACTATCCAAGTTAGACGAAGCAGACATGCAGGCCACTGCTAGAGAAGTAGGGAAGAGCTCATAAGTGATGTACTCCTATGGACCTCTTCACATGGCCGAGCAAAAGCAGAGCGACTAACTCGAACATACATACAGCAGCCCTGTGAGGATACAGGGTGTTGCCCTGAGGACCTGCCGGAAGCGATGACCGACAGGGAGGGTGACGAGAGAGGATCAGGGCACGACATGAGGATGATGATGATGATGATATATATATATATATATATATATATATATTAAATAATATATATATATATATATATATATATATATTAAATAACTTATTGAATAAAAGCACTCACAGTAAGGGAAAAAACTCGCAAGTAATTCGAAGATAACAATATACTACGAATCACTGTCTAGGGGAAAAATATATATATATTGGAAAAAAAAGAAAAGGCCAACCTTGTGAAACTAATTGAAAAAAATCAGCTGATATGCAATTGATTGGTCAAAAGAAAAAAAACACCGTAATTGCTGCTAAGCTACAAGTGCAAAAAAGTGCTCAATACTAAGTAGGGCAAAATAGTGACAAAAATTATTTCGTGTGTCAGGAACTAAACTACAACAGTTTCGCCTAAGCTGCTCATCAGGGTACCTAATCCCGTCTAGGTACCCTGATGAGCCGCTTAGGCGAAACTGTTGTAAGTTTATTCCTGACTCACGAAAAAATTTTTGTCACTATATATTTGTAAAAGAGTGGAGTAGGTCGGTACTTCAGTAGGGAGACGAGTCTAAAAGTAAAATATCTCAATTCAAAACCTGATGATTTTTGATCAGGTAAATATGTAAGACACTGGTGCGTCATTCTTCTGTTATCTGCTTACCGAAGAAGCGTGACTGGTTCTACACAGAACTCCACCTCAATAAACCAATCACCTGTGTATGTCGACCAACAATTCATAACAATAACCGAACTGCTAAGCCCTCCTACGCTGTGATCAACGGGAGATTACATAATATATTATATATACTGACATATGCTACTCATGATTTCTGTGATTCTGTTCATAAAAGTTTTGGCTATGAAAACTGAAGCAGTTAAATTGAATAATATTACACACTCTCCAAATATTGACCAGTCAACTGGGGCTGTAGTATACACCGCCTGTCTCTCTGCAGTGGAGTAAGCCCTCCCGACATCATACTAAGCTGGTTTTAGAAAAAATGATCCTGAATTGTAAATTCATCTTGTGAAAATTTGATGACGAAAAACAGAACTTACGAAAAACTATAGTAAGTTTAATCTGACTCCAAAATCAATTAAAATGATCTTATTAAAATCAAAAGTAAAAATAAAAAATCACCAAAAATCTTGTGTACTTACCTATCATATTTGCCCAGTCAGTTGGGGCTGTGGAATACACCAACTGCTTCTTTGTGGAGAGGTAAGACCCCTCTGATTGTGAGGCTCCAGTAATGCTGGAGCTTTCGGGATTGCGGAGTACCCCTTCATTGCCTTCGCTCCCAGGTCAACTCTGACCTAGATTTGTATCACCTGACAGGGTCCTATCAATGGGTCAAATAAAATTAAACTTTGTACTTAATGCTCAACTGGATTGCTTGAAATAGGACTGTTTTGACATTTAAACAGTTTGCTAAATTGAATTGATTGAAATGGAACTGTTTGTATACTAAACTTAATTGTTTGAAACATAACTGTTTTGTTTGCTAAACTGAATTGATTGAAATAGAGCTGTTTTCACATTCAACTGTGTGTAAACAAAAATATCTATACTAAACTGAATTGTTTGAAGCTGTTATCAAGATGACTTAATTCGGCGCTACGTTACCCGAAAAGGCTTGATACGCCGTAAAACAAAACACCCAACACAGACAACTCCACAGATAAGTATTATACTTGCTTTCAAAATAAGTCACTTAGTATACAAAAGCCAAATTCTAGCAATATAACTTCCTACAGCGCTAGTAACATGATAATTGAATTACATTAACTTTTCCGTATCAGTTCCTGTCTCTGTAGGTTGGGTCTTTAAAAACGTTCCAAGGATAAACCTGTTTTTAGATTTGTCGTGCTCCTTTCACTTTTGTATATGCTTCATCTGCAAATAAATTAAGACAGAAATCTAAACTAGTTTTTTGACTTTCTTAAGAATTGGTTGTGTTTTGCCACAATGAAAATATTCAGGTACACTCTTCTTTCTTGGTAAAACTTAAAAGCATTGCACACAAACTCATTATTCCTTATTATAACGAATATAATTATGTCTCCCACAAAACACTTAAAAAAAAAACTTGTACAAAATACCAACATTGTCACTTTTCGGGCGCACTGGGGGGACGCTTCTTTTATGAAGATAAACATTCCTTTAAAATATTATTTCTTCGGAAGGCTTAAAATATTATGAACGACCTATTGTGTATACTAAATGTTCAACTGTTTATCCAAATATTTATCATAATAGTTGTTAGCAGTCGTTTCCCGGTAATCTTGTGTAATATATTTTTGACTGTTTTGACATGTTCGTGTACTAGTTGTAGGTATGTGAGATGTTTTCCCATGTTCAGCTTGTAGATTTAGTGATTGAGGATTAAAAAAACTAATCAATAAGTAAAAAAATAGAAGATTTTTAAAAATGATTGTATGCAGGTTATTTGGGCGAAGATGCTGAACCTGCTTCCCAACTTACAAATATCTCTTGAATTGAATTACCACGACCAGAGAAGCCGGTGAACGCTTACGCACGAGAAGCCGGTGAACGCTTACGCACGACATACGAAAACATCGGACACCTAGTTAACCCTTATTAGTAGTGTATACCGTGATCTGCACCACTGGAGATTGAAACAGCGACCAAAAATTGGAGAGGCAGAACTCTACAACTGAGCTAACAGCTCATATCGTACATAAGTAACGCCAAATTAACTAGTTATCGTAATTGCGCGGCCAATTTATCTGAAAGTGTCTAAGTTACATTCGTACTCTTTACAGACGACACGGTCTCCTGTGGTGAAGATCCCAGTATACACTGCTGATGAGAACTAATAAGGTCGAAAAAGTTGTCCAGTGTTTCTGTATGTCGTGCGTAAGTGTTCGCCGGATTTTCTGGTCATGGTAATTTAATTCACTGTATAGTTCCTCTTCTTGAAAAAGAAAAATATACATAATTTACAAATATGTATTTGAGTGTTTTTTTGACATGCACAAAATATTTGGGCTTCTTATGAAAAAAAAAAACGGCCATAGCGAAATGAAAACGTCTTTTTTTTTGTTTCATCATATTAATTTGCTATTATGTTAATTTTACGTGGGTTTATATATATATATATATATATATATATATATATATATATATATATTCTTTCGTGGATCTCGCCGAAAAAGGCATATCATTTCGCTTAAAGATGGTAATTATTTTACGTGTTTCAAATTTCCACACAAGTTTCCATCAAATAAGGTTTTTGCTTCATTTAGCATTCACTTGCATCATATATATATATATATATAGTTTAAGTGCTGTACGGCCACTTATCTACCTGCTATCTTTTAAACCTTCCAAAAAAGTCGAACAAAACATGTGGTACACTGCTGGCGAATTAAAGACGAACTCATAAGCGATGTTCTTCTATGGACCACTTCACATAGACGTTTAAATGTTGGCCGACAAACCAGAACCTATCAGTGGCAGCCCAAGTAAGGATGTTGTCTAGAAGACCTGCCGGAAACGATGGATGATAGAGACGAATGACGAGAGAGAGAGAGAGAGAGAGAGAGAGAGAGACGCTGAAATCTGTGCTAGCAGTATGACATGATGATGATATATATATATATATATATATACACATAATATACATACATACACATTTTATATATATACGCATTTTATATATATACACATTATATATATATATATATATATATATATATATATATATATGTACGTATATGAAGGTAGCAGAAAAAACATAATCCAGATAGATGAATTTATTATGATGTAAAGCCGGCGTTAACGTTTTGGTTTCAGTAACCATCATCGGGACTTGGATATCCAAATAGTTCACATAGTAGACGGATGCTTGCTGAGATGACAGGAGCAAATGAGAAATATACAACGAAAAGATACACGAACGTGCACATAGCGTTCATAATTCAAAAGTCATAAGAACGCGTCTGGCACGTGGAAACATATTTGAAAATGTTTTATTTCCCAAAGAAAAAAATATATATAAGACGTATATATATATATATGTATATATTCTTTCATCGAACTCTACGTAAAACAGCTCATCTATTATCAAAAACATATGAACTGTTGAACTACCTCGCCAACTGTCTCACAAAAATAAGTACTCACAGTTTCCCTGTAATGTTATGGAATAGCTGAGGGGTTTCGGTTCATGCCTTTGAGTTTAGTTAGGCTGAGAACCTTTCGGACCAGCGCATGGGTTAGTTAGGTGCAACATTGAGGCAGGTGTTAAGGCGCGCGCGTGCGGGCGGATGGAGGTGTCACTCAGATGTTATAATAGTCCGAGACGAAACGCGGTGACAGGGTGAGGGTGACGTCACGCACCCGAAGCGCGCGGAGGTTTGTGTGAGAATTTGAAAAGAGAGTCGGGTACTAGACGCCAAACGTGAAGGATCGACTTTTGGATCTCGCAGATGCGAGGCGAACGTGTGCCCTGTGGGGGCCAAATGAATAAGACAGCATAGAAGATTGTGTCTCTCCTCCTTACGTCGAAACCTTTAACTCAAAGTTAATAAAAAGGTTTCGTAACTGAACAAGAGGTTGTTACGTGTTTTCGAATTCCGAGATTCCTATGTTCTATCGTAATCAACATTCGGTGTCCATTTCACCCATTTTGCACATGGCCATATTCGTGTATATGGCGATGTAACACTAATTCACTCGACTGAACCTGCTAAAAAAAGAGTTTGAACTCCATTCGCGCAATTACGTTCAATTTCAGACTAATACCCTTCAAAAAGGCATGAACCTTCCTTATATCCCCAGCTACATATTATCGCTGCAGTTATTTTACATGGATGGCTTAGGCATTAAATAACACACAATGGTTGATATACCACCAAACAATGAAACGGAGATGGAAGGATTTAACGTTACGTTGTTGTATGGTGTGAATATATGTAACAGTAAAATCTACGATGTTCTATCGCATAGAAAAAAATTGGTTATTAAAATATTATTCATCTGCTGTTCTGCGTAAAAAAAGAACGATACTTGCGAAATTTCCTTACCAGGGACAAACACTTTAGTCCCTATATTTTATTGTGATTTAGAATAATAATCCCTTTCTTTCCCGATAATTAATTGATGTTTTTCTCGGACGAAATTTCATTATAGCCGAAAAAAAATGGATTCCGATTTAATTAGTTTTTTTTGTAAAGTATTTTTTAACTATTTAAAAGTCTTGTGTATTAACCCGATTCCTCCACATGAAAAAAGTCGTGTCGTCAATTTAAAAAGTCGTCAATTTAAAAAGTCGTCAATTTAAAAAAATCAAGTTTAAAAGATTTGAATCCATAGTTTTCTTTCTTCTAGAAAAGTCATATAATTTTAAAGAGCGCAGACTACTGCACTATTTTCCAATAGCTTGGTGTAGAATAGTTGTATACATTCTCTTCCCTTGGGTATTAGCGACATGCGGAATGCAAACTGTCTCTTCTGTTATATACTCGAGGAATGATTTCTTTTTATTTTAATCATTTTTAATCAATTACATTTTATCATTCAGTTTGGTTGGGCTTTGAACTATTCGGGTTAAGAGTTCAGGTGCATAGTCATTGGGTACAGTTTCACGCTCGCGCGCAAAGGATATGACAATCACCATTGTCATAAAGAACCCCAGAAAGAAAATGTGGCTGGAGTTGAATGATGTTATGCCCAGAAGAGATGGGCTGAGAATTTGAGGACTTTAAAAACACAGCAGTTGAGATTTGAGATTGGACCATGCGGGCGGACAATTGAGTGTCTGCCATAGGGGCAGGGAGATGAGTCCTCGACCGTTACTGCGGCGGTTAAGTTTTTCGGATCTTTAGAAACGGAGATGTTAAAGATCATAAGATGCACCGCGCGTTCGTGGGGTCATATATTATGGTCAGCATAGTAAGAATTGTGTCTCTCTGCTCGTGTCGAAGAACCGAAGTCAGAAGTTAATAAAACTGTTCGTACGGGAACAGCAGAGTCTTTCTGTTTGCATATGTGTTTGTATTCGCCTGTGTTGTATTTGCAAATGTTGGGGGTGTTGTTAGCTTAGAATGATTACGAAAGACTTTTAAGACTTGTGTCTCCCTCCTCGTGTCGAAGAACTGAAGTCAGAAGTTAATAAAACCGTTCGTACCGGAACAACAGAGTCTTCCTGTTTGCATATGTGTTTGTATTCGCCTGTGTTGTATTTGCAAATGTTGGGGGTGTTGTTAGCTTAGTATGATTACGAAAGACTTTTAAGAATTGTGCCTCTCTCCTCTTGTCGAAGAACTGAAGTCAGTAGTTAATAAAACCGTTCGTACCGGAACAACAGTCTTCCTGTTTGCATATGTGTTTGTATTCGCCTGTGTTGTATTTGCAAATGTTGGGGGTCTTGTTAGCTTAGTATGATTACGAAAGACTTTTAAGAATTGTGTCTCTCTCCTCGTGTCGAAGAACCGAAGTCAGAAGTTAATAAAACCGTTCGTACCGGCACAACAGTCTTCCTGTTTGCATATGTGTTTGTATTCGCCTGTGTTGTATTTGCAAATGTTGGGGGTGTTGTTAGCATAGTAGGATTACGAAAGACTTTTAAGAATTGTGTCTCTCTCCTCGTGTCGAAGAACCGAAGTCAGAAGTTAATAAAACCGTTCGTACCGGAACAACAGAACCCGCCTGTTTTCGCCTGCATATGTGTGTGCTTTGCATTTGTATACGTGTAGTATATACCACTTCTAGAAATTTACTACGACGATGATAATTACACTACAAGCGCCTATAGATAGAATCCTATGAGGTTGTAGAATACACGGACTGCTTCTCTGCAGAGGGGTAAGACCACCCCCAACGAGTGTCCCAGATATGACATTAAACAATCCGATACTTGAGGTTCCAGTAATGCTGGAGCTTTGGGGAATGCGGAGTATGCCTTCATCGCCATTACTCTTAGGTCCACTCGGCCTCGGAGTGGTAGTACCTGATTGGGTCCTATCTAAGGGTTGAATAGAACTAACTGCATACATATATTAAATGAACTAAGAACTGTTTGACTAAACTGAATAGCTTGAAATAGAAATGTTTTTGACAAACTGTACTTACATCTAAACTGCGTGCTTATGCTAAACTGAATTGTTTGAAATGGAACTGTCTTTGTCATTAAACTGTACTTACACTAAATGGAATTGTTTAATATAGAACTGTTTTGTCAATTGACGGTGTGTACACAAAATCTGAACTTCTACTAAACTGAATGAGCTGAATTAGAACTGTTTGAATAAACTGAATATCTTGAAATGGAAATGTTTTTGATAATTAAATGGTGTACTCATGCTAAATTGAATTGTTTGAAATAGAATCGACTATCTGCATAAAAATGGATTTGATGTTAAATAATCTACAAAGATTGATATGCCATACACCCAAGCAACCAACCAATTATCAGCTGCCACCATTCCCGGACAGAGTGGAGCAATGGTAATGAAAAGGTACTCTGCATTCCCCATAGCTCCAGCTCTGGTGCCTCTCTATCAGATTGTATGGTGTCATATCCAGGACACACATTCAGGAAAGGTTGTACCCCTCTGCAGAGATGTAGTCGGTGTTGGGGTAGCGATACCTTTATTTATACAAGAACTTAAGAAATTATTTTTCAATTTGATGAAGATACTATATTGATTTCTTAAAAGTCCAGTCTGCTGAGAGTGCTTTTGCTAATAAATGCCTGAAAGTACTTGTAACAAAAATAAGAGAAAGTAAGGAAAATACTGATTTATATATATATATATATATATATATATATATATGTGTGTGTGTGTGTGTGTGTGTGTGTGTGTGTGTGTGTGTGTGTGTGAATATATATAAAATGAGATAGGGAGCGGTGGGGAGATAAAATGATGAATTTAAGTATGTACGTCAGTCTTTTGTCTCTGTTATGATTCCTGTAAACTTTTCCTCTGTTTTCTTTCATTTCTCTTTGATAAAATATCTTAAGATTAAGTAGATTAACGCCAAGACTATAAAATTACTCAATTATACAATCAGATTTTGTACAGTTCTCACTGTAACAGAAATTCAAGCAACACGCACACCCACCGTGCATACAAGTCAGATACAAATTCCAAAAGAATGTTATTTTAATGTTTCGGAAGCAAGAAAATTATTAAAGTGACAACTGAAAAGCAGGCCCCAAAGAATTTTAAGTACTTCAAAGAATCCATCCATTTTTTGCTGAATAGTTTTTTTTTCCAAAAAGTTCATTTTAAATACCATATGTGGCGGCTATTAAATTCACTGTGACATCTCATTCTGACATTATTAATTGGAAAGGAATAAACAAGTCAACAAATAGTATTTAATACGTATTTCGTTTAGAGATTATCATCGATAGAATTAATCGATTGATTTTTATAGCATGTCAGCTCATCTCCTGTTACTTTAAGCCGAGTGTTGTATATTGACCTCCGACTCGGCCAAGCTGTCAAAAACGGAAATGCACCTGTGTAAATAAAAGGTGCCTCCGGTCGAGGAATATCAGGACCGTGGACGGGTTGAATTGAGTGCGAAATTATGACGCTCGCAGGAAGAAGAGTGGACGTCAAATTATTATATAATTCGGTGCACAGGAAGTTCAATTAGTTGGAGATAAGATGCTGTAGAGAGAACAAGCACTCATCAGAGGGGGCCCTCATGACCCCTGATTGAGCAGTTAGAGTTCAGAGCCTCAGATTAGTTGGAGAGAAGATGCTGGAATGAGGAACATGTCCTAGAGATGCTAGGCTCCCAGGACCTCGGTTGAGCAGCCCAGGAGAACGGGAAAGAAACGCTGTTATGGCCATAAGAATGGGGGTCAATATGTTGCAGTTCTGTTCGGTCTCCCACTCCCTCTCACACACAACCCTTTCAATAAAGTGGGAGGTATATTTTTCTAAAGACCTGTGTCCGCTCGTCTTCATTGCGTCGTTATGTTTCTGCATGCATATGTATTATATGGCTATACAACACCGAGAGATTTTTTGAGAAGTAAAAGTACTTTTCTTTTCAAACGGTCAGGTTGAATAAAAACAATGTTTTAACAGGTTTTTTAACCCTAAGAATTACTACCACTCCGAGGTGGCATTTACCTGGGAGTAATGGTTATAAAGGAGTACTCTACAATCTCCAGTCCTCAAGAACTGCACCCTATTATCCCATTGACTTTAGTGTTATATCAAGAACATTTCTTTGACTTTCCCTGTCGACTTTGGCAGTAAAATACACCGACTGCTCTTCTGCAGAGGGGTAAGACCCCTCCACCAACGAGTGTCCTGGATATATGACACTAAACCATCTGATGGTGAAGTTCCAGAGATGCTGGACCTTTGAGGAATGCGGAGCACCCCTTCATTTCTATTGCTCCCATGTTCACTTTGGCCCGGAATGGTAGCACCTGATAGGGCCCTATCTATGGATTAAATAGAACTAACTGCATACTTATACTAAACTGAATTGTTTGAATAAGAACAGTTTGATTAAACTAAATAGCTTGAACCAACTAAACTGAATACCTAGAAATAGAAATGCTTTTAACCATTAACCTATGTACTTACTTCAAAATTGTGTCTTTAGTCTAAACTGAATTGTTTGAAATGGAACTGTTTTGGATATTGAAACTCTACTTACATTAAACTGAATTGTTTAATATAGAACTTCTCTACTTATACTAAACTGAATTGTTTGAATTAGAAGTGTTTGAATAAATTGAATCGCTTAAAATAGAAATATTTTTGACAATTAAACTGCATGCTTATGCCAAATTGAATTGTTTAAAATAGAACTGACTATTTGCATAAAAATAGATTTGGTGTTAAATAACCTACAAATGTTGATATGCCATAAAACCCAACCAACCATTACTTTGACAAATTTTGTGTTTATACGGCTGTTATTTATCACTGAATGCAGTTGTAAAACTATACTAAAATACTTCTTATATATATATATATATATATATATATGTGTGTGTGTGTGTGTGTGTGTGGTAAGTTGATGACATTTGGAATCATCCATTTCGCGAATGTATATTTAATTATTTCAGCTTTTGTCTAATATGCAGTCGAGAATTGTTTGTAAGGAAAGAAGTACCGTGATACAAATTGGTCATCCAGAAATTTAGAAACGGCAAGCTGTACTGGGTAGTATTAACGCTGGATGCTTCAATATGAAGATTTCACGGTTTTGATGTAAATCTTAGGAGAGCTTCATATTCATTATGATGAAAGCCAATCATCCAGTTCATATCGGGGTTTGATTTGGTTTGGTTTGGTTTCTTTGTTTAATGGCATATCAACTCTTTATAGGTTATTTAATGCCAAAGCCATTCTCCTTGAAGAACGGTGGTAGTACTATTTAACCCATAGCTGGGAGGATAAGGGGGTTCATTCCTTTCCCAAGGGTATTTGCCCGAAAGTGAATGTAATAGCGCTTTAACCATTACACCACGAGGACACCCCCTCATATCGGGGTGTTTTGAATGGTCACTCGTAATGATGACGTTATGCATAAATTCCTTATCTCCCATGGGAAGAGCAATTTTAACATGGAGGCCTACTGCAAGTACCTGGAGGAGGTAGAGATGCTTATTATCAAAACAGTGCCACACAAGCAGGAGAATCCAATCTTGGCTGTAAGAAAATTTCTGCGACCACATTCCTTTCTAAGTCCCCTGACTGTAATCTTCTTGATTTTTATATATGGGGCTCAGTTGAGTGAGAGAACAAGAAATCTCTGTGCAACACCAACGATGAACTGAAGGTAAGGTTAACGGTAGCATTTACTAATTTAAAGAAGGGGACCATCGTAAATGCTAGCAGAAGATTCCGAAGTCGTCAGGAAGCCGTGGTTGAGGCCAGAAGTTAGTTTGTTTAATACATTTTCTCAATAGTATTTCAAGATATTTTCATGTTATTTTAGTAAATATATCTGTTAAACTAAGGGCACTTCGGATGGTATAATGCCTAACAAGCTAGACTTGCAACCCTACATGAGTGAGTTCAAGTCTCATTGGGTGCCCCTTTTATACAACCTAGTGCCATGTTTAGACAAAGAGCTAAGTAAACTACTATCAGATAAACTAAGATATCAGTGTTATTTTCATTTTTGCATGATCAAGACGACAGTTTACGCCTTGAACTATATATATATATATATATACCTTGCGGTATGAAAGGGGATTTCGTATCTTGGAATTGTCGTATTATATTATAGGATTTAACCTTTAAATTGTGTAATTTGCTCCAGCCCCCAAAAAGCTGGAGTATAAAGTGTAAATATTATAGCCACCTAAAGGAATATGTCTGTAAATGACAACATAGTCATTTGCATAAATATTAAAAAAAAATAAGAACACAACAAAGCGTTCACGTGATACTGCGAAATGAATTCTGGGAGTGTCGCTGTCGGGCGACACTTTCGACTCTCGTTTTTGTCACTTGAATATTTTTTGTTTAATGAGAATTTTAATGTAAAACTTCTTTTAAGCCCATTTCGTAACCTGAATTTTTTGTATAATGGGGTTTTCATCAGTCGAGATTCTACTATATATATATTTATATAATTTCTTGGCTGCTTTGACTGAGGTAATCATTACCATGCAAGCCTTGTAAACCATTAGTCATAAGTTCAAGTCTCTCTGGTTGCCCCTTGCAGCCAGGATTATACTCCAACAAAGCAAATTTTATCGCTGCACTTGATTTTGAGGCTTCAGCATTTGTACTCTACTCAGTAAGTTCGATTCTCACTGAGTGCTCTATTTTGCCGGACTTGTTCCACAACTGAGCTAAGCTTATTAAATAATTGTGCATTCTACATTTTAATTATAACTTTGCCACTCTAAAAGTTGTACTATTGATAAGAACATGCTCATCCTTTCAACTTTCTCTGAAAGGCATTAATTATCACGAGGCCATTCGACTGGGACTATAAGATATACCTATTGTTTCTCTGCAGTGGGGGTAAGACTCCCCTGAAGAGTGTCTTGGATATGACGCGAAATAATCTGATGTTGGGTTTTCAGTAATGCTGGGGCTTTCGGAAATGTGGAGTACCCCTTCATTGCCATCTTTCCCAGGTCCACTCAGGCCCGGAGTGGTAGCACCTGAAAGAGTCATATATATGGATAGTCATCATCATCATCATCTCGCACAATCAGCACGGATACCTCGGGCCCTTTCTCGCCATCCTTCTCTATCGCCCATTGCTTCTGGCAGGTCTTCAGTTCTACATCCCGTATCTGCACAGAGCTGCTGTATGTAGGGTCTCGTTGGTCGTCTTGCTTTGCTCGTCCATGTCAAGAGGTACACTGGGGTACATCACCTATGAGTTCACCCCTACCTCTCCAGCAATGTCCTACATATCTGGTTCGTCTAACTTGGATGGTTTTCGTGATGGATGGTAAGTGGCCGTTGAGCTGCAGTTTTGTGGGGTGCTACCTCCAGGACTTGTTCAGTATTGCTCACAGCATTCTTGTGTTGTTGCCGTCATGCTTTTTCTCCAGACGTTTAGTTAGCGTCCGTGTAGTGCATCCATACAGCAGTATCGACGACCACTGCATGGGAGATACTGCGTTTCATTTTATCAGTCAGGTATGACTTCTATATGTCCAATAGAGTATAAAGAGAAAGAATAAGACTTTATGAATCAAATAGAACTAAATTGCCTTCTTATGCTACACTGAATTGTTAAAAATAGAACTGTTCTGGTGTTTAAACCGTGTACTTATACGAAACTGAATTGTTTGAAATAGAACTGTTAGTATGTAAGAAAATGTATCTGGTATTAAATAACCCACTATGGTTGATATGCCATCAAACCAAAGCAAACCAATTAATTATGAAATGAAAACCAAACAACCTCATCTAAGATTAGAAACCTGCCTCACTGAGTATGATTTTCTCCGACTAACATTTACACCACAATCACCTCCTCAAAGTTTAGAATTATAAATTCTAAAAAAAATCAATAACGATCTTAGAAACACTGAGAAACCGTATTGAAAAGCAAGCCTAAAGGAATCCTGAATATTTCAAAGGAGTATAGTTTTTTCTTATTTTTTATTCTTTTTCTTTTTCTTTTTTTTTTTTTTTTACATCTTTTTTGGTTATAAAGAAAGAACAACGTATCCAAAGGCGACTTCGGAATCTCTTCGGAAAGAGATAATGGGACTTGATGAGCCGTTGAAATCGGCGAACGTTCTGTGAATCTTATTTCATTTCTTTTTATCTTGCGCTGTCATTCACCTAATATTCAGCGATAATTGTTTAATTAAAATCAGTGTGAATAAAAAAATGGATAAGTGTTCTAAAACGTCGAATCGAGCATCATCATATCGCATTTTGCTTCTTTATCTTTCATGTTTGACTTTTAAATTCAAGCGTATCTACATCTCCATCAGTCTGCCTGTTAGCTTTGCCGAGTCAGCCAGCGCTGCAGAATACACTCACTACATCTCTGCAGAGGAGTAATATTCTCCTAACGAGTGACTTGAATTTGACACTAAACAATCTGATGGTGAAGCTTCTGTAATGTTAGAGCTTTGGGGAATGTGGAGTACCCCTTCATTGCCATCGCACCCATGTTAACTCTGACCCGAAGTGTGTACCACCTGACAGTATCCTATCTAGAACTCAACTACGTAATTCTGCTCAGAAAATAATAAAAATGCAACAAGTTAGAAAAGAAAGTAACTCACAGAGCAATTTACAACTCAATATTTATCTTGTAAGGTTATTATTCTCATTTAAAGTCATATTTTTAGCGGGGGTTTCCTCGTGGTGTAATGGTTAAAGCGATGGACTGCGGAATCGTAGTACGCGAGTTCGTACTCCAGTCGCGCTATTACGTTCACTTTCGGGCAAATACCCTAGGGAAAGGTATGAACCCCCTTATCCTCCCAGCTATGGGTTAAATAGTACCACGACTATTCTTCTAGGAGAATGGCTTTGGCATTAAATTACCAAAAAAGTGTTGATATGCCATTAAACGCCGAAACCAAACCAATCATATTTTAATTATCGATAGAATTGCTTCATACAAACCATTGGTCAGTCAAGCAAGTAGTCTTACTTTATTTTTCCCATTCTATTTTATTGCCGCTTTCCCCAGAGTAGTAGCACCTGATAAGGTCAAATAGAACTAAACTGTGTAATTACGCTAAATTGAATAGTTTTAAATTATCTGTTTCCATACTAACAGTGTGTTTAAACTAAGCACTTTCGCTACACTGAATTATTATAAATAGAACTGTTTTTAAATTTAACTGTGAGTAAATACGAAAAATATACTTATACTACCGGCTCATTGGCCTTGTGAGTAGTGTGTTCGCCAATGATATGAAAGACCAGGGTTCAATCCCAGGTCGCGTCATAATAAAGACTTTAAAAATGGTACTTGATACCTCCGTGCTTAACAATCAGCAATATAAGGTAGTATCAAGGGTAAAGTGGAGCATTCCAGGGAAAGGAGTAGCGCCCTCTCCTACACTTTGTTGTTGTAGCTACCGAAAAGGGAGTCTTCTGGTTGCCCTCGAATAAGGTCAACTTTACTACTACTAAAAAAAACTGAATTCTTTGAAACTTTTATGAAAATCATTTGATTCGGCGTGAAATGACCCGAAAAGGGTTGATACGCCGTAAAATAAAAGAACCAACCAACCAACCAACAGATTCAGGGATTCAGTTTTAAAAAATGAAGGTATCACTACTGTATTTTAATTTACCAAGACAAAAAAAAAAAGTTTTTTTTTGTTCTTACAAAAACAGTACCCTTAGACTGAGAATTAATTTTAATTTTTTTTTATTTTTATTTATCGCGGACTTTTTGTCCTCATCTTGGTAGTTTTTGTGTTGTTTCTTCTTCACTACGTTTCGGCCAAATTTCACATCTGGCTTTCTTCAGGTGATTAACTGCGAGCTCGGATAGGAATGCTTAGTCTTGTAACCGTATCCCCAGTAATTACTGCCTTCCATAGTTGTTGTCAATCGCACCATGTTTTTGACCACGTAAACTTCTGGCTGGCCTGGTTAAGTATTGAAACCGCTATTTTCTGACAATACTCACCTGAACTGTAGTGACTCAACGCCTCTATCCGCTGCGCCACGGGTCCCGAACCCAGGTCCTCCAGATGAGTCATTGTTTACAAAGAATTATTATTATTATGAGTTATTTGAAACCATATAAAAAAATAAGAATAAATAAATAAAAAGTTAATTCTCAGATTAAGATGCCTCATCTCAAAATGACTCCAATTAAAGACAGTACTCTTAGAATTCAGCAGTCATAAGCCACAAGTTTTTATAGGCCAAAGCACGACTTAAATCTTTTTATATGTTGTCAAGCAGAGCTGTATAATTACTTTCAATGTCCTCCACAATTATCAAGTATTTCAATCTAATTCGAATAATTTACACACAGTAGTAAGGTTTAAAGTATTTCTATCTGATACTAATGATTATACGCTTTCAAGTATTTACTTATATTTTATAAGTCATTCCTTCGCACATATTTTATCCCTTAGTGTTTATCATTTAGGTCATAGTCAGGTTGAGTATTCTTATTAATCAAATAGATCAGCTGAAAAATTATTCGTTTTTGAAAGGAATACTTGAAACCATATAAATTTGTGTAAATTATTCGTATTAATAGCAACTTGAATTGTTTACAAATAATTATTGTTATTAGTTATTTGAAACCATATTATTGCTGGTAGATTATTGGTGTTTGAAAGGAATACTTAAAACCATATCATCGTGTGCAAAAAAATGATTGTTAATCGGAACAGGTTTGTAACTTTAAAAAAGCCTTTGGAAATTAAACAATATATGATATTGTCTTGACTTTTTAAACTCGCTGTTGGAGGTAGTCTTAGACCTCTGCAGAGATGCAGTCGGTGTATTCTACAGCCCCTGCCGACAAAGACTGTCATTTACACGACACACGTGGAAGGAAGTCTTATCCCTCTGCAGGAATGCAGTCGGTGTATTCAAAGGATCACCCGACGTGGCTGCCAAGTACAGGACACATGCAGAATGAAGTCTTATCCCTTTGCAGGAATGCAGTCAGTGTATTCAAAAGATCAGCCGACGACGCTGTCATATAAAAGAAACCCGTGGAAGGAAGTCTTATCCCTCTGCAGGAATGCAGTCGGGGTATTTAAAGGATCAGCCGATGAGGCTGTCATGCACAGGACACACGTGGAAGGAAGTCTTATCCCTCTGCAGGAATGCGGTCGGTGTATTCAAAAGATCAGCCGACGAGGCTGTCACATACAAGATACTCGTGGGAGGAAGTCTTGTCCCTCTGCAGGAATGCAGTCGGGGTATTTAAAGGATCAGCCGACGAAACTGTCATGTACAGGAAACACGTGGAAGCAAGTCTTATCCCTCTGCAGGAATGCAGTCGGTGTATTCAAAGGATCACCCGACGTGGCTGTCAAGTACAGGACACACGTGGAAGGAAGTCTTATCCCTCTGCAGGAATGCAGTCGGTGTATTCAAAGGATCACCCGACGTGGCTGTCAAGTACAGGACACACGTGGAAGGAAGTCTTATCCCTCTGCAGGAATGCAGTCGGTGTATTCAAAGGATCACCCGACGTGGCTGTCAAGTACAGGACACATGCGGAAGGAAGTCTTATCCCTTTGCAGGAATGCAGTCAGTGTATTCAAAAGATCAGCCGACGACGCTGTCATATAAAAGAAACCCGTGGAAGGAAGTTTTATCCCTCTGCAGGAATGCAGTCGGGGTATTTAAAGGATCAGCCGATGAGGTTGTCATCCACAGGACACACGTGGAAGCAATTCTTATCCCTCTACAGGAATGCAGTCGGTGTATTCAAAAGATCAGCCGACGAGGCTGTCATATACAAGACACTCGTTGGATGAAGTCTTATCCCTCTGCTGAGATACAGTCGGTGTATTCAAAAGATCAGTTGACGAGACTGTCACATACAAGACACTCGTTGGATGAAGTCTTATCCCTCTGCAGAGATACAGTCGGTATATTCCAAGGCTCTAGCCGACTGGGCTGACAAGTTAATGCGTTTGTTTATTAGAGGTGTCTGCAGCGTTGGTTGTTCTTAATATTAAAAAGTGCACAAAATATGAGTCATATTGAGGGCTTTTTAAAGACTGCATGATAGATTTATATGTTGTTGCTTCCTATCATTTCTTCAAGGTTATTTAATCGACAGTGTGTGTGAGTTTGTACTTGTATTGAATTGTCTGGTTTTGTTTTGTTTTATGGCATACCAACCATTGTTGGTCATTTAATGCCAAATCATCTTTATACATACAAATCAAATATATAGGATTTGGTTTGGTTGTGTTTTATGGCATATCAACCATTGTTCGTCATTTAATGCCAAATCATCTTTATATATACAAATCAAATATATAGGATTTGGTTTGGTTGTGTTTTATGGCATATCAAACATTATTGGTCATTTAATGCCAAATCATTTTTATACATATATATTAAATATATTATGTGTAAACATATTTTGTAGATACACACAATTAAATGATCAAACAATTCTTTATCTAACAATTCAATTTAGCATGAATCGACAAAGTTAAATGGTTCAAAGCCTTGCTATGTATCACCAACTGTTCAATTAAACATCACTTATTTGTTTACACAGTTAAATGATCAAACAATTTCATTTCAAATAATTTCACTTGAGCATAAGTCATTTGTTTGGATACAGTTTAAATATCAAACAGTTCTATTTGACCCATAGATAAAACCCTATCTGGTTTTACCAATCCGGGTAGGAGTAGACCCGGAAGTAATTGGAATGATGGGGTACTTCTCATTCACTAAAACTCCAGCATTACTGGATCGTCACCATCAGATTGTTTATTGTCATATCCTGGACACTCTTCGGTGGATGTAACCTCTCTGTAGAGATGCTCTTTGTGTATTCTACAGCTGCAGCCGACAGGGCCAGTGTATGTGTTGGTATATATTGAATTGTATGCATTATATTTGTGTTATTAGTTTTTCATTGCTTTCAACTACACTTTAATGCAAAAAGATAAGGCTACCATGAAAAAAAAAAAACGCAGAAATTTGGATTGATCCACCTTTTTCATTCAAAAATTCATATTTTTATAAATGTATTTATCTATTAAAAAATTTTGAAAAAATTTTTTTCTTTGATTATTATTTCAGAAAATTTTATTGCTAAATACATTTACAAAAATATGAATTTTTGAAAGAAAAAAGTGGATCAATCCAAATTTCCTTGTTTTTTCGTGGTGGCCTTATCTTTTTGGACCAAAGTGTATTTTCGAACTTTGGTTTTAATCATAGAAATGTTTATTCGAAATTTTTTGTCTTTATAAAATGTTTAAAAAGTTTTCTACAACAAGCTATGCAACTAGACAAAAAGTGAACTGGACACGTGACATATACATTCATTGAATGAAAAAATATTCAATGGCGTTCAAGTATCATCATCATCATTATCATGTCGTGCGGCCAGCACGGATATCCCTGACCCTCTCTCTCCACGTGTCTCTATCATTCATCGCCTCTGGCAGGTCTTCAGGGTTACATCCCGTATCTTCACATAGCTGCTGTATGTATGTTCGAGCTGGTCGTCCTGCTTTTGATTGTCCATATCCTGGGGTCCACAGGAGTACATCACTTACGAGCTCGTCCCTGCTTCTCCAGCGGTGTCTTTCATGTCTGGTTCGTCTAGCTTAGATAGTTTTCGAGCTAGGTGGTAGGTGACCGTATAGTTGGCGCCTTGTGGGGTGTTGCTGCCAGGACTTGTTCAATATTGCTCTCAACATTCTTGTATAATTGCCGTCTAGCTTCTTCTCCAGCCGTTTAGTCAGCGTCCAAGTAGTGCATCCATATAGCAGTATCAACACGACTGCAGCCTGGAAGAAACTGCGTTTCATTTTATCGGTCAGGTTTGATTTCCATATGATCGAAAGCCTATCGATAGCTGTCCATGCCTTCGTTAGGCGTGTGTCGGTGTCTTTTGCGGTTGATCAGACTCTGCTTCCTAGGTTGGTGAATTTGTCAACCAGTTTCAGAGTGGTTCCGTCTAGTGTGGAGATGTTACCTTTCTGATTAAAGCACATAAATTCAGTTTTGTGTGCATTAAAATGGAGTCCAATGCCTGCTGCGGCTCGTTCCAAACTATGCAGTAGTGTTTCGGCTTGGTTGGGTGTATTGGCCAATAGCGCTATATTCAAGTTATATTTATGATATCTGCTATCCAAGGTTAGTTGTTTTTTTTTTCTTTTGGTTAATGGTGAATAAACTTTCGTTGGTTATTTAATGCAAAAGCTATTTATGTAAAAGAACGTGTGATACTATTTAACTCGTAGCTAGAAGGATAAGAGATTCCATACCATTCCCAAGAGAATTAGACCAAAAAGGAACGTAATTACACGATTGTAGTTTATACTCTCTTTTATCGTGACAGAAATCCAGTAATTTAGCCATTATGCCAAGGCGAATCACTAGCACTTCCAGATATCTGATTTAAAATGGTTTTAAATCATTATCATCATGCTGTGTTGCTAGCACAGGTTTCCCTAACTCTCACTCGACATTCGTCTCTTTCGTTTATCCCTTTCGGCAGATCTTTTTGACGACATCCCATGTCCCTATAGACCTGTTGTAGAGAATTTCTTGTGGGTCGGCCAACACTTTCAAGTCCATGTGAAGGGGTACAAAGGAGAACATCGCTTATGAGTTCGTCTTTACTTCAGCAGAAATGTCCTGCATGTCTAGTCCATTTTATTTCGGTGGTTTTAGAGATGGGACGTAGGAGGCTGTACAGCTGCTGTTTCGAGGCATGTTGCTACCAGAAATTGTTCAAAGCTCGCAGTATTCTTGTGCAATACTCGTCTACCTTCCATAGTGTAGATGTGACACGGCCACTGCTTGGAAGAAATTGTTTTTTTTATTTTTTTATCGAATGAGTTTGACTTTCATATGATCGACAATCTACCGATAGCAGCCCATGCTGCTTCTGAAGTAGGTGAACTTGTTCACAAGATTCAGAGAGCCATCATTTAGTGTGGAGGTGACTTCTTTTGAATTAAAAAACGTGTGTTCCGCTTTGTCTGTATTCACATGGAGCCCAATGCCACCTGCAGCCCAACTTCTATGTTTTTACTGTTCTGAAATATTTTCGACCATAGACAAGGAAAAAAATCTTTGGGAAGAAAACTTTAATATTTTTTAAGTAGTTTTTCAAAGTTTTCATAGGCAAAAACAGTGTCATATAGCCACATAATAAATATGCATATATACACATATACAGGCAAAATACATTTTGACGCAAAAATAAGGACGAGCGAAGACTTCTTTAAAAAATATACCTCTCATTTAGGATAGTAGCCGGACTATTGAACCCATAGATTGGGTGGTTTATATAACGGCAAAGACTTCCTTGTAGAATAACAGTTCCTGGACAATTTAACCCATAGATAGGGTGGTTTATTTAACGCCAAATACTTCTTGACAGAAGAATAGTAGCGGGACTATTTAACTCAGAGATAGGGCGGTTTATTTAACGCCAAATGCTTCTTGGCAGAAGAACAGTAGCGGGACTATTTAACTCAGAGATAGGGCGGTTTATTTAACGCCAAATGCTTCTTGGCAGAAGAACAGTAGCGGGACTATTTAACTCAGAGATAGGGCGGTTTATTTAACGCCAAATGCTTCTTTGGCAAGTAGCGGGAATATTGAACCTACAAATAGGACGGTTTATTTACCACCAAATCCTTTCTTGTAGAAGGACAATAGTGTTATTATTTAACCATAATATGAGAACTAATTTTGTTTATACATTTAGAAAGATAATATTTCAAAAGTAAACGTAATAGCACAACAGGAATTCGAACCCGCTTCCTATGGTGTCACTTTAGTTACTACGCCACAGAGACATATCCCCACCCCAACGATGAATTTGACTTAGTCGTGCATCATGTTTGAGCTGGTTAGGAAATTTTTCCGGTTTTCCTTCTCTCTCTCTCTCTCTCTCTCTCTCTCTCTCTGTGTCTGCCCACGTGTGCACACGTCGAATTATGTTTATTGATAAAATGGTGGCCTTTCATTGAAAGGTATCAATGATTTTTTTTCTTTCTATCTGGATATAGTAACAGTGCAATCGGATAACGTATCGACTGAGCTTTGCCGCATAAATATATATATATATATATATGTGTGTGTGTGTGTGTGTGTAGAAAAAGGTAAAAACGGAAGAAAGACACGCGTTTGATGGTTCGTTTATTGTGCCGACGCATTTCGACTTCAAGATTTTGTCTGAATACATTTATTTTCCTAAGAGCCCTTAGAACCTGCTCCACCAAGTTTATAAGCGAAGAATTTGAACACATCAAAAACTTTTTTTCCTTTTTACAATATCCCGAATCTTTCATTCACCGGGTCAAATCAAAAGCCATAAACATCCACAAATATACATTCTACAATATGAATAAAAATATAGCCCAAATATCAATCCTCTAAAAAGAGACATAATATTACCCCAAAAACCTACAACCATCCGCACTGAGAAAAATTTAAATTATTTCGGCATATAAACCACTAGCAGCACAAGAAAAACTATTTAAAAGATTTGTAAAGAACAATTCGAAAATCACAAATTCCATATCCAACGCAGGTGTTTACAAAATCTGTTGCCTAAATTACAATTAATTTTACATCAGAGAAATAAGTAGAAATTTAAATAAATGAATCTAAATAACATAAAAAAAAGACTTTAAAACTTGTAACACAACAAACTCTTTAGTGTCTCATAATAGTTTAACCAACCACACTGCCATATTTGCTTTCATCCATGACAGAGATAAAAAAAGAATAATTGAAGCATGTTCCATAGAGTACCAAAATACAATATAACAACGACAAGGTTTCTTTAAAATATCACCAGAAAAATAATACTAAAAGATGTCAAAATCCACACTAAATATTAGCCCCTGTTCTCTAAATATTTAAAGTAATAAAACGTCACAAGTCCTTTTCTTAAACCACAAAACGCCATTTACTCTTTTAAAAAAATTCCATCGAATGACATAACGTATTTGGAACATATCAGCCTGTGTAATTACGTTTTTCACAGAACAAAATCTACTATCCATGGTAAAAACTTCCAAATGAATCAAACACATTATCTGTTATAATTATTTCTCATACAAAAAAAGATGATGATAAAATATATGGAATTCAGACAAAAAAGTGAAGTCGAAAAGCGTCGGCACATCATTTTCTACACTCATTAAGTCGAATTCAATTCATTTCTTCTTCTTCTTCTTCTTCTTCTTCTTCTTCTTCTTCTTCTTCTTCTCTCTCTCTCTCTCTCTCTCTCTCTCTCACAAAGACACATATGTGTGTGTGTCTGTGTGTGTGTATCTGTGTATGTATATATACGGAGAAAAGATAGATGTTTTTGGTAGATCTGAGAGGATGATGAAAAATAATGAAAAAATGAATAAAATAAAACCTAGACAAGGGATCCAGTTAAAAACATTTCCTTCTTTTTTACTGATAGTACTTTTTCAACTTTTTCATCCATTTCCTCTTTTGCTAATCTTTTGAAAAAAAAAAAAAATATTTTCTAGGTTGAAACTGTTCTATCAATAAAAAAAGAACGAATTTTTTAAACTGAATCCGTTGTCTGTGTTTAACTAGATCCACTTTTCTATTCATTTTTCATCATATATATATATATATATATATATACACACACACACACACACACACACATATATATATATATATATATATATATATATATATATATATATATATATATAAATGTTATTATTATATATTTATCTATCTATTTATCTTCGTTTAGTACCTTTCTTTCTTTTTCCTGTTTTCCTTTGATTTACTAAAGGACTGCCTTTTAGTTGACCGCTAAACGAACGAAACCTTAATATTTTCTTAAATCGTTGCATCTTTCATCTGATGCGGAAGCGAAAAAAGATACGACTAGGATGCTTTAGGCGTAAGGGTCATCGTCAAAAGAAATGGATACAGTGGCCCGAGTTCAAACCTTAGATGAGGCTGATAGTATTTCACAAATAGCTACTCTCTTATTCGAATATAATTATTCATCTTTCTCCACAGCTAAGTGCTAATATTTGGGAAAACTAAAATCCTGAACCTTCACAATCAATCGAGGAAATCTCTGAATTGAAATCCAGCTTTCTTCGCTCAAGGATTGTGTCAAAACATGCTAATGGTGGAGTGGTTAGAGAAATATATGCTGCAATTAAAATTGAATTTAATATTTTTCTTCTTTGTGAAAACATAAATCCATTTTATTTGCTTTGTGGGGATAGATATTTATTGCAAATGGTTGCATTTACACTTGAACATTAGGCATTGATTGATTTACTCTGTGGTAATAATGGATCCTCTAATTTCGCCCAGACGACCAGACCTTGTCATAATCAACAACAAAAAAAGAGAGCTGGCTGAATTGTGGTCTTTGTTGTACCGGCTGACCACGGAGTAAAATTGAAAGAAAGCTAGAGGAATGATAAGTAACTGGGCCTTGTAGGGGAATTGAAAACAAAAATTGTGGAAAATGAAAGTTACGTTGATACTAATTGTAATTGGTGCTCTTGGTACAATCACCAAAGGATTGATAAACTGGAGGACGTTGAAATAAGGGGACGTGTGGAGACCATATAAACTACAGCATTATTAAGATTGTCCAGAATACTGAGAAGAGTCCTGGACACATGAGGAGACTTGCTGTCACTGAAACTCTAGTGAAATCCATTGGCTCACAATGGTGTGAAGTACTCGAAAAGAAATAATAATAATAATAATAATAATAATAATAATAATAATAATAATAATAATAATAACTTGCAAAAAAGTCGACTTTGCTGTCCCGGCTGACCACAGAATAAAACTGAAAGAATGTGCAAAGAAGAATAAGTACCTTGACCTTGCAAGGGAATTGAAAAAAACTGTGGAATATGCAGGTGACAATTGTAATTGGTGCGTTTGGAACAGTAACTAAATGAATGCTAAAGGGACTAGAGTACTTGGAAGTTGGCGGACGAGTGGAGGCCATCCAAACGACAGCATTATTGAGAACGGCCACAATACTAAGAAGAGTGCTGGAGACTTGAGGAGACTTGCTGTCACCCAGACTCCAGTGAAAAACCATCGGCAAACGCTGATGTGAAAACCTCTAATGAGTGAAGAATATATATATATATATATATATATATAAACAAGAATATATTCAAAGGATATAATTATTTATATATGAATCAAATGCTGGCGTTTTCATTTCGTCTTCTTTCGACTTTTTTAAACCGTCTTCAGGGTGATGTGATTATGCGATTCTGTCTCATCATAAAATTATTTTCAAATTAAGAAAATCAGAAAATTCTTCGCGTTCTTTTATAGTTAGGAGCATTCTGTTTCAGAATTATATTAAATGTTCATTTTTAATTTAAATTTCATTTCATTTATTTGTCTTGTGTTTTGTGCTTTTTTCTTTCTTTTTTTTTTTTTTGTTGTTTCTTTTCTCTCTCAAAAAGTTAACATATTTGCTGAAGATTTAAAATAAAAACAGTAGAACTCAAGTTTGTTTTTTGTTCGCTTTTTACGAAAATAACGTCTATATTTAGGATAAATTTTATTCTTTAGATTTTTATTTTAGTTTTATTTTCATGTTAAATAAAAAGAAGTGTTTGATGTTGTTTGCAACAAACATTTTTTTTTAATTTGGATTATAAATCCTATCCAAATCTTTAAAGTTCCATGCAAGCAATTAAAATCCTATCAAAACTATTAAAATCCTATCGAAACCATTAAAATCCTATCGAAACCATTAAAATCCTTTCAAAACTATTAAAACCAAGTGCGATTTGATGGCAATTAAGAAAAACTAATTAAAATAAGACTTACTGTAAGTATTTAGAATTGATTCAATCGATTATGGAGAAGAATTGATTTCTTAAAATCACTTTTTTCTGAACAACTCACACATAGACGTTGGTCTATGTGACTGTTGTTCCAAAACCTTTTTTTCTTTTCAAAAAAAATTATTATTTTAAGACAGCTATTTTTAAAAAAACATTATTATAGAATAAAATAATATGATTGTTATTGCTGGCAGTAAAGATCTAATTCAGAATATATTCTGATTATAAATCCCATCAAATAATATATATATATATATATATATATATATATATGTGTGTGTGTGTGTGTGTGTGTGTGTGTGTGTGTTATGGGAACATATCTTACCATTACCCAAAGATGGACTCGTCCAACCTAAACATTGCTTAGTTCGTTCGGGGGAGACAACTTCTCGTTCCTTACGAGACATTTGACAGACGGACTGCATGCCGAGCACGGCTTGTACTTTCTTTTTATGACTTCCTTTTTCTGCTAATACAATAACATTTACCTATCACCCGTTGTTTGAGTTGTTCTTCCACCGGTCTTATCTGAAGACCACAAGAGTGTAATTAGATAGCTGTCGTTCATTTAAGCATGTTTAATTATATAGTAAAGACACATTTTATCTGTATGATGTAATTAAGATATTTTCGAGTTTCCTGATAAGTGTCTTGGTTTCAGGTTTGAATTGATGGATGAATTTCCCAAAATTGGCCAGAGCACTTCCGAACTCTTCAAAGGCCATCATCAGGGGTTGCTTGCATGTGTAAAGAGTATTGTTTTTTTAAATGAGTTTTGAAACAAAATATTATTTTTAAAAAGGATTTGTTCCTTGGAGGCTTATTAGTGAAAAAAATTTTTAATTGAAATTTAAAAAATGAACTTACAGTATCAACCTTGCCCGTAGTGCAATGTTAATTCATCGTTGGAAATGGAGACAGCTTTCCGAGTTCAAATCCAGAAGAAAGCTTTTTTTGCATGTGTCAAAGTGCTAATACCCTTGGGAATTTATTTCCTGCTCACTGTCTCGGCCTCTTTCTCTCTCTGTGTCTTTTTGTCGATCTCATTTGCTTTGTCTCTCTATCTCTCTCTCCCTTCCGCTAGCTATTGATTTATAGGGGTGTATTGAGAGCTATGTTTGCTTGTTATTGCAACCAGTCTTGGAGAAGGAAAACTCTGAATTCAAACCTATAAAAATATTTTTAACAATAGATTTTGGGTCGCAACCTGCATGTGCGGAAGGCTTTCGTAAAAGGATACTATAATGATATTATAAAATTGAATTACTATGATGTGAAAATCCAACTAACACTGTGCGTGATGCATGGAATCACTGAACTGTTTTTTCGATCTTTTCAAAAGATCTTATCAGCGGTGTACACCAGGCTCTCTCCTCCTGGAGAATGAATCACCGACCTGAAACTCTCCCACTGAGCTAGTGGTCCATATTGCACATAAGTGATGCCAAATTAACAAGCTATGGATACCATTATAATTTTGGTAAATAATCAAACAAATTCAGTATAAACTTATCAACAGAATCAGTTAAGTGTCTTACCCACACGAAATAGAATGATTTTAACCTGTTTAGGGTTATTTAATACAAAGTAGATATACAAGAGCATTCATTCTATGTCTATATATTTCTCTAAAGTTTTTTGTTTTGCTATGTTTTTTTTACACAAAGACCGGTTGACTATGAATATTTTCAAACAAATTTTTTTGATTCATAGTTCGTTGGTTGTTTGGGTTCCATGGCAAACGAACTTTTGTTGGTTATTTAATGCCAAATCCATTTTAAGCAAATAGTTATTTCAATATCAAATAACTCAGCTTAGCATGAGTACACAGTTTAATTGTCAATAAGTACAGTTTATGAAAATAATTATATTTCAAACAATTTAATTTAACATAAGTACGTACTTTAAATATAAGTACAGTTTAATTGTGAAAAACATTTCTATTTCAAGCTATTATCTAGTCCAGCAGTTCTTATTCAGCTAATTCAGTTTAGTATAAGTACAGATTTTCTTTACACACAGTTAAATGGCAAAACAGTTCTATATTAAACAAATCAGTTTAGTGTAAGTACAGTTTCAATGTCAACCAGCCGTTCCATTTCAAATAATTCAGTAAAGAATAAGCATGCAGTTTAAAATATAAGCACAACTTAATCGTCAAAAACATTTCTATTTCAAACCATTCAGTTTAGTGAAACAGTTCAATTTAGCATAAGTATGCAATTAGTTCTATTTAAATCATAGATTGAGCTCTATCGGATGCTACCACGCCGGGCAAGAGTGGACCTGGAAGCAATGGCATTGAAGGGATGCATCTCTGGAGCCTCACCATCAGATTGTTTAGTGTCATATCAGGACACTCATTGGGTGGGCTTTACCCATCTACAGAGGTGCAGTCAGTGTATTCTACAGCCCTAGCCGACTGGGCTACTTAATTCATAGACAAGATCCTAACAGGCATAATCATTTGCCTTGGAGTAATCCCCAAATCCTCCAAAATGGAGCCTCACCATCAGATGCAGTGTATTGTTATACCAAGAACACTCCTCTTTTATAGAGGAGGGGTCTTACCTCGTAGCAGAGGATACTATTGTTATATAATTGCGAAGGGATTTTTCTTATATTATCATTTTTTCGTTGGTTATATCTTATCTTTTGGTTTGGTTAGGCTAACGACTGTTCAGCTTAGTGCACGGTTAGGGTCATACATTGAGCGCAGGTGTTCGCGCTCACGCGAGAAGGATGTGACATTCACAGATGTCATAACAAAAATCCCGGATAGAATGGGATTGGGGATGTGAATGACGTCATGCCCGGAAGCGATGGGCTGAGGATTTTTGGTGATTTTTGAAAGAAATACAGTTAGTTGAGATTTGAACCTAGACGAAACGAGTTGATTTTTTGGACCTGGGCGAGGCGAGTCCAGTGGGGTCTATGAGATGCGCCGCGCGTTGTTGGGTCAGATGGAACAGTCAGCATAGTAAAAATTTTGTGTCTCTCTCTCCTCGTGTTGAGAAACCTAAAAGTCAAGAAGGTAATAAAAGTTTCGTACCTGAACTAAAGAAAGTCGTCAGTGTTTTGAGTGTCTTTCGGATTCCTATGCATATGAACGTTTTACAGATCTGAATATTTCACATATTCGTATTTGACTATGTTACACTATCACTATATCCTAATCCTCACCGAGAGGTTTTCAAAGGAAAGAGAGAAGTTTTGTTAGCGGCAATAACGATTCTCTATAGAAACACTAAAGTAAAAGTACGATCACCAGATGGAGACACAGAATACTTCGACATTGTAGCAGGAGTACTACAAGGGGACACGCTGGCGCCGTACCTCTTTATCATTTGTCTAGACTACGTACTTAGAACATCGATTGACAAAATCAGAGAGAATGGCTTCGAACTGACGAAGAAAAGAAGCAGAAGGTACCCCGCAAAAACAATTACCGACGCCGACTACGCCGATGACATAGCGATACTGGCAAATATACCTGACCAAGCCGAAACACTACTGCATAGTTTGGAACGAGCAGCAACAAGCATAGGCCTCTATGTTAATGCACACAAAACGGAATATATGTGCTATAATCAAACGGTGGACATCTCCACTCTAGAAGGAACCCCTCTTAAACTAGTAGACAAATTCACTTACCTAGGAAGCAGCGTCGAATCAACCGAAAAGGACATCGAAACGAGGTTAACGAAAGCATGGACAGCTATCAATAGGCTATCGATTATATGGAAATCAGACCTAACCGATAAAATGAAACGCAGTTTCTTCCAGGCAGCGGTCACATCGATACTGCTATGTGGTTGCACTACATGGACGCTAACAAAACGGCTGGAGAAGAAGCTAGACGGCAATTATACAAGAATGCTACGTGTAATCTTAAACAAGTCCTGGCGGCAACACCCCACAAGACACCAACTGTACGGCCACCTGCCTCCTATCACGAAAACTATTCAAGTTAAACGAACCAGACATGCAGGACACTGCTGGAGAAGCAGGGACGAGCTCATAAGAGATGTACTCTTATGGACCCCCACACATGGCCGTGCAAATCAGGACGACCAGCACGAACATACATTCAACAGCTATGTGAGGATACAGGATGTTGTCCGGAAGAACTACCTAGGGCGATGAACGATAGGGAGGAGTGGCGAGAGAGGGTCAGGGATATCCGTGCTACCAGCGCGATATGATGATGATGATATATATAGTTAGATAGGGTTCTCCATTCTAAAAAGTAAGGATGAGTGCACTAATTACCGAATGGAACTGATTTCCATTTTTATTTTTGACTGCTTGCATCTACTTTGTACCAATCTGAAAAGAAATGAATCCAGTTTCCCCTGCGATTCGTTCTATAATGACAAAGAATATGATGTCAGTAACAAGCAGTGTTAGTTGACGGATTTAGTGTCTCACTTTTTACATAAACCACGAAGACAAATAATTTGCATAAACAGGGAATGACATCAAAATGCTGTTACTCTCATTCTTAACCTTGACGTGAAACAATGTAAAGATTAATAATTGTCATAATCGAATAAATCTTTGTTGTTGTAAAATCGTCGATTGTAAAATCGTTACAGTTTGTGCAGATTAATAAAAACTAATAATCGATAATCGATGGCGATAACATTTGTGAAAGATGAGCATTTTCCGTCTTGAGTCTCTCTCTCTCTCTTTCTCTCTCTCTCTCTCTCTCCCTCTCTCTCTCTTGTTCACTTTCTTTTTCTCGGTCTCTCCCTCTCTCGCATTATATTCCAATGTTTTTGTCTCTCTCTGTCTCTGCTTCTTTCTCTCTTTCCCTTTTTCTGAGCCTCCCACTCTCACTTTCACTACTTTTCTCTCTGCCTCTTGTCCATTGTTTCTGTCTATCTCAGTCTCTTTATTTCTCTATCTGTCTCTTTCACTGCATATCTGTTTCTCCCTCTCTCTTTCTCTTTACCCCTCTCTCTCAGTCTGCCTGTTTCTCTGTCTCAGTTTGTCTGCCTTGCTTTATGTTTCTCTTAATTTCTCTCTATCTCTGTTTTTCTATCACTCTCTTTGTTCTCTCTCTCTCTTTAACTCTCTCACTTTCACTCTCTTCTTGTCTCTCTCTATCCCAGTCACTTTTCTCTCTCTTTTTCTCTCTCTCTCTCTCTCTCTTTCTCCTTCCCTTTCTCCAAGTCTCTTTCTCTTTGTCTCTTTCTCACTTTGTCTTTCTTTCTCGGCCTGTCTCCCGGTATCTGTCTTTGTTTGGCTTCCATCTTTGCCACTCTCGTTCTCTCTCTCTCTCTCTCTCTCTCTCTTTCTCTATCTATCTATCTATCTATCTATCTATCTCTTAGTTCTTATCGTTCATTCCTCCTCGAAGGTTCTCTAGACTGCCTCTAGTGTCCACACAGGTCTGATGTATACCTTAGCTGGTCGGTCAAAACTGGTGTGTCAATGTGTAGGAGTCTATTAGTGAACATGCCTTGTTTGCCTTACTTTTTGTGAGATGCGACGTAAGTGGCTGTTCATTTGCTGTTTTGTAGAGTGCTGCTTCTAGGATTTTTTCAAAACGGCACATACCACTCTTGTGTAATTGTCACCTAACTTTTCTCCAAACGTTTCGTTAGAGCCTAGGTAGTGTAACCATACAGTAGTACGCATACGGCCATAGTAGTGCGGTTAGAGAATACGGAAGCTAAATTAAAAATACACCAGTATAATAATAAACCTCTCTATTATGAAACAAGATCAATCTTGATTTTAAAAATAAACAACGCAACAAGAGGAGAGCCACAAAACAGTGAATTTACACTTTGACCACCATTTTTTTTTTTTTTTCAATTATTGTATCAACATGCCTTTGAAACGATTTGCATGCCTTCAAAATAAATTCTTCAGACATTTAATCCATTCCTCCTCAATAGCACTCTTTAGCGAACCAATATTTGGAGAGGAAGTTGCATTTGTTTTGTATTCTAAAACGCCTCATATAACGAAATCAAGAGGGTTAAGGCCGGAGTTTAAATTTTGTTTAATGGCTGTCCTCACAGTTTTCTCGCCGACATTCAATGCATTAGCGAGCTTTCTTATTGACGTTGTGGGGTCCTTCTTAATCACCGTAACGAGAGAAGTTAAAAAGCATTGTTTTCGGTTTTTGTTCAATCGTTCATTCCTTTTTCTTAAAAAGCTTTTTTTTCTGTCAATAGGTTTTTTTGCTTTGTGTTCAGCAGACAAAGAAACTCCAATTATTTCTGAATTTTTTCGGCTTGGTTTCTGCGTTAGGCAAATCATAGATTCTTTGTCGTTTCTTTTCTTGCTTTCTCATATATGAATTTTAATGAAAAAGTGCTTGAATAATTGAGCTAATCATTTAAAATAGATATTTAGCATTTTTTCAAAAGAGAGAGAGGGGGGGGGGTAAAAACGTTTTTTTACATATTATGTTTCCGTACCTCGTACTGACTTAATTTATCAGAGAGATCAGATTTTTCAGATGACTGACAGCCTTTCAGTAGCAGTCTATGCTTTTTCCACGCGTATGTTAACATCACTTTCTGCAGATGAGATATTACTCCAGAGGTCTGTGAACGGGTCAACTAATTTTAGAGACTTGTAATTTAATCGGATGATGCTTAATCTTGTTTAGAACATATAACTTCTATTTTATCTGTCCACAAAGAAGACAATACCTCTGGCTGCTTGCTCCAGACTATGGTGCTAGATTTCGTCTTGGGCAGGTGTATTTGCGTGAAGCTCTATATCTTCCGTGAAGTCTGAATTTGTCAGTTTCCACTGGATACCATCTGTCTTTTGGCATTTTTTTAAAAATGTCAATCTATAAACTTAATTATCATATTAAATTTTATTCTTTTCCAGACGTGAAAAAGTAGTATTAACATACTTCTTTTTTTTTCTTTTTTAATGAGATTATAACAGTTTTTTAGGCTGGTCAACCCTTGCGTTTAACTCCAACTTAACTGCTCAACACATAACCATGACTTAGATTGTCTTAGTACCTGCTCTGGTTGAATTGAATGACAAAATGACGATAAGTTTAAGTAAAAATGTCTCCTTAATAATCTCACTGTACAATGGCCTATAAGACAAAGTTTCAGTTAAAAGCTTCAAACAGGAATCTACTTGTAATTATTGAGTTCAATACATGTACAACAGAACGAAAAGGAACCTTGAAAGTATGAAAAGACAAAGACAGCGAATTAATTCATTCGAGATATTGTAGAATGGGCAAGGGTTCTAACTTTAGTACCGGTAAAAAAGCGAGAAGTATCAAAGGAATGGAGACAAGAGAGATTCAAAATATTGAAAAAAGAAATAAGTTCGTGGTCCCTAGGTATGTTGTTTGCTTGTTCGCCTCGCAATGTTGTAGTTAAGAAGAGCTCCATGGAAAGGTAAGACTCATAGCCACGTGGAAAGTCGTCACTTATAGCCACGTGGAATGGTAAGACTCATAGCCTCGTTTGAGGTGAGACACATCCGCCAAATATTCTCACGCTGACCGACACAGAAGGTTTAGCAGCTTGATGGACGTGGTCTCTTTCACTGCTACTTGGATCATTTCTGCTCACGAAGTCAATCCATGCTCTTTTATATATTGCTTTGAAAGCTCTGATCGACTTGTTGAGAGCTCCCTAACAGAGTTTCTGCTTATTCAGAAATTTGTTCCGTCTTAGTATTCTATTTTTGATTTGTTTAAGGCATATCATCTTTGATGTGTTATATATGTGGTGCCTTCAATAAGTTTCCTCACTGTTTTTGTACAGGCATTTAATATAGTCTTATTTTCTTGAAAATTCAGTACGTTATTGCTATACATCATATGAGATGGATGACCAATTTTTATGATTTCAGGTTCAAATTAACAGCTAGAGCAGCAATTGGAATACACCCTACTAAAGCCTGATTGTCACAACCGGTGAATTTCAAAAATGCAATCTGGACGTGATGACACTTTAGAAGATCGATATGCAATAAAATTCCGTTTTAAACTTGGAAAAATTCCACAGAAATGTATGGAATTCTTCAGACTGCTTTTGGAGCATCTTGCATGAATCGAGCATGAGGTTTTGAGTGGCATAAGAGATTCAAGGAAGGCAGTTAGTCTGTGAGGGATTATGAGGGGTGTGAGAGGAGTCAGGAAGTCAATACACCAGAGTTGATTGGCCAAAAGGTTACGGTTAGGGTTAGGGTTACTATGTTGAGGTTTTAAGGGGGTTCAGCAAGAGATTCCGTAGGAAGAGGTCAGCACTCTTCAAACCGGGTCAGAGGCATTTCCACCAAGACAATGCACCAGTCTACAACTTCATCCTTGTCACAGACTATCTGACTGAGATGGGCATCAATACAGTTCCTCGGCCTCCCTATAGTCAAGACCTTAATCCCTGTGACTTGTGGTTATTCCCTAAGCTCAGAGGCTGTTGCTATGAGACAATTGAGGAGATGAAAGAGGCTGTGACGAAGGTCATTGACACGCTCACACAAGAGGACTTCCATGGGGCCTTCCAGAAGTTGTTGGAACGGTACAACAAGTGCATTGCAGCCGGAGGAGATTACTTCGAAGGGGACTAGAGTTTCATGTGTGTACTATCAACAAAAGTGCCCATACGAAAAAATTCTGGAAACTTATGTAATGATCCTCGTAATACCAAAGTTATCCTTGTAAAAGAAAAGCAGCGATACTTTTTAGCACATAGCTGGTGGAGGTTTCAAGGAGGAGTTCATAATTTTCCAAAGCATATTAGGCCGAAAGTGAACGTAATTGCACGTTTGGAGTCACAGCTTTCTTATTTCGAGGGCGCGATTAAGCACGTGAAACATTAAGTCTCGGGGAGTTTTGAGATGTGAATAAAGGAGTAAATTATTGAATAAGGCACCGCTCTACTAATTAATAAATTTTAATTCGTTGAATTTGAATTCTTTGAAGTTTGTTAAAAAACAAGTTATCAAGTCTTGTACCATAGCCATATATGAATACGTGAAATGGACATATTCATACCGGTACGCAAAACGTTCATAATGTTTGTATATATATATATATATATATATATATATATATATATATATATGCACAGAACATAAAAATTTCGAAACACGAAAAACACTTACGACATCTTGGTTCAGCTACGAAACTTTTATTACCTTTGAGTTTAAAATTTCTTCGACAGAGATACACATTCTTTCTATTCTGCCTTTTCCATCTGCCCCCGACCTAACACGTTTGGCACCTGCCACAAGGTCACTGGCCTGGCTTCGGCGAGCAAGCGAAAGCCAACCGTTTTCTCCCAAGGCAGAACTCAACTCAACTAACTTCCAGTGCGTGACGACATTCACAATCTCTACCCCATTTCCCATCTCGGGCTATTGTGACATCTCTGAGTGACACGTCCATTCCGCTCGACGTGCGTGCGTAAACCCCTACATTAATGTTGCACCTAAGTAACCCATGCACTGAGCCGAAAGGTTCTTAGCCTAACTAAACCCAAAGGCATAAAACGAAAACCCTCCGCCATTATATTACAGTCTTTTATTGCAATAAAAGATATTTTTCAGATCGTAAATATTTTGTAAGAATAAAAAACCATGCATAAAATATAGTTGCTGCTGTTGTGATATAATTGCCGAGGGATTTTGTTTCATGTCTTTGGGTTTAGTTAGGCTGAGAACCTTTCGCCTCAGCGCATGAGTGAGTTATGGGCAAACTTGAGCAAAGGTGTTGAAGCGCGTGTGGGGAAGATGTGTCGTTCACATATGTCAAAATAAAAACCCGAAATGTTGACCAGAGGATGTAAATGACATCATACTCCGGAAGTGCGCACGCGGGCGATCATAGGGGTTTTGAAAAAGTCAGGGAGTTGAGTTGAGATCTGCTTCAGAAGACGGTTGTCTTTCACTTATACACGGAGGCCTTGGGCGGGTGCCGCACGAGATGGAGGGGGGCAGATGAAAAAGCCAGAATAGAAAGAATGTGTATCTCTCTCCTTATGTCGAGGAAACTTTAAACCCAAAGGTAATAAAAAGTTTCGTACCTGAATTAAGAAGTCGTTACGTGTTTTACGAATTACGAGATTCCGATGTTCTATCTTTATAGACATTCGAAGTTCGTTTCACACATAGCCATATCATGGCTATGGTACACTGTTAGCTTAAATCTAAATGGGTCACATTTTATTATAAATTATCTTGTGTGAGTGTGACTATGTAGAAGAAAGATTTATATTTGCCTAAAACATGTATGCAGTTGAAACTACCATTTTCATCAGGAAAGTTAAGTTGTAGTAGTATCAGTAAAGTTTCGTTAACAATAACATATTCGTCCATATCATGATAGTTATGAGATGCAATCGTGAAAGAACAGAACATTAATTTTCCACTCAAGAAAAATAACCCGAATGTTGAGTAGATACAGAAAACGTTCATACCTACAAAAAAAAAAAAAAAAAACATTGTGTGTAAGATGAGTTTGGCTCTAAATTTGATGAAAGCAGTTGATGATGTTTCAAAAACTCTAATTAAAAATATTTTTTTTACATTTTAAAGAGGAAAACGAGCTCTGGAATTATTTTGGGTTTTGATCTTTCATAATTTTTGCAGCATGTCACATATTCTCGTTGGCGAATCTCAAAGAAATTTTAAAACTAGTTCGTACCTGCTGAGTGGTCAATAGACGTCAAAATGCAGATACAAAAAATTAAGTCTTCTTTAGCCTTTTTTTTTTTTTTTGCTAAAAAATTAACACTTTTTAAAAAAAAATGAAAATCACTTGATTTCCTATAACTGTGTTTTGGTGAATAGAAAGTATATCAATAAACCTTTACTCTCATTGCTCAAATAAAGGGTTCAGTTCGAAAATCTCACATGTTTCCCGCCAAGAACGAAAAAAAAAAAAAACAACAGTGGCCGAAACGCAACGAGAATAACCATCAAGATGCGGACAACAAACCGGTTCGTGCGAATAATAAGCTGACTTTTGGTTTGTTTTGTTTTAGTTTGGTTTTATAGTATATCAACCAATGTAGGTTAGGGTCCAATTGGCTGGTGCTGCAGAATACACCAACCATTTCTCTGCAGAGGGTAAAACTCCCCAACGAGTGTCCTGCATATAATACAAACAATCTTCTGGTGAGGCTCCAGTAACTCTAGATCTTTAAGGAATGCGGAGTACCCCGTTATTGCCATCACTCCTAGGTCCACTCAGACCAGGAGTGGGAGCACCTGATAGGGTGCTAGCTAAACAGTGTCCTTATGCTAAACTCAATTGTTTGAAATAGAAAGGTTTTTACATTAACTGTATTGGGTTAGTAAAATGGTAATTCCTGTGTATGAGTTGAGTGAAGGAGAGGCTCTCTGTGATTGGATATACTAACCACATGTGGAGCCCAGAAGTCTTGGCACAAAAATCCAAAATCCAGTCATACAGATTCCACCAGACGATCTGTGAGGGGGGACGTTAAAAGCTCGTGGAAAGACAACACTAAGATACCAGCTATCTTCTTCAGGGCGCCGGTAAGTCCCTTAAACTTAACTTCATACACAAAAAGGACTGTATATTGTTATTAATTATTTCACGTGTTGAATAATGAATTGTTTAATTTAAACGAAATATTAATTAATTCATTGTTTTGCTGTTAGCCTTAGAATAAATGCTATGTTATTGTTTGTTTGTTTGTTGTTTTATGGCATAACCACGTTTGTAGGTTATTTAACGCCAAATCCATTTTTATGAAATTAGTTCTATTTCAAACCATCCAGTTTAAGATAAGTAAACAGTTTAAACGTGAGTACAGTTTAATTGTGAAAAACATTTCTATTGCAAGCTATTCAGTTTAGTCAAGCAGTTCTAATTCAGCCAATTCAGTTTAGTATGAGTACAGATTTTGTTTACACAGTCAAATGTCAAATAAAGCCTATATTAAACAAATCATTTTAGTGTAAGTACAGTTTCCACGTCAAAAAACAGTTCCATTTCAAATTATTCAGTTTAGAATAAGCACGCAGTTTAAATGTAAGTCCAATTCAATTGTCAAAAACATTTATATTTCAAACTATTCAGTTTAGTTAGGCAAACAATTCAGTCTAGCGTAAGTATGCAGTTAGTTCTATTTAACCCATAGATAGGGCCTTATCAGGTGCTACCACGCCGGGTGAGAGTGGACCTGGGAGCAATGGCATTGAAAAGGGTACTCCGCATTCTCCAGAGCCCCAGCATCACTGGAACCTTACCATCAGATTGTTTAGTGTCATATCCTGGACATTCATTGTGGAGGGGTGTTATTCTACAGCCCCAGCCAATTGAACCACAAGACACTAATTGTGGGGAGTCTTGCTCCTCTGCAGAATTACAGTCTGTATATTCTACAGCCTTAGCCGACTTAGCAAAATTCTATACTAACACACTACCTGTTTGCAAACAAAAATTTTACCAATGTTAAACTGAATCGTTTGAAAAAGAACTGTTTTTGCCATTTAAACTGTACCTACGCTCAACTGAATTGTTTGAAATAGAATTCTGAATACGTATAAGAATGGATCTACATTAAATAACCTAAACTAATTGATATGCCATAAAAACAAACAAAACCAACTCAAACTATGTTAGCTTATTTAATGCCAAATCCGGTGTGTACATTTATTTTAAATATATATGATTTGTAAACATAAAATCAACAAAGTTAGATAGTTTCAAGTATTGCTATGTATCACTAGCAATTCATTTTAATATCAGTCATTTGTTTACACATACCTAAAATTAAGATTTAGAATTTTGAGGGATAAACATATCATCCAATATTAGCCAGAATACCAGACAAAGTTTTATCCTATTTACCTTATTTACCAACCCCTCCGCTTGGGCAGGATATGACACAAGGTCAATTTTTAAGCGGAGTTTAACAGGTTTGAATTCCTAACCAAGGCTGAAGAACCCAGTCTGTCCTACTATTTACCCATAGTTGGAGGCAGAATAATTGGATTCATACCTTTCCCAAGGGTATTAGTGCTATGTGAAATGCAATCAGTCTCGTCCAGGATTTGAACTCGTGTCGTCGGTGTCCAATTCCTACGACGATAATAATTACACCACGGGCACCTCCTAGACAAAGTTTTATAAGCATTAGATACAGTCAGAATGTTCTCAACCTCACCAACAGGATCAATATTACTTGTGGTTTAAGCGAACGAGGGATGCGATATTTGATTTCAGTATGATATCATTTCACTGGCATTTTGGTTAGCGGGAGATATATATATATATATATATATATATATAGTGTAATCGGATTGAAACTCAAACCTGGTTAAGTTTCATTATAAATATATTTCGGCGGACAACATTACACTACTCTCCGTCTCGCCAGATAACTTTTTTACATTTTTTACTCGAAGTTGCAGAACAACATATGAGGAGTTACAGTTAGTATGTGAAAACAAAAATGAAATTCACAGGCGAGGGTAGAGGGAGTCAAAATGTTAGGTGCTAGAATGATCAAGAAACAGGAGTGGGGCTTCTCTGTAGGTCAACTAATCCTAATTTACGCACTTGTCAGGGGTCTCGTAGCAGGTTGGATCGTAGAACGAATGACTATCCCTATATATATTTTACATTTACTCCAAATACATCTGTTAAATATCTCAGCTGTTGTGTAAATATGATAATAGCGCGACTGGAATTCAAACTCGCTTACTATGATTCTGCAGTCCAGTGCTTTAACCATTAAACCACGGGGATATTCCCCAAGACTTCTCCAATTAGTGTCCTAGATATGACAATTAATAATCTTAGGTGAGGTTCCAGTAATGTTGAAGCTTTGGGGAATGCGGAGTACACGGAGTGGTAACACCTGATAGGGTCCGATCTATGGTTCAAATAGAACTAAAATTCGTCCTCATGCAAAAGTAAATAACATGAAATAGAACTGTTTTGACATGTAAATTGCGTACTTACGCTAAACTGAATTGTTTGAATTAGAACTCTTTGACTAAACTGAATAGCTTGAAGGAGAAATGTTTTTGACAATTAAACTGTACACGTAAATATAAACTGCGTATTTATGCTAAACTGAACTGTTATAAACAGAACTGATTATTTGTATAAAAATTGATTTGGTATTAAATAAACTACAAAGGTTGATATTCCATATATATATATATATATATATATATATATATATTAGTAAGTAAGCCGACGTTAGTCAATGGTGACCCGAATGCTCTCTTTTCAATAGGTACTATAGCGAGGAGATAGGGAGGGCTTGGCTCCATTCCCTGGATCGCTCTTCTTGCCAATGATTCGTAACTTTTAATGCTGAATGTTAAGCAAAAAGGTATAAGGAATATTTTTTGTGACTGGACCTGGCATTGAACCCTGGTCTCGCGGATCATTGGTAAACTCTCTAACCATTTTTCCAATCAGCTGGTAATTTTTATTTTATATACATAATATATACATATGCTTATAAATGTGATTATATTTATATTTGTATGTGATCATCAATTACATACGTGGGATTATCAATTATATATATATATATATATATATATATATATATATATATATATATATATATATATATATATATATATACGTGCGAGTGTGTATGTGCGTATGTGTGTCTTTGTGCATTAGTAATTATCAATTCAGCTTTAAATCAATGAAAATCTAAGGTGGAAGAATAATGGTGGGACATTCCAACATCAACTATCACAAAGATTTTCATCGCGTTGAGCTGGTTCATGGGCGATAACGACTGTCAATACCACGGACACAGACCACAAATTTGGCGCCTATTTTCCTGAGAGCCCCACAAAAATGAATAAATAAATGAATAAATAAATATTACTTTTTAGTTTAAATCAGTTGTGAAAGGATTTTTCTGCGATGCAGGGTCGATTAACTTCAGATCTTCACCTCTGAACTTAGTGATGTTAAACTTTTTTCTTCAAACCATCGCGTGCCATATTCCAAGCCAAAGCATTCGTTAAACAATCAATTCAATCGAATTTGTAACTGTTCGATGATGTTTGCTCTTTGATTATTCGTGAGCACCGACAACCAGTGTCGGCCAACGAACTGCCAAGCGCTAAAGGAATGTAACCGCTTGAGAGTATTGAAAAGGATATCAGTCAGTTCAATTTCACTCGAACTATTATATAGTTTGAATGCAGCGTTTTCCTTCTCCTAGTCTGGTTGTCATAACGATGTTAAAGTGTAACATACCCATGATACGGATATGTGGAATAGACATAGGGAATCTAAAAACAGGAAACTTTACGAAATTGGTTCAGGTACGAAACTTTTATTCACCTTTTTTGAGTTTAAAGGTTTTTCGACACGAAGAGAGAGAGACACAATCTTTCTATGCTGACTGTTTTTACATCGTCAGCTCTTAACCCAACCAACGCGCGGCACCCGTTGCGAACAAAGTCGTCTGGCCTCGCCCAGCTCTGAAAGTCAACTTTCTTCTTCCAAAGCGGGAATTCAACTAACTGCTTTTTTTCAAATCTCAGCCCACGCTTCCGGTGCGTGACGTCACCCAAATACCCTTGTCCCAATTCCTATCTGGGAATTTTATTATCTCTGAATGAGACATCCTCTCAGCGCGCGCGTGAACACCTGCGTTAATGTTGCACCTAACTAACCCATGCGCTAAGCGAAAGGTTCTCAGCCTAACAAAACCGAAAGGCAAGATATATAAAACGAAATCCCTCAGCAATTATATTACAAAAATGCTCTGCCTGGTCTAACATTTTTACCATAGCTGCAAGGACAATAGTGGAATTGTTTCACTTCCTAAGGTTATAAGCGCAATAGGAAATAAACACAGCCTTGTCTAGAATTTCTACTCGGATCACTTCATCTATTTCTTACGACGATGACCAATATATACCAAATAAATTCAAACAAACTATTATCATATTTACCCAACCCCTCCGTTCGGGCAGGATATGACACAAGGTCAATTTTTAAGCGGAGTTTAACAGGTTTGAATTCAGAGTTTTCCTTCTCCTAGACTAGTTCTCTCACCAAGGCAGAAAAACCTAGTCTGTCCTACTATTTACCCATAGCTGGAGGGAGAATAATTGGATTCATACGTTTCCCAAGGGTATTAGTGCTATGTGAAATGCAATCAGACTCATCCAGGATTTGAACTCGTGTCACTGTGTCCATTTCCTACGACGATAACCATTACACCACGGGCACTTTCAAACGAACTATTATACCTCAGAAATTTTATGTCCTTGTGGTAGATTTCAAAAAGCTGAATATTTCTCACCAATATATCTGTGGTAAAGTATATAGGTTGTACAAACGAATGAAATTAAATCGAAATTTAAAAACTCTGCACAAGACTTAGCCGTGTTGGCGGAGGGGGGGAGTTCTCATGACGTAGCTGTAAACGAGTTGAAATGCAACATCTTAGTAAGGGAGTTCGATCTGAAGTCATGCTATTATGTTCCCTTTGGAACTCACATCGTTGGGCAACTTATTAAGCCCCTTATTAACCCGGCAACGTTTTAAAATAAATAGTACCACTACTGTCCTTCTACAAATATGGCTTTGACTTTAAATAACCCAAGAAGGTTGATATTGTATCAAACTAAGAAACCATGTCTCAACTCTAGAGGTTTTAGTATTTAGGATTGATTGACAGATTTTAACGCCATGTTATCCCTTCCTTGTTTATTTTGTGCTAAAATATTTGGGAACCGTGTTAAATATAGGTTGATAGTTAAATTGTTCGTAGTTTTTATTTCAATTTTTTCTCAAGCAGTCTAATCAAATACGAATAAACTTGAAACAGATCTATTGGACCCATAGATCGGATGTTATATAATTGCAGGGGGATGTTTTTTATATTATCATTTTTCGTTTTGTATATCTTACCTCGCGGTTTAGTTAGGCTGAGAACCTTTCGGCTTAGAGCATGGGTTAGTTAGGTGCACACATTGAGAGCAAGTTTTCACGCGCGCGCGGGGCGGATGTGACAATCAGAGATGTCACAATAAAAACCCCAGATAAGAAATGGTACTGGAGGACGTGAATGACGCCATGCCCAGAAGCGCTGAGGATTTTGGAATTTGAAAAAAAAAAAACAGGTAGTTGAGATTTAAACTTTGAACGAGTGAGTTGAAATTCGAGTCTAGAGGAAGGTAGTCGATTTTTAGTCTCGCCGAAGCCAGAACAGTAGTTTGCAGGCGGGGACCGCACGTGGTGGGGATCAGATGGAAAAGCCAGCATAGAAAGAAACTGTGTCTCTCTCTCTCTCTCTCTCTCTCTCTCTCTCTCTCTCTCTCTCTCTCTCTCTCTCCCCTCATGTCGAAAAACTTAAACTTAAAAACGTAAATAAAAGTTTCTTACCTGAACCAAAAAAGAGAGTCGTAAGTGTTTCGCGTATTTCGGGATTACCTATATCTATTTCACATATTAATATCTGGCTATGTAATACGGACCCTAACAAGTACTACCACTAGAGATAAGAATGGACCTAGGAGTAATGATAATGAAGGTTTATTCCTTCACCTCTGGGTTCTAGAACTGAGGCCACACTCAGATGCAAGTTAAAGCAATACTCATGACATACCAATTTTAAAGGGTATATTATCCCTCGGCATGGAATACAGCAGTGCATTAAAAGTCACATCGAAAGAAAGAATAATGACAGGAAAATGTAATCACCATCACCTCGTTTAAAGCAAAAATGTTGTTTTCTTCTGTTCTGTTTTGTTCTGTTTTCTGCTTGTGGAATATAGGGTTATAGCAAAGACAGAAATAATGCTTCAGCATCCGTAGAACGTATTTTTTATGGTTTTATATAGCGAGCTTCACTGTATTTTGTTTTGGGATATTCTGCGGTATTTATTTTTCTTGACTGATTTATCTAACTACAGCGCGTACGTTTCCAAGTATAAATAGAATATTTCGGTACACTTGAAATATACTATGATTAAGATCCAATGCGACGGACGAAAACGATATGAGACATATTTTTTTTGTTTTTTGCTTTGGGTTAGTTTTATGGATTATCAGTCAGTGTCTGTTACTTAAAGCTAAAATCCTTTATATATATATATTGTTGTATAGTGGCTTGTACCACGTGACTTTCGGTTTCGGGGAAGTATAAATACGACGTTTCGAAAGCAGGAAGAAAAGCAGAGAGACAGCTCTGAAAGGACATCGGTCAGTAGTAAGACCAACTTCGGACGTGGAACCTACAGAGCGGGACTTATAATACTCTCGGTCTTTAACACCTGAGTTATCAAACAATTCAATCTATTTCACTGTGTATCTTTTGCTTACCACAATACAACACATATATATTAAATATACATGGGTTGGTTTGGTCTAGCTTTATGCAATATCAACCATTCAGGTAACTTAATTCCAATTCTTTTTACACATATATTAAATATCTATGATTTTTGTTTGGTTGGGTTTCATGGCTTATCAACCATTGTAAGTTATTTAATGCCAAATGCTTTTTATACATATATATCAAATATATATTTTGGGTTTGGTTTGGCTTTATGGCATATCAAACATTGTGGTTTAGTTTCTTTGTTTAATGGTATATAAACATTTGTCGGTTATTTAATGCCAAAGCTATTCTCCAAGAAGAACAGTAATGATGCTATTTAACCCATAGCTTGGAGGATAAGGGGGTTCATACCTTTCCTAAGGGTATTTGTCCGAAAGTGAACGTAATAGCGTGACTGGAGTACGAACTCGCTTACTACGATTCCGCAGTCCATCGCTTTAACCATTACACCACGAGGACACCTCCTCAACCAGTGTTGATTTTTAATGCCAAAAATTCTTTATACATATATATTTAGTATATATGGTATTTTTGTTTTTGTTTTATGGCATATCAATCTCTGGAGGTTATTTAATCCCAAATCACCTTTATACATGCATATTAGATGTATGATTTTTAAACTCATTTTGTAGAAGACATTTTTAAAAAAGCCTGAGCTCATTTTTTGATACAATATTAAATGATTTCCCATATTTCTATCCCATACAAATATTTCTTTTTACTATCTATCTTTTGTTTGCTTACAATTAAACGTTTTCAAGTAATGACATTTAACAGTAAAACATCAATAAAACGTTTGTCAAATGTTTCCTCACAGTTATATGGTCAAACAGTTGATTTCAAGCAATTAACTTTCGTCTAAATCATTTACCTGCACTCAATTTAAATGTCAAAGTACACAGTTTAAATGGAAAAACAGTTCTGCTTGACCCATATATAGGACCCTATCCGGTACTACCACTTTAGGCCCACGTGGGCCTTGGAGTGATCAAAACGGAATGGTACTAAGCATTTCCCAAAGTTCCAGTATTACTGGAATCTAACCATCAGATAGTTTAGTTTGTTTGTTTGGTTGGTTTTTATAGCATATCAACCTTTGTAGGTTATTTAACGCCAATTCTATTCTAATGCAAATAATCAGTTTTATTTCAAACAATTCAGTTTAGCGTGAGTACACAGTTTAATTGTCAATAAGTACAGTTTATGAAAATAGTTCTATTTCAAACAATTCAGTTTAGGATTAGTACGCAGTTTAAATGTAAGTACAGTTTAATTGTGAAAAACTGTGGTTGGTTGGTAGGGTTTTATGGCATATCAACCTTTGTAGGTTATTTAATGACGAATCCATTTTTTTTAAATTAGTTCTATTTTTAAAAATTCAATTTAGCATAAGAACGCAGTTTTAAATGTAAGTATGGTTTAATTGTCAAAAACATTTCTATTTCAAGCTATTCAGTTTAGTCAAACAGTTCTAATTCAAACAAATTCAATTTCAGTTTAGCATAAGTATGCAGCTTAATTCTATTTAACCCATAGATAGGGTCCTATCAGGTGCAACCACTTCGAGCCAGAGTGGACCTGGGAGCGATGGAAATGAAGGGGTACTCAGCATTCCCCAGGTTTCGGGGGGTCTTACCCCTCTGAAGAAAAGCAGTCGGTGTATTCTACTGCCACTGTCGACTGGGCAAGATAGTTTAGAGTTACACAGGACATTCGTTGGGAGAGGGTTTTACCCTTTGGTAGAGATGTAGTCAGTGTATTCTACAGACCTAGCTGACTGGGCTAGAAATATACTGATGAGAGAGACAATAAGCATGGAAAAGAGAAGGTTTGGTTTGGTATCTTTGTTTAATGGCATATCAACCTTTGTAGGTTATTTAACGCCAAAGCCATTCTCCTAGAAGAACAGTAGTGGTACCATTTAACCCATAGCTGGGAGGATAAGGGGGTTTATACCTTTCCCAAGGGTATTTGCCCGAAAGTGAACGTAATAGCACGACTGGAGTTCGAACTCGCGTCCATCGTTTTAACCATTACACCACGAGGACACCCCCGGAAAAGAGAAGAAAGGATCAAAATTCATAGAGACCACAGAAGCGTCCGTGTGTAACATACCCATATATATGACCAAGATATGGCTATCTGTTAAACGTACATACAATGTTCATAACATATAAACACAGAACATAGGTTCCCGAAACACGAAAAACACTTACGACTTGTTAGTTCAGGTACGAAACTTTCTATTACCTTTGAGTTAAAAGGGCAGGATATGATCCGAGGTCATTTTTAAGCGGAGTTTAACAGGTTTGAATTCAGAGTTTTCTTTCTCCTAGACTAGTTGCCTCCCCAAGGCTGAAGAACCTAGTCTGCCCTGCTATTTACCCATAGTTGGAGAGAGAATAGTTGGATTCATACATTTCCCAAGGGTATTAGTGCTATGTGTGTCTCATCATACATTTCCCAAGGGTATTAGTGCTATGTGTGTCTCATCCGGGATTTGAACTCGTGTCACCGTGTCCATTTCCTACGACGATAACCATTACTCCACGGGCACCTCCATCAAACAAATAGAGATGAATGAAAAAGAAAGAAAGGACTACCTCAGGGGAATAAGAAAGTTCTTAAAACCAAACTCTGCAGAAGAAATCTCATCAGAAGAATTAACACCAGGGCAGTCCCGCTTGTAAGATACTTGGGACTATTCTTAAAATGGAGAAGAAAGGAAAACAAGTAAATAGACCAGATGACAAGAAAGTTGATGATGTATTACAAAGATTTATACCCGAGAGATGACATAGACTATATTTTTCAAGAAAAGGAGGTGAAGACAATGCACCAGCATTGAAGATAGCGTGGATGTATCAATATGAGGACACGAAAACTAAATTAATAAGAGCAAAGAAGGACTAATTACAGCCGTCAGTTGCAACAAGGACAATATGTCACATAGCCAGATATGAATACGTGAAACGTACACACAATGTTCATAACATATATAAATAGAATATAGGAATCCCAAAACAGGAAAAACACTTACGACTTCTTAGTTCAGGTACGAAACTTTTTATTGTCTTTGAGTTAAAAGGTTTTTCAACATAAGGAAAGATATACCATCTTTTTATACTGACTTTTCCATCTCCCCTAAACCACGTGCGCACCCGACACAAGGCCTCGGCGAACGAGCGTAAGTCAACCTTCTTCTCCCGGGGCAAAACTCAACTCTTCCTTTCGGCTGCAAAAACTCAACTAACTCACTTTTCTCAAATCTCAGCCCACACTTCCGGTCATGACTTCATTTACATCCCCCAGTCATATTTTTCTATCTCGGGTTTCTATTTTGACACCTCTGAATGACACATCCTCCCCGCACCCGCGTCAACACCTATGCCCAAGGTGCTCCTAACTAACCCATGCTCTAAGCGAAAGGTTCTCAGCCTAACTAAACCCAAAGGCAAGATATATGAAACGAAATCCCTCGGCCATTATATTACAAATATAAGGGAAAATAGAACAACAGCAAAAATATAGAAACTGAAATGGGTGGTAAAACAAGTGTATGGATATTTTAAACGACATACTAGTAAAATCTCATGTGAGAAGAAATAGACATAATACGGATGAGAAACCTCAAGGGAGAAATTAAATCTCTTCTCATAGCAACATAAAACAATGCCATAAAGACAAATCATAATCAAGACGAAATCGATAATACTCAACACAATGACAAGAGCAGGTAATGCAAACTGGTGCAATGGGAGTATAAGACTGGACATGATTGGGTAGGAAAGGTAATGAAATAGGAATTGTGCAAAAAACTGAAGTATGACCATATTACAAAATGGTATATGCACAAACTAGAATCTGTCAAAGAGATTGAGACACATAAAATTCTTAAAGATTGTGTGATACAGAAGACCAGACCTAGCGATAACTAACTAAAAAAAAATGCTATCTAGTAGACTTTACTGTTCCTACTGACCACTGGGTTAAAACCATAGAAACTAAAAAAGAGACTAGTACTTAGACCTTGCCAGATAACTAAGAAAGCCGTGGAACAAAAGGGTGATACTAACACCTGTAGAAAATGGCGACTTTGAAAAGTCGTCAAAAGTTTGGAAAAAGAACTGAGAGACCTTGAAATCATTTTTGAGATCGGCCATAATACTGATAGGAGTCCTGGAAACTTAAGGAGACTTTCTGTCACTCTAACTGAAACACCATCAGCTGAAGTTTATTTGAAACACTCAATAGGAATATACAAATGATGAGAATATTCAAATGACATAGACTATGTACATATGTTAAGAAAAGAAGGATGATGACGAATAGTCAGTATTAAGGATCGAATAGCTGCATTAGTAGAAGGAGGTGCCCGTGATGTAATGGTTATCGTCGTAGGAAAATGAACACGCGACACGAGTTCAAATCCTGGAGAGACTGATTGCATTTCACATAGCACTAATACCCTTGGGAAAGGTATGAATCCAATTATTCTCCCACCAGCTATGGGTAAATAGTCGGACAGACTAGGTTCTTCCGCCTTGGTGAGGCAACTAGTCTAGGATAAGGAAAACTTTGAATTCAAACCTGTTAAACTCCGCTTAAAAATTGACCTTGCGTCATATCCTGCCCGAGCAGAGGGGTTGGGTAAATATGATTAGTACAAGGTCTCTGGAAATACAAATAAAAGTAATTCAAATTACCGCAGAATTTAAACGGAAAAAAGAGAAAAACTAAGAACGAGAAGTAGGAAAAATCCCAACTGTATGGATACTGCAAGAGACAAATCAGCTGAATTACACACTAGAAGACATGGACATGATTCAGAAATGAAAACCTCAACAGAAAAGCTCTTGTATAAGAAGTAAATAAAAACCGCAACTGTACGCATATTTCAAGAGACAAATCGACCGAGTTACCCACTTGAAGACATGGATATGTTTCAGAAATGAAAACGTCAACAGAAAAGCTCTTGTATAAGAAGTAAAAAAACACAACTGTATGGGTATTTCAAGCGACAAATCGGCCGAATTATACAGGAAAATGTGGACATGTTTACGAAATTGAAACCCCAATAAAAATGCTCCAGGATAAGAATCACAAAATAATCCCTTATCAATCAATTGTATCAAAGCTAAAATTTATAATGCTCAACCGAATAGGAAGTGTCAGTTCTTTTGCGACTGAGATAAAACGAGGGTGTATCCTCGTGGTGTAATGATAAATGCATTGGACTGCAGAATTCTAGTGAGTTCGAACTCCAGTCGCGCAATCACGTTCACTTTCGGACAAACACCCTTTGGAAAATTATGAACTCCCTTACCTCCCATGATTAATACTCCCCAACGAGTGTCCTGTGGCCCAGTCGGATGGGTCTGTAGAATACACCAACTGCAGAGGGGTAAGTCTCCCCAACAAGTGTCCTGTGGTCTAATCGGCTGGGTCTGTAGAATACACCAACTGCAGAGGGGTAAATCTCTCCCAACGAGTGCCCTGTGGCCCAGTCGGCTGGGGCTATAGGATACACCAATTGCAGAGGAGTAAGTCTCCCCCAACAAGTGTCCTTTGGTCTAATCGGCTGGGTCTGTAGAATACACCAACTGCAGAGGGGTATGTCTCTCCCAACAAGTGTCCTGTGGTCCAGTCGGCTGGGGCTGTAGATTACACCAACCGCAGAAAAGTAAGTCTCCCCCAACAAGTGCCCTGTGGTCCAGTCGGATTCGGCTGTAGAATACACCGACTGCAGAGGGGTAATTCTCTCCAACAAGTGTTCTGTGGCCCATTCGGCTGGAGCTGTAGAATACACCGTCAGCGGAGGGGTAATTCCCCCCAAGAGGTGTCCTGGGGCTGAAGAATACACCGACTGCAGATGGGGGAGCATCCCCCAACAAGTATTCTGGATTTGACACTAAACAATATGATGATGAGGCTTCAGTAATACCGGAGATTTGGGGAATGCCAAGTACCCATTCACTGTCATCGCTCAAAAGTCAATTCTGGCCCGGAATGGTAGCACATCATAGGGTCCTATCTATGGGTCGAACTGAACTAAACTATATTTATGTTAAACTTAATTGTTTGAAAAAGAAGCCTTGAAATTGTGTACTTATGCTAAAGTTAACTGTTTGAAATATCTCAGTCGGAACTTTTGCTAAACGGAATTGTTTAAAAAAGATTGTTTTAGATAATGAAACTTTATACTTATGCTAAACTGAATTGTTTGAAATTGAACTGTTATGACATTTAACTGAACTGTTTTAACATTTAACCGTCTGTAAACAAAAACTATACTTATACTGGGAGTGTCCTCGTGGTGTAATGGTTAAAGCGATGGACTGCGGAATCGTAGTCAGAGAGTTCGTACTCCAGTCACGCTATTACGTTCACTTTTGAGCAAATACCCTTGGGAAAGGTATGAACCCCTTACCCTCCCAGCTATGGGTTAAATAGCACCACTATTGTTCTTCTAGGAGAATGGCTTTGGCATTAAATGACATACAAAGGTTGATATGTCATTAAACAAAGAAACCAAACCAAACCTATACTTATACTAAACTGAATTGTTTGAAATTTTCTTTGGCGTTAAATAACCCGAAAAACCAACCAACTAACAAAACCACCAACCCAATAATAACTATCCGATTAGTCTGATAATTTGAAAAGCAGAAAATGTCCCTTACTTCTACTACTACTAAAATAATAATAATAATAATAATAATAATAATAACGATCAATCTCATAGTGAGCGAATGTAGTACATTTGCGCAAAATGAGAGAGAGAGGAGACAATCCTGGGTGGGGAAGATGATCCACAGGGAAATGTGCAAGAATTTTGAATATGATCATATGAACAAATAGTATTTGCACAACCCAGAAGCCGTCCTAGAAAAACAGATGCTCAAACTTCTCAGGGATTTTAAGTTACAAACGGATCATCTAATCTTGGCCAGACGATCAGACCTAGTATTAGTCAACAAAAAAAAAAATAGAGAAGCCTTCAAATTATAGACTTTGCCCTCTTGTCTGACCACAGAGTAAAACTAAAATAAACCGCAAAGAGAGATAATTACTAAGACCTAGCTAGAGACCTGGAAAAAAACATGAAAGTAACAGTGAGTAAGTTGTACACTAGGGACAATCTCCAAAAAAATAGTACATTGACAAGAAGACTTGAAAGTAAGAGGACAAATATAGACTATCAAAACCACAACATAATCAAGATCGGCCAAAAAAACTGAGAAGGGTCTTGGAGACTTCAGGATATTTGCTATTCCTCAAACTCCTGGAAAAAAAACTCTCAAAAAAGTGATAATGATAATTACAATAATGTCCACAGATTAAAAATATTTGAAAAGGAAAAGTTTGATATAATCCAAGGCCTTTAAACGGAACTGAGAAAACGGTCCAATATGAGTGCAACAGCGATAGCAACTGTAGATTGTGTACTTGGAACAGTTCCCAAAGATTTTGATTTTAGTCTGATGACACTTGGATCAAAACCAATGAACCTGAAGAACCCAGAAACCTGGGGAAGTACTGAAACCGTCCACACTACAGAACTGCTGTAATACACTGGTATACCAGGCAGCATTCAGAATTTGGGATACTTGCTTTCACTTAAACTCAATTAAAAACCACCAGCCGGTATTGGTGTGATATTTCAAAAAAAGAGTATAATAATAATAATAATAATAATGTTACAATGAGAAAAACCTCGCAAAGAATATATTTATAATAATAAAAATAATAGAGAAACGTTCAAGTACGTAATAAGCGTAAAAAGAGTATAACACTAGACGCGACTGGGGAAGGTGATCCACGATTAATTGTACACGAAGTTTGAATATAACCATTAGAACAAATGGTATATGCACAACCCAGAATCTGTCCTGGATAAGGAGATGCACAAACTTCTCTGAACTGTTCAGATAAAAACAGATCACCTAATCTCGGCCAGACGACTAGACCTTGTGATAGTCAACTAAAGAAGAGAACTGCCGAATTGAGGACTTTGTTGTTCCTGCAGACCACACAGATTAATGCTGAAAGAAAGCAAAAGAAAGAGAGTAGCACAAGACTTTGCTAGAGAACTAACAAACTCTAGAAGATGATGTTGATAGTAATACCAGTTGTAATTGGTGCACTCTGTACAGTCACCAAAAGTCTTGGTAAAGGGACTAAGGGACTTGCAAATGAGAGGACAAGTGTAGACCATCCAAACGACAGGATTATTAAGATCAGCCAGAATACTGAGAAAAGTCCTGGACACTTAAGGGGACTTGCTGTAATTCCAACTGCAGGGGAAAACGTCCGCAAACATTGATGTGAAAAACTCTCAAAGGAGTAAACAAACTGGACACATACCTGGAACTTAATGAACAGCTGAAGAAATTACAGAACTTGTTATTGACAATGATACCAGTCGAAATTAGAGCCCTCGGAACATCACGATTTTCATGTTCCATATTTTTTCATTTCCCAAGCAAACTCAGTGTATTGATCGATTTTCCACTTTACTATGACTCCGTCATTGTTCTACTGAAACAGTGATGTCTTAAGAAGATGACAGAGATACCAATCTAAGCTGGATAACTCGGAACTCTGCCAAAGAATCCGGATAAGTGGCTGGGGAAAAATGGATACTGTGGCCGTCAAGATGCCAGTATTATCACGATCAGCTAGAATACTTCACAAAGTCCTGGAGAGCTAATTAATTGCTGTCAATCAAAGTTCTGTGAAAAGCAGCGGTTGAGGTTGTGAGGAAAACATGCAACAAGAACAATATCAATAATAACGCTAATACTACGACTAAAAATATAAGATACGACTGAGTGGAGAATGTGATCCAGTGGGAATTGAACAAGAAATAAAAATTTCAACATATTGCCAAATGGCACTGGCAAAAATCTCAATCTTTCCAGGAGAACGAGACGAACAAAGTTCTCTGGAATTTTGTGATTTCCCTGCCCAATTCTTAGACATAGTAATAATTAAAAAGACAAAAAAAGAGAGAACATGTCGTCTTGAGGACGTTCTCGTCCCAGCAAACCACTGATTGAAAACCAAAGAAAGCAAAAAGAAAAGTTCTTTGACCTACACCAAAGAACTAAAATAGCTGTGGAACATGAGGGTGATGGTGATGTCAATTAAAATTGGTGGGCCTAAAACGGTCCCCGAAATCTTCGAAAGCGGACTGGAAAATTTGGAAATTGGAGGAGTAGCCGAGACCATCCAAACTAAAGCATTGTTGAGATCGATCAGAATACTAAGAAGAGTCCTGGAGACATGAGGAGACTAGATTCAATCTGACTCTTGAAAATGATCATCAGCTAACGGTGGTCTGAAAAAATTTGCAATTATAATAAAGGTTAGAAGAAGAAGAAGAAGAAGAAGAAGAAGAAGAAGAAGAACAACAACAACAACAACAACAACAACACTTTGGTTTGGTGGTTTGGTTTTAGTTTTATAGCATCTCAACCCTTTTAGGCTATTTTTGTTAAATCCTTTATATCTCATCTGCCTATTTGGTAGAGTGTTCGCTAATGGTCACGTCATAGATTTAAAGGACTTAAAAATGGTACTTCATACCGCCTTGCTTAACACTCAGCAATATGAAGTATGTATTAAGGGTAAAGTAGAGCAAACCAGATAAAGGAGTAGTAGCTACAGAAAAGGGAACCATTCTGTTCGTCCTCGACTACGGTCGCCAACTTTACACACACACACACACATATATATATATATATATATATATATATATCGTCGTGCCGCTAGCTCGGATATCCCTGACCCTCTCTCGCCACTTCGCCCTATCGTTCATCGCCTCTGGCAGGTCTTCAGGGTTACATCCCTTATCCTCACATACTTGCTGAATGTATGTTGGAGCTGATCGTTCTGCTTTTGTCTGGCTATATGCGGGGGTCCATTAGGAGTACATCACTTATCAGCTCGTCCCTGCTTTTCCAGCAGTGTCCTGCATGTCTGGTTCGTCTAACTTGGATAGTTTTGTGATAGGAGGCAGGTGGCCGTATAGTTGGTGTCTTGTGGGTTGTTGCTGCCAGGACTTGTTCAATATTGCTCTCAGCGTTCTTGTGTAATTGCCGTCTAGCTTCTTCTCCAGCTGTTTAGTTAGCGTCCAAGTAGTGCATCCATATGGCAGTATCGATACAACCGCTGCCTGGAAGAAACTGCGTTTCGTTTTATCGGTCAAGTCTGATTTCCATATGATCGATAGCTTATCGATAGCTGTCCATGCCTCCGCATGTCGATGTCCTTTTCGGTGAATTTGTCAACTAGTTTCAAAGAGGTTCCGTATTGTGTGGAGATGTCGCCTGTTTGATTATAGCACATATATTCCATTTTGTGTGCATTGACGTGGCGGCCAATTCCTGCGACGGCTCGTTCCAAACTATGCAGTAGTGTTTCGGCTTGGTTCGGTGTATTTGCCAGTATCGCTATGTCATCGGCGTAGTCAGCGTCGGTAATTGTTTTTGCGGGGTACCTTCCGCCTCTTTTCTATATATATATATATATATATATGATTTCTAACCACATTTTTTGATAACGTTTTTAAACGAGTCAGTGTTCACTTTTTACCCACACAGTGAAATGGTTTCATTTATTTCTATGCAATTCGAATAATTCAATTTACTATTAGTTATTTGCTTTCATACATTAAAATGTTTTCGAGTATTGATATTTAACATCAGTCATCTGTTTACAGTTAAATGATCAAAACAGTTCTATATCAAACAATTCAGTTTAGCATGTCAACAAAGTAAAATGGTTCCAACAATTGGGTTAAACATCAGTCATTTGTTTACACATATTTAAATGATTACACAGTTCTATTTCAAGCAATTCAGTTTACCATAAGTCGTTTGCACAGAGATTAAATGTTAAACAATTCTATTTAACCCATTGGTAGAACATTAACAAATGCTACAACTCCGGGCCAAAGTGGACCTGGAAACAATGGCAAAAAAGGGGTACTCCGCATTTCTCAAACTTCCAACATTACTGGAGCCCCACGGTGAGATTGTTTAGTATCATACTCGTTGCAGGAGTCTTACCCCTTTGCAGAGATGCAGTCTGTTTATTCTACAACCTCGGCTGACTGGGCCAAAAAAAGAAATTAATACAGAAACTAACACAAAGGAGCAATGGAACATGAAGATGACAGTGATACCAACTGTAATTGGGGCACTTGGAACATTCCCTAAAGGATTGATAAAGGGACTAAAACACTTAGAAATCATGGGACAAGTAAAAACCATCCAAACAAAAGCATTAAGATTTGCCAGAATACAAAGAAGTATGCAGCAGACTTGGGGAGACTTGCTGTCATTTAAACTCTATTGAGTAACCAACAGATAACGCTTGTGTGAAAAACTCTCAAAACAGGAAAATATTAATGGTCAATAAGAAAATACCAAGATCTGGAATTAGAAAATTTTAGAACTGTGGCGCCTTAAAACCTCCACCATGCCAGTATTATTAGTAGGCATATGTATGATCAGAAAAGGGACATTATAAAACGCATTATAGAAATACCTGACAGTCTCATACAAAAACAAAAAAAATGCACTTTGAAGAACTATTGATCTCGCAAGGTGATTGTTTGTTTGAGTTTTATGGCATATCAACCTTTGTAGGTTATTTTATGCCAAATCCATTTTTATACAAATAAACCGTTTTATTTCAAACAATTCAGTTTAGCATAAGTACACAATCTAATTGTCAAACACATTTCTATTTCAAGTTGTTCAGTTTAATCAAACAGTTCTATTTCAACGAATTCAGTTTAGTATGAGAATAGTTTTTGCTTATACACAGTTAAATGTCAAAACAGTTTTATTTCAAACAACTCGGTTTAACATAAGTACGTAGTTTAAACGTCAAAACAGTTCTATTTCAAGCAATTCAGTTTAACATAATTACGCAGATTAGTTCTATTTGACCAATAGATAGGACCCTATCAGGTGCTACCACTCCAGGCCAGATTGATTGATTGTTTGCGTTTATGGTATGTCAACTTTTGTAGGTTATTTAACGCCAAATCCATTTTTATAAAGATAACCAGTTCTTTTTCAAACAATTCAGTTTAGAATGAGTACACAGTTTTATAATCAAAAACATTTCTATTTAAAGCTACTCAGTTTATTCAAACAGTGCTAATTTAGCTGATTCAGTTTAGTTTAGTTTTAGATTTTGTTTATACGCAGTTAAATCTCAAAACAGTTCTATATTAAACAATTCAGTTTAGTATAAGTACAGTTTTATTGTCAAAAACAGTTCAATTTCAAACAATTCAGTTTAGCCTAAGTACACAGTTTAAATGTAAGTACACAGATTAATTGTCAAAAAACATTTCTATTTCAAGCTATTCAGTTTAGTCAAACAGTTCTAATTCAAACAATTCAGTTTAACATAAGTATTCAGTTTGTTCTATTTAAGCCATAGATAGGGCCTCATGAAGTGCTACTGTTCCGGGCCAGAGTGAACCTGGGAGC
>OY757941.1:37099716-37102216 GCA_963585895.1 Sepioteuthis lessoniana
TCTCATTGTCGGACAGTATTTCTCTCTCTCTCTCTCTCTCTCTCTCTCCCTCATTCTCTCTCTCTCTCTTTCTCTCTCTCTTTATCGGTCTTTCTCACAGTGTCTCAGTCTAGTTGTCTCTGTGTGTCTCTCTGTCCTAGTTTATCTCTGCCAGACTCTCTATCTCTGTCTCTGTCTCTACCTTTGTCGGTCTCTCTCTCTCTCTCTCTCTCTCTCTCTTTGTATCTCTCTCTTTCTCTTTCTCTCTCTCTTTATGTCTCGCTCTCTCCATATATATATATATATATATATATATATATATATGTATATATATGCGTGTGTGTGTGTGTGTGTGTGTGTCTGGGTCAATATCTATCCCCCTCTCTTTCTCAGCTTGTTTTTTTTCTCTCTCTCTTTTGTCTCTCTAAGCCCCTTATCTCTCTCTCTCTCTCTCTCTCCCTCTCTCTCTCTCTCTCTCTCTTCTTCTTCTGTCTCTCTGTCCTTCTGTCCCTCTTGCTGTGTACGTATATGTGTGTTTGTGTGAACACACCTGAACATGACAGACCATGTGCGTAAGGGAATATGTTTACAATACGATGAGTATGCGTGTAAAAACTAGATTACAATGAAAAAAAGAACAAAAAAGAAAAAAAAAAAGAAAACATGTGTTGTTGTGTAAGATTTTCACCTCCATTCTTTCCCTCATCCTGTCAGTTTATCTGTCTGTCCCTGTCTCTGTCTTTCTGTCTTTCTGTCTCTGTCTCTCTTTGTGTCTCTCACACACACATATACACACACACACTCACTTTGTGTGTGTGTGTTGTGTTTGTACACATGAACATGCCAGTCCGAACACACACACACACACACACACACACACATACACACACACATATATATATATATATATATATATATAGTAAAGTTGGCGACCGTAGTTGAGAGCAACCAGAAGGCTCCTTTTTCAATAGCTACTATACCGAGGTGTGGGGGAGGGCGCTACTCCTTTCTCAGGATTGCTCCAATTTACCCTTGATACGTACACTATATTGCTGAGTGTTAAGCCAGGGGGTATCAAGTACCATTTTTAAAGTCTTTGGTATGACGTGACCTGGTATTGAACCCATGTCTCCTGGACCATTGGCGAATGAATAGACTCTTCCCCCCCACTCACTCTGTTTTTTGTTACCACACCTGAACATGTCATCAGTGTGTGTACCTAGGTATATTGACACCTGATTTGAGAGAACTTACAATATCATTGTATTAAAAAAAAATACTTCAAAAACATGTGTGATTTCTTGGGGATATACCAAATTTGCCCCACTTCGCTCTCTTCCATATTCTTTTTCTTCTCTCTCTCTCTCGCTCTCTCTCTCTCTCGCTCTCTCTCCTCTAACTCAATCACACGGTGTATATTTATATGTGTGTATTTTTGTGTACACAACTCGATATGGCAGTCCATGTGTAAACCTGTCTCTGTTGACACTTGGTTCAGTGCGCCCGTATGTATAGGAAAATAAAACAACACTCTATTTAGGGACTATACTCTTCTTTAATTCTCACCTGTGTATTTTTTTCTTGTCATTTTTCATAAGTGTGTGTGTGTGTGTGTGTGTGTGTGTGTGTGTGTGTGTGTGTGTGTGTGTGTGTGTGTGTGTGTGTGTGTGTGTGTGTGTGTGTGTGTCCAGTGTTTGTATCCGAACATGTTTACACCTCGTAAAAAAAATCTACTCATCATTTGAAAAGCGAATAATTGGTAAACATAGTTCCACTTTTTCTTTCTCTCCCTATCTATCTATCTATCAATATATATATATATATATATATATATATATATATATATATATATATATATATGTATGTATGTATGTATGTATATATATATATATACACTTTTCCATAACTTTCAAAATAAAGATTGATTTTTTTTTTATTTACATTTTCTTTCATCCTTTCATCCTTCCTTCCTTCCTTCCTTCCTTACTTCTTCCATTTCTCTTTCCAATATTCGCTCATTCCTTCTCTCCCCTCATTTAGTCAGCATTTTTTATTATTCTTCTTGTTCAAAACTTATGTCTTTTTCATCGTCTTCAAATATATAAACACACACACACACACACACACACACACTCACACACACACACACACACACTCATATATATATATATATATATATATATATATATATATATATATATATATATATGTGTGTGTGTGTGTGTGTGTGTGTGTGTGGGTGTGTGTGTGTGTGTATATATAGATATATATATACGTGCGTGTGTGTGCGTGTGTGTGTACTTTTTTATAAAACAATTTCTAAAGCAAAACGCGTGCATGCTATAATTCCTAACTCGTTTTTATACCTTTTTTAATTTTTCAAAAAAAAAAAAAGAAAGAAAATTTAAAGGCTGTAAAAAAACAGTTTTTTGCATTTTTTTTCTTTTTCTAATATTTCCTGGAAAGTTTTTTTTTTTTTCGGCCACCTAAAAAAAACATCTTTCTTTTTGCATATATAGAA
>OY757941.1:37114716-37119716 GCA_963585895.1 Sepioteuthis lessoniana
ATATATACCAATTGGACCATATTCTCTAAAGTCAAGCGCACAACTTAAGCTAGACCAAAAAGTCTACACTCAGGTTTCATATAGATAGTCAATCAGCGTGTGATAAGACTGGTGAGAATCGAACTCGTTACCCGGAAGCTGGTCTGCGATACTAATTAGCGGAATATGACTTTATGATAGTCGTCAATATAACATCCCGAAAGTCAAGTGATGATGAATGTGCGACACGCTTCCCATGGTACATAACGGATATGATAGGCGCGTACTATTATTGACAGTATTGAAACATTGTTTTAATGTTATTATTGCCAAAATATTAATGCATTTATGTGAAAGCGGTTCGTGTCCGTTTACAATTGTCTACATTTTCCTTTATCAGACATTGTGGAATATCAGCGATAATTTCTTTTGTCACATTGTAAACTGCTTATGTAAATATTTGGCTAAGCTTACGTATATATATATATATGAGTTCACTGCATGTACTTTTATATCTGTATCACATAATTTGACGATGGTTGCATAATATATATATATATATACACACACACACACACACACATATATATATATATATATTTCCGTGTGTATGATTATATATATATATATATATATATATATATATATATATATATATATATATCCAGTCAGCCAAAAAGAATTATGACTATTTAACCAGGTTTGAGTTTCCTTCTAATTGCACTCTTTCTTTCTCTCTCTCTCTCTCTCTCTCTCTCTCTATATATATATATAATTTTGACCTATGTTCAGCAATATGCAAATTTCTGCGTGTATACACTTGTATAGGTGTTTGCATATGTATGCATAAATGATTGTCTTAATAGAGTAGAGTGTTCGCTAATGGTCCGGGAGACCTGGTTCAATCCCAGGTCGAGTCATACCAAAGACTAAAAAATGGTACTTAATGCCACTTTGCTTAACAATCAATATTTCAAGGTAAGGATTAAGGGTAAAGAGGAGCAATCCAAGGAAAGGAGTAGCGCCCTTACCTACACTTCGGTTTACTAGCTATTGAAATAGGAACCTTAGGGTCACCCTCGCTTAAGGTCGCCAACTTACTAATATCTATTGATATATCTATATATATTTGTGTTTCTTTATAATTATACATATATATATATATATATGTGTGTAAGAGTCTATATATATATATATATATATACTGTTTGCATACATATATTATTTCGATGATGTCTGTACTATATATATATATATTTATAAAATATCTAATCAGTTTTATTTTTATTTTCTAATTTTTATTTTTACTTTTTTTTCTTTTTTTTTTTTTTAATTCCGTTATTCTATCTTTTGAATACGGACTGTCCGCATTTGTTACTCTGCGACGAGAGAGAAGCATGTAAATAGTCATCTGACGAGACGGAGAGTATAGTAATATTCTCCGCCGAAATAAATTTATTATGATGACTTAGCCGAGTTTGAGTCTCCATCAAATTGTACTATATATATATATATATATGTCCGTGTACCTTTACATGTATGTATATATTTATGTGTCTGAGAGAGAATAACTGTTTGTAAGTGTGTGTGTGTGTGTGTGCATCGATATCTATCTATATATATAGTTTACACGAATATTATGCAATGAATATATTTCTGTGTGTATAATGATATGTATATATATTTATGTACTGTGTGCTTATGAGTCTGAGTGTACATGTATATATCTACGTGTAAATAATTTGACGAAAGGAGCGTAGTATATATATTTCTACGTTTGGGTAAATGATATATATATATATATATATATATATATATATATATATATATATATATATATATATATATATCAACAGTGTTAGTTGTCACTAAATCACTTAGTGAGTTTGTGGTAAATCAAGTGCAATGTGATATGGAAAGTGCTCAATAACTAGGACAGAGCTATTGTATAATGATAATAATAATAATAAATAAATATTTAATGCCATGGAATTTAGACTCCGACCTCTGGGTTTCAAGGAGTTTTTTACAAAACTACAATCATCAGGCAGTTAACAAAATGAAATGAATCGAAAATCGAAAAATACAGTAAAAAACGGTTGGGATTTAGTAGGAATATTTACGTATGATTGTAAGTGTGTGTGTGTGTGTGCGTATTATTGTGTGTGTATGTGTGTGTGTGTGTCTGTGTGTGTGTGTGAATGTACTTGCGCAGCGCCTTGTTTTTACCGGATGATATAAGTTGTCCGTATCTTATACACACACACACACACACACGCACACACACACACACACACACACACACATATATATATTGGGTGTCTTTGTGTGTGTATCCATCAAACCCTCAGCCACGAGCAAGATGTGACAATAGGGATATCATTTTCTTTTTTTTTTACTTCTTCATGATCAGTTGCCATACCAAATTTAAAGAGATCAGTATGCCCAAACATTTACCCATACCTCGAAGGAGTATATTTGAATGAAAATCTTTTACAAGTATATTAACAAAGCGTATTGATGGAAGCAGCCCCGTCCAGGATTTGAACACAAATCACCGTCTCCATTTCTTCAGACAACAACCATCACAGTATATATCTATACATGTATGTTTATATCTTGAAATAATGATAATAATAATAATAATGAAATTTGAAAATGACGGTGATACCAATTGTATATTGTGCCCTCGGTACAGTAACCAAAGGAAATAAAACGACGAGTGGAGACCATTCATACAACAGCATTGTTGATATTGGCCAGAATACTGAGAAGAGTCCTGGAAACTTGAGGAGACTTATTGTCACTCAGACTTCAGTGGAAAGCTATCAACTAAGACTGGGGGAAAATATCAAAGGGCGAAAGAGAAAAAAACAGTGATAGAGACGAAGTCATAAGCAGTAATAAGCAAATGCATTAAACTATCATAAAACGATTAAATGACTAGACAGAACTGAGTGTGTAAGGAGATCCACTGGGAATTGTGCAAGAAACTGAAATTTGAACATTCTACCTAATGTATATATACAAACCCCAATCAGTCCGGGAGATTTAGACGCACCTAATTTTCTGGGATTTTGAAATACAAACAGTCATAGTTAACAAAAATGGAGAACCTGCTGAATAACTGACTTTGAAGACCAGGGAGTGAATAACAAAGAAAACAGGTGGAAGATGTTGTTAAAATGCAAAAATTATAAACGATGTAGACAAAAGAATATTCAAAACAAGACATTATTGACAAAATAATTTTATATATAACAAGCAAAAGAATGGAAACATTGCAAAAACAGTATGGATATCCAAATATAGTTTGTTAAATATTCGTATGTGTGTGTGTGTGTGTGTGTGTTGTGTACTCATAAAGATATCAATAATGATAATGATACAAACACTGGCGGTACGAACGAGTTTATTTATTTTTACCTTCAGTCTTTGGTAATACGAGGAGAGAGAGACACAAAACTTAAATGCCTATGCTAACTATACTATGCTGACCCCGTCCAACGTGTGGCGTATCTCGTGATGTTTAAGATCTCTACAGGTAGAAGTGTTATATTTTGACCTTCGACCCGGCCCAAAAATACTATTTCAAGGTGATACACCGGAAGGAAGTGACACATTCCAATGGCCAGTAATCAAAAGAGATCGCGTGGCCAGATTAAGGCTTATGATATGGGACAAGGTGAAGGTCCCATTGTGCCACTACAGTGATGCACCGGAAGAGAGTAACCTCTGAACTGCATGACAGTTATTTCTGCTTGATGACGATTAAACATTCGATTTCAAAGATCCAGTGGGCGATCGTGTGGGCGTTGAATTATTATATAATTGAGTTGAGTTGGGTGCCAAAGCAGTTGCCAACAGAATTCCAGACAGTAAGAGACCAGATGTGGTAGGGAAGGCCACACCCGACCGAGGGGGCCCTCGGAAAAGCCCCGATTGAGTGGGCCCCAAGACTTCTGGTTGAGCATCTAAGAGAACAAGAAAGACACAACGTGACAGTCCATAACAGTGGGGTCAAAATATGAAGTTTATGTTCGGTCTCCAGCACCCTCTCACATGCAAACCTTGAACAACCCTTTCGAACCCTTGCAATAAAGTGAGAGTAAAATATATTTGTAAAGAAGCCTTCCTGCCTCTTCCTTCCTGCGTCTTTACTATGCGTCGTTTATTCATGCGTCCTTTTTTGATATTGTGTTGTTGTGATGCTGAATGATGATGTAGATGACTATATAACAGAAGTCCAAAAAACTCCACCGCTACCTTCAACGGTCGACCTCAACTCTACTGTCTTTTCAAGATCCTCAAATTCTCAGGACCTCTCTTCTAGATATGTCGTCATCCACACTCCAGCCCCATTTACTGTCGGGGGGATTATTATGACAGATAATCATTTTCATATCCTTTCTGCCCCGCGGAGAGGATATGACAATCATATGACTGCACAATCTGAATATGCACAGGAAGTAAGAGACACCGAGTAGTTCGAAGCCTAAACAAACTAAAAGAGTAAAAATTTAAAGCTGGCAACCGTAGTCGAGGGCGACCAGAAGGCTCCCTTTTCAATAGCTACTACACTGAAGTGTAGGGGAGAGCGTTACTCTTTTCCTTGATTACTCCACTTAACTTTGATACGTATCTTATATTGCTGAGTGTTAAGCAAGGATGTACCAATTACCATTTTTAAAGTCTCCCGGACCATTGGCGAACACTTTACCTACTTGGCCAATGACCTGGTCACCAAACTAAATAATAAAATATAATAAACCAAAAAAAAATATTATTTATATATCATAACCTTAATTTTATAAAATATACGAATATCATGGTCAATGAATATTTTGGTTGAAGCAAAGGGTAACAGAAACCTTACTTACGTTTATGTGTTATTATGTGGGTTTATGCGAGAAACTAAAATATCGAAAAGAGTCCTGTGCAACTATATGTGGGGGTTGACTTAGTTTTCCACGGGAAGTACTGATACACACGAGAATGGAAATGTATTTTTGAGAGTCGTG
>OY757941.1:37124716-37127216 GCA_963585895.1 Sepioteuthis lessoniana
ACCATTTCATTGCCCTCGCTCCTCAGTCCACTCTGACCTGGAGTGGTAGCACGTGATAAGATCCTATCTATCAGTCAAATAGAACTAAACTGTATACTTATGCTAAACTGAATAGATTGAAAAAGAACTGTTTAAACAATTAACTGTTTGTAGTCAAAAACTATACTTTAATTCAATTCGGCGTTAAATGACTCGAAAGTGTTGATACGCCGTAAAACAAAACAAACAAACCAATACACATACATACACACACACACACACACACATTTATATATATGTGTATGTGTGAGTGTGAGTGTGTGTGTGTGTATGTGTGTATGGTTGGCCCACTTCCTTCCTAATATATATATATATATATATATATATATAATATATATATACAAATTACCGTCTTCATTCCTAGTTGCAAACATGAAGAGTATGACAAAAGTTCCAACCCATCAGGTATAATATCATATGCTAACTATATATATATATATGTGTGTGTGTGTGTGTGTGTGTGAGATCAACAATACCTTTGTAATAAATGAATCATGTCAATGAGAATCTAACCTCGTGCGTCAGTTTTGCTGATCATCATCTCACTGGATACAGATAGAAACATTACTTTCGACGGGCTAAAGGGCATTTAAATAGACCTTTTATATGAATCGAAATCACCCGATTTGCAACTCTATATTGCCTAAAAATCGATCCACGGCTGAATGAATTAGTTTGTGCTGACATTAGAATTAAGGTGATGGCGAAAGTGAATGTAAGTGGCTACGTGTAAGATCACAGTTGCACTTAAGGAAAGAAACGAAATGTAGTTTTTTTTTTTGGTGGGGGGGGGGTTACGGAGGAAAATTCACATACAGTCGTTCACAACGAATAGCTTAGATGTGTTACAAGGCCCGTGATAAAAATTTTAAAAAAGCACACCGAGATAATTGAAGTCACAAACAATAATCAGCTCATCTAGTATGGTCACTAATATATCATGTGAGAGGGCAAGAAATATGTATGTATAACACGGGCGCAATTAGCAATGGCTAATATTTGTCGATGTGAAATTGCAAGAATGTATTATGGAAAAGAAATGTGAGTAGCTGTTTGCGTGTGTATGAGAATCTACACATTAGTGTGTGTGTTGCACAACTGTATTTTTGCCCAGTCGGCTGGGGCTGTAGAATACACAGACTGCTTCTTTGCAGAGGGATAAGACACCCCCTAACGAGTGTCCCGGATATGACACTAAACAATCTGATGGTGAGGTTCCAGCAGTACTGGAGCTTTGGGGAATACGGAGTACCCCTTCATTGCCATTGCTCCCAGGTCCACTCTGGCCCGGAGTGGTAGCACCTGATAGGGCCCTCTCTATGGGTTAAATAGAACTAACAGCATGCCTATGCTAAAAGGAATTGTTTGAGTAAACTGAATAGCTTGAAATAGAAATGTTTTTGACAATTAAACCGTACATACATTTAAACAGCTTGCTTATGCTAAACTGAATTATTTAGAATAGAACTGTTTTTCGACATTAAAACTGTATTTACACTTAACTGAATTGTTACATATAACTGCTTGAATAGTTTGAAATGGAAATATTTTTGACAATTAAACTGTGTACTTATGGTAAACTGAATTGTTTTAAATAAAACAGATTTACATAAAAATGGATTTGGCGTTTAATAACCTAGAAAGGTTGATATGCCATAAAACCCAACAAACCAAACCAAACAACTGTATTTGCATGTGTTTATTATTGTCAGAGAGGTCCCCGCGGACTTTCTCGAAATCTATGTTTGGCACTAGACCTTGCAGTCTAGTTCAAGCCATAACCTGGCATATGTGCCCGGACCCACGTTTGGGTTCGTGAAACTGCTTGCCTCATCAGGCTCACATTGCACCAAGTGAGCCGATCAGCAGCATTGGTCAGCAGGGTTCGAGTCTCGGCTCGTTCCCGACCTTCCTCTCCCCTTTATCCCCACTTTAATCGGCCTTCGGGCTTTTGACCATGTGTCAAGTCGTGTCTGGTGGGAGCCAGCCACAAATAAACAGAGAGAGAGAGAGAGAAGTGGGGAGTATGTTTAAACTGGAAGCGTAGCGTATTAAAAGCGAAAATATCGAGCCTCATATGATTTATTAAGTTACTCTTTATGTTAAATACTAAAATACAGGTAAGCCTCGACAGAGTTTTAAAAATATAATAACCAATAGAACCATGTTTAAATCCCTGATAAACTGAGGCACCGAACATTCAACAGAAAGATATATTTACATTCTCATTAACATTCATAAAAAAAAAAATTCGCCTTCTAAAAAAGAAAATTAAAAAGAAAAAAAAGATCTACAAAACATTACAGTTCTTTCCAAACATTAAACAATTTTCAAATTATCAAATAATGGATGTTTAAAAGTGACTTAGCTAACACAGCATTCGAACTGGATGGTTTAAACTTTATTGGCTGGACCCAGGGTGTTCTTCTCTTAAACAGTTGAGGGTTAGCAGGTCCGAGCT
>OY757941.1:37132216-37167216 GCA_963585895.1 Sepioteuthis lessoniana
TTCTTATATATCTCAAAATTAATTCTAACCTAATCTTTAATTTATATGTTTTAGTGACACATCATTGCTAAAATTAGCTGATTCTACTTAAAATGTTTATCTTAAAACACTGATACTAAAATAATGCGTCCTTCTTTAGAATATGATTAACGGGATATGGTCGACATGTTTACACTCACCTTGACCTTTACAAACGAAACCCCCTAACGTCAACTCAAGGTTTAAAAAAAAAAAAAGAATGTACTACAGAAATAACAGAAGAAAATGCCTTATTATTTTACAACTGTATGTGTCTAGTAAAGAAGGAGAAAACGGGCTCAGAATCATTGAAGGGGTTGTAGATACAACAGTTCAAGGATTCAACTGAAGGTTTAACAAAAAAAAAAAAAAGAAAAAAGAAAAAGAATGTACTACTGAAATAACTGAAGAAAATGCCTGATTATTTTACAACTGTATGTCTCTAGTAAAGAAGGAGAAAACGGGCTCAGAATCATTGAAGGGGTTGTAGATACAACAGTTCAAGGATTCAACTCCAAGTTTAACAAAAAAAAAAAAAAAAAAGAATGTACAACTGAAATAACTGAAGAAAATGCCTTATCATTTTAAAACTGTATGTCTCTAGTAAAGAAGGAGAAAACGGGCTCAGAATCATTGAAGGGGTTGTAGATACAACAGTTGAAGGATTCAACTCAAGGTTTAACAAAAAAAAAAGAAAAAAAGAAAAAGAATGTACTACTGAAATAACTGATGAAAATGCCTGATTATTTTACAACTATATGTCTCTAGTAAAGAAGGAGAAAACGGGCTCAGAATCATTGAAGGGGTTGTAGATACAACAGTTCAAGGATTCAACTCAAGGTTTAACAAAAAAAAAAAAGAAAAAAGAAAAAGAATGTACTCCTGAAATAACTGATGAAAATGCCTGATTATTTTACAACTGTATGTCTCTAGTAAAGAAGGAAAAAACGGGCTCAGAATCATTGAAGGGGTTGTAGATACAACAGTTCAAGGATTCAACTCAAAGTTAAACAAAAAAAAAAAAAAAAAAAAAAAGAATGTACAACTGAAATAACTGAAGAAAATGCCTTATCATTTTACAACTGTATGTCTCTAGTAAAGAAGGAGAAAACGGGCTCAGAAACATTGAGGGGGTTGTAGATACAACAGTTCAAGGATTCAACTCAAGGTTTAACAAAAAAAAAATGTACTACTGAAATAACTGAAGAAAATGTCTTATTATTTTATAACTGTATGTCTCAAGTAAAGAAGGAGAGAACGGGCTCAGAATCATTGAGGGGGTTATAGATGCAGCAGTTCAAGGATTCAAAGAATACCCTTCAAAGAAAATATTAATAAAAGCATCAGATAACAGCAATGGTAACGTAATTACAAACAGAAAGACCAAATAAAAAAAACAATTTAGAAAACAGAAATGAGAAGATAGACAACTGGATGGATAGTTCAAGCAACAAACTGGGAACATTGCACAAAAGATGATTGGAAATGACTAAGAAGATAAATTTAAAGAGAGAACTTGAATCTCTTTTAATAGAAATACAAAATAGTACTATAGAGACCAATTATATCAACCTGAAAATAGATAAAACGCGAAAACTGCAATTGTAATTTTATTGTACACAGAGAAGAAACGATTAATCAAATTATAATGCTACATAATTGCAGAAGGATTTTTTTAAATTATCATTTTTCGTTGGTTATATCTTATCTTTCGGTTCAGTTAGGCTTAGAACTATTCGGCTAACTGCACCGGTAGGGGGACACATGGAGCGCAGGTGTTCACGCTCGTGCGGGGATATGTGACAATAACAGATGTCATAATAAAAACCCCGGATAGTAAATGGGACTGGGGATGAGAATGACGTCATGCCCGGAAGCGATGGGCTGAGAATTTTGGGTGATTTTTGAAAAAAAGCAATTAGTTGAGATTTGAGGCTGGACGAAGCGAGTTGATTTTCGGACCTGGGCGAAGCGAGTTGAGATCCGAACCGAGGCGAGTCCAGTTGGGTCTCCGAGATGCGCCGCGCGTAATGGGGTCAGATGGAACAGTCAGCATTGTAAAAATTGTCTCTCTCTCTCTCGCTCCCTCCTCGTGTTGAAAACCTTAAAGTCAAGAAGGTTATAAAAGTTTCATACCTGAACTACTCTTATAAAATAGCCGAGGGATTTCGGTTCATGCCTTTGAGTTTAGTTAGGCTGAGAACCTTTCGGCTCAGCACATGGGTTAGTTAGGTGCAACATTGAAGCAGGTGTTAACGTGGGTGCGCGCGGGCGGATGGAGGTGTCACTCAGATGTCATAATAGTCCGAAACGAACTGAGGTGACAGGGTGCGGGTGACGTCACGCACCGGGAGCGCGCAGAGGTTTGTGTGAGAATTTGAAAAGAGAGTCGGGTATTAGACGTCAAACGAGAAGGATCGACTTTTGGAGCTCGCTGGCGCGAGGCGAACGTGTGCCCTGTGTTTCGAGCGTTTTTCGGATTCCTATCCATCTGAATATTTCAGCTATATGTTACAATAAGTGACTGCAGCAATCTCGCCAAAAATGTGTTTAAGACTAAGTGTGAAAGATTATCTTGTATGAATTGTGTGAGAGAATAACAATTTGCAAACAAATGGTAGAGGCCCAATCTAAAATCCGTCCTGGAGAATAAGACGCATAGAATGCTCTAGGATTTTCAGATGCAAACGGATCACCTAATCTCAGCCAGACGACCAGACGTAGTATTAATTATAAAAAAAAAAAAAAATTCTGTAATAGATGTTTCAGTTCTAGCAGACCATAGAGAACATAAAAGAAAGAAATAATATAAACCGAAAGCAAAATACTTGAATCTTACCTGAGAGCTAAATAAAAAAATAAAAGAAAGAGAAATTTGACGGTGATATAAAATTTACTTCATGCACTTAGAAGAGTCCCTAAAGACTTGGAAAAGAACCGGTAGGAATTGGAGATCAGAGGCAAAAATCGTGACTATAGCGACTAAAGTACGTTTAAGATCGGTTGGAATACTGAGAAGAGTCTTGGAAAGTTGAGGAGACTTGTTGTCACTCGAGTTAAAAAACCACTAGTTAAAACTTGTGTTGAAGACTCGCAAGCCGTGAAATCGGGATAAATGAAGATAAATGCAAATTAGAAAAGCATATAAAGGGGCTCGAGTCTTCGATGGTAGAGCAATATTAAAATATCCAATTCGTGTGATCTTAGGGTCCGTTTCTTAAAGTTGTTTTTGAATCACACAATCGATGGAAAGAAGTAGAAGAAAAAGTGACTGTATTTATCGTACAAGGCATATTTCCTGCATCAGGGTGTATGCTTTCACGACTCTCATCTGAAAAAATTACGATATATTGATTTAGAAATCTAAATAGTCCAAATAAAAGAAAATAAATTACGAAATAAATTTTGTGGTAAATGACACAGAAGATAATTATCAATATATCTACACCTAAATTCAATTAACTTTTTGGCAGTTACTAACATTTTAATCTCTCTCACTCTCTCTCTCTCTATATATATATGCATGTGTGTGTGAGAGAGAGAGAGAGAGAGAGAGAGAGAGAGAGAGAGTGTGTGTGTGTGTGTGTGTGTATGTGTGATACGTACGCTCTCTCTGGAATTTTCCGTTCGATTCGAGCGTTTATGTTTATTGTATTTTTGTTTCAAGTCAATCAACTAGTGTAATTTGCGTGATTTTTTTTAGTTCTATATGTTCTATACTGACAGTATAAAATACGGTAAGGTGCAAAATGGTTTATATAGGGGCTACAGAGAGACAATGGAAACAAAAGTTTTTAAAGCATAAGCTATCTTCCATAAATGTATAAGTGAATTTTTAAAACTCCAAATGAGGCTAAAATCTGAAAAAGTCCGGTTTAATGTGGGGTGTTAATATATTGTTTAAAACTTGCAGATAAAAAATATAATTTATTTTTTAATAAGGTCTAGATCATTCTGGTGAAGGTTATTGTGATTGGGAGAATGTATATAACACTTAGTCCTCATGATAAGCAGTCGCAATAGATGTTATGTTTTTCTTTTGACAATTACAGTGAGCTATAGGCTATGGAGGGACATCAGCTTACCCCAGTTCAACGGAGAACCTAACCCTCACAACTAAGTGCCGTCACAACTTGGTTTACCTTCTTGAACATATGGGGCCACTATTTTCGGTAAAGAAAACTGCCTCCACATCCGAAAACTTTTTTAGAAATCTTTATTGTCGAAATTGAGGAAAATGAATTATAAAATCTATAAAGTGGTAGATGACGGACGAAAGAGATGTAAAAAGAAGCAAATCATTTAAAAAGAAGATATCCTTGTCTACTGATCTGTAATCCGACTAATGCTGATGACTTCGGGTTATTATGAACACTGAAAAATGAATCCATTCATCCTCATCAATAATTACTTCTCCTTCGATTTTATTAATTATTAAATTCTGTCGACCAATAGAAGTGGATTATCTTCCCTTTTGATTATAAAAAGGTGTCTCAGTATAGTATACACGGGACCCATTTGACTGTTTCTGAGTCGACTACAAATACTGTTGTGCTCTTTTTTACTTTGCTTAGTCGGCTGGGGCTGTAGAATATACCGACTGCTCCTATGCAGAGGGGTAAGACCCCCTCCCCAAAAGTGTCCTGGGTATGTCAATAAACATTTTGATGGTGAGATTCCAGTAGCCCTAGAGCTTCAGGAAATGCAGAGTATCATTTTATTGCCATCGCTTCCAGGTTCACTCTGGCTCAGAGTGGTAGCATCCGATAAGGTCTAATCTATAGGTCAAATATGATTAAATTACATACTTGTGCTAAACTGAATCGTTTGAAATAGAACTATTTTGACATTCAAACTTTACTTACGCTAAATTGAACTGTTTGAAATAGAACTCGTTTGGCATTTAACTATGTGTGGACAAAAACTATACTTATACTAGAGTGAATTGTTTGAATTAGAACTGTTTGACTTAACGAAGTAGCTTGAAATCGAAATGTTTTTGACTATTAGACTGTGAACTTATGCTAAACTGAATTGTTTGAAATAGAACTGTTCTTTCGAATAAAAATGGATTTGGCATTAGATAACATACAAAGGTTTATATGCCATATAGCCCAAACAAATACAGAAAATCTTTTTTTTTTGTTTCAGATTTAAAAATAATATATTACACCAACTATTAATCCCCGATCACAATGCCTTGGACAAAATAAAAATATCTACAGAACGGCCAAATTTATCGTTAGGTACACAAATTCCAAACCATAAAGTCAGCAAATAACCTAATTTAGAAGGCAGAAAATCTCAGGTCAGGCAGGAAGTTGATTATAAGATCTCATGAAAATGTTGTTACGGAGAGAGTTTCTGTCGAAAGGAAACCGAAAAAATCCCTCTTAAGACGTTCCCAAGAACTTGGTCTTTCACGTATACTGTATAATCATCATCATCATCATCTTGTCGTGCCACCAGCACGGATATCCCGGACCCTCCCTCGCCACCCTTACCTATCGTTCATCGCTTCTAGCAGGTCTTCAGGGCTACACCCCGTATCCCCACAGAGCTGCTGTATGTAGGTTCGAGCAGGTTGCTCTGCTTTTGTTCAGCCATGCGCGGGGGTCCATAAGAGTACAACACTTATGAGCTCTTCCCTGCTTCTCCAGCAGTGTCCCTCATGTCTGGTTCGTCTTACTTTGATAGTTTTTGTGATGGGTGGTAGGTGGTCGTATAGCTGCTACCTTGTAGAGTGTTGCTTCCAGAACTTGTTCAATATTGTTCGCTGCATTCTTGTTTAGTTGCCGTCAAGCTTCTTCTCTATCCGTTTAGTTAGCGTCCATGTAGTGCATCCATATAGCAGTATCGACACGACCCTTGCTTGGAAGAAACTGCGTTTCAATTTATGGGTCAGGTCTAACTTCCATGTGATCGATAGCCAATTGATAGCTGTCCATGCTTTTGCTAGTCGCATGTCGATGTCTTTTTCGGTTGATGAGACACTGCTTACTAGGTAGGTGAACTTGTCTTCTAGTTTTCGAGAGCTGCCACCTTGTGTGGAAATGTCACCTGTATGATTAAAGCACTTGTTTTCCATTTTGTGTGCATTGAGATGGAGGCCAATGCTTGCGGTGGTTCGTTCCAGATTATGCAGTTGTGTTTGGGGCTTGGATGGGTGTATTTGCCAGTATCGCTATGTCATCGGCGTAGTCGGTGTCGGCAATTGTTTTTGCGGGGTACCTTCTGCTTCTTTTCTTTGTCAGCTCGAAGCCGTTTTCTTTGATTTTATCAATCGATGTTTTTAAGCACGTAGTCTAGACAGACGATAAAGAGGTATGGCGCTAGTATGTCACCTTGCAGTACCCCTGCTAAAATGTCGAAGTAGTCTGTGTCTCCATCAGGAAAACGTACTTTCACTTTGGTGTTTCTACAGAGAATCATTATTGCTGCGACGGTCTCTTTTGGTATGCACTATGCTAGTAGAATTTGTTCCATCTTCCCTCTGTGAATGAAATCAAAGGCCTTAGTAAAGACGACAAATTGTCACCTCAAGGTTTTTTTGCCTGGACGCCTTCAAGGATTCTACGGATGGTTAATATTTGTGAGGTCGTGGATCTATTTCTTCGGAAGCCATTTTGGTTCTTCCTTAGAATGTTGTTAATTTTGGGTTCTATGCTGTTTCGTAGTAGGACATTGTATATTTTAGCTGCTATGGATATAAGTGTTATACCTCAGTAGTTTTTGGCTAATCCGATGTTTCCCTTTTTAGGGAAAGGGAGGATACATCCCTTCATCCATCTGTCAATCAGATTTTGATTATATACAGCGGTACAGTGTCAGGGCAGTATGTCGTCGAATTGTCTGGTCTTCCATACTCCTGGGGGAATTTCATCAAGCCCTGCGGTTTTCCTATTTTTAATTTTTCTTTGTACTGAGTCGGGTTCTTCTAGAGTAAACGGTCCTAGCTTAATATCTAATTGCTTACTGATAATTCTGGTGATTGGTTCATGTGTAACTTTCGGTGGGTTTCCTAGTAGATTCTCGAAATGCTGTTTCCACAAAACTCAAACCTTGTTGTCATTAGGAATTTATTTCGGCGAAACATATAATCTTTGTCTCTTTACATGACATACACGCTAAGTTGAAAATTGAAAAGTAACCTACGACCATAGCCATGAATCGAGCGTTCCCATAGATTTATATGAAATAACTCATATATTCTGTGTAAATATATTCATATATCATATTTATCCAACCCTTCCGCTAGGGCTGGATAAGACACAAGGTCAATTTTAAAGCAGAGTTTAGCAGGTTTGAATTCAGAGTTTTCCTTCTCTTAGACTAGTTGCCATCAGCAAGGCTGAAGAAAATCAGTCTGCCCTACTATTTACCCATAGCTGGAGGGAGAACTATTGGATTCATACCTTTCCCAAGGGTATTAGTGCTATGCGAAATGTAATCAGTTTTGTCCTGGATTTGAACTCGTGTAACCGTGTCCATTTCCTACGACGATAACCATTACACCATGGGCATCTCCAAATATATTCATATATTCATATATGAAATATATTCATATATGCTACACAAATCTTGTCGAGGTATTATATTCACTTTCGAAATAAACTCCTGATTTATCTCCCCAACTGGTTTAAATAGTATGGTCTTAAACAGCTGCTCTTCAACTAGTCTGACATTGGCATCAAATAACCCACGATGGTTGATATGCCATAAAACCAAGAAACCAAACTATATATGTTACACCTATACTTATAAATGTTTTCCGAATATTTTTCCATTATTCTAAACTTTGGATTGTATTCAATTGCTTTACAGCAAAAATTATTTCAGTCTTACAAAAATATTTTGTTTGAGCTATTCAAAACAGCGGCAAATAAACAGAGAGTGCTCCAGGCTTGAATAGAAGTGTGTCATCGAAATGTTGGTAGATGATAAGAGCAAACCAATTGAAATTTAGAGAAGAATGTGTAATGTGTACAGAAAAGCAAGTTCATTCGAAAAATGTTTACAGATGAGCCAAGCTTGGGTTTGCTTCTAACAGCCTGGGTCAAGAAGACAGTCTATAAAATGGAAGCACACTATCTGACAAAAGAAAGTTCTAGGCACAGCATTGAGTTCAGTAGGTCATGTCGACAGCATTCTTTTTCATGAAAGGAACCACCACTATTGATTTCCTTGTAAAATGTACAAGTATGAACAGTGCTTACTGTTGCAAATTTCTTTAGGTAAAATTCGCTTTATATATTAAATAATACTCGTATGTATTTATATATATATATATATATATATATTCATCCACAGAAAGATCTGTTTCGTTCCATCTGAAGTCATCAGTGTGGAAAGACATAGTAGCTTCCCGTAGCTGGGATCGAAACTTGGTTGACTCAAACGCCAATCCACGACTCTACCCCTCAGCCACAAGGAACCAGTGGCAGAGAAAGAATTTTAAAACTGTTATGAATCACAATTACTATTGTTTACATACACCCGCAATTACATCATATATATATACGTTTACATCATATATATATATGTTTACATACAACGCAATTACATCATATATGTATATATATATATAAATATGAATGGAGTACGCCGACGGCAGTTTTGTAAAAGAGAAGAGCCTCAAAAAAGTGTCTTGATTAGGTTAGGTTATTTTTCAATGACACATAAACACTTGTGGGCAGACCAATGTAAAACTCAGTTTATATATATATATATATATATATATATATATATATATACGAGGATCATTAAATAAGTTTCCAGACTTTTTTCGTATGGGTACTTCTATTGATGGTACACACATGAAACTCTAGTTCCCTTCGAAGTAATCTCCTCCGGCTGCAATTCACTTGTACCGTTCCAACAACTACTGGAAGGCTCTATGGAAGTCCTCTTGTGTGAGCGTGTCAATGACCTTCGTCACAGCCTCTTTCATCTCCTTAATTGTCTCATAATGACAGCCTCTGAATTTAGGGAATAACCAAAAGTCACAGGGAGCAAGATCTGGATTATAGGGACGGTGAGGAACTGTCTTGATGCCCATTTTGCTCAAATAGTCTGTGACAAGGATGGAGTTGTGTACTGGTGCATTGTCCTGGTGGAAATGCCACTGAGCCAATTTGAAGAGTGCTGGCCTCTTCTGACGGAATCTCTTGCTGAACTCCCTTAAAACCTCAACATAGTAACCCTATCCTCCCACACCTCTCATCATCCCTCACAAACTCCCTGCCTTTCTTGAATGTCTCATACCACTCAAAAACTGATGCTCGAATGTCCAAAAGCAGTCTGAAGCATTCCATAGGTTTCTGTGGCATTTTTTCCAGGTTTTAAACAACATTTATTGCATATCGTTCTTCTAAAATATCCTCACGTCCAGATTGTATTTTTGAAATTCATCAGCTGTGACAATTTAGCTTTAATAGGGTGTATTCCAATTGCTGCTGTAGCTATTCCTTTGAACTTCAAATCATAAAAATTAGTCAGTCATCTCATAACATGTATAGCAATAACATAATGAATTTTCAAATATTTACGACAGTTCTAATTACCTGTAGAAAAAAGTCTGGTAACTTATATAATGTACTATGTATATATATATATATATATATATGTGTGTGTGTGTGTGTGTGTGTGTGTGTGTGAGTGTTTGCGTGTGTAGCATATTGACCCTTTACCGATCCGTCCATCAAGAGATGCACCTGTGTAAATAAGCGGAAGAACAGCGGAAGCAGTCAGACGTAAGACAATTATATGACCAGGTGCCTGAAGTTGTTCGAGCCAGTTGGAGTTAGTTGGAGACAAGATGCCGAATTGAGAGCCAGCGACAGACAGGGGGCTTTGGGCCCTCAATGACCCACGGTTGAGCAACCCAGCCAAGATGATAAAGAAGTACTGCTGGGTCAATGTAACAGCGTAACCCCGTCTCCAGCTCATCTCTCACACACAACCAACATCAACCAAATTGCAGAGGGCCCTATTGTGTTTGGGAGGATCAAAGATGCATCAGTATTGTACTTTGATGTGCCCGTGGTGTAATAGTTATCGTCGTAGGAAATGGACACGGCGACACGAGTTCAAATCCTGGACGATACTGATTGCATTTCACATAGCACTAATACCCTTGGGAAAGGTATGAATCCAATTATTCTGCCTCCAGCTATGGGTCAATAGTAGGGAAGACTAGGTTCTTCACCCTTGGTTAGGCAACTAGTCTAAGAGAAGGAAAACTCTGAATTCAAACCTGTTAGACTCCGCTTAAAAATTGACCTTGTGTCATATCCTGCCCGAGCAGAGGGGTTGGTAAATAGTATCAGTATTGTACTTTGATGCACGCATGTCAAGATAGCCAACCGCGCAAACAATAGTATGAAATAAATTTAGATGATATAGCCAGGGCAATTGTTACGTAGTGAGAAGGTCGTCTTCTAATAAAGATTTTTTTTTTTTGCTGTGGTTCAAGAAATTTCTTTTTGTATTTTTACTGCTGTTGTCCTTGAGCATTATTTGTAAAATGTTTGTGTGAGGGGGATGGAGACGGACGTGAAGAAAAATTGATGGATCAGACACCCCCCCATCTAGCAAGTCACATGACAACTTTGGCTGCCTGCTCAGTGACCAGGAGTTCGACGTCAAACATCCCGAGTTGGGATCCAAGTTACAACTGACAACATTGTTGGTCAGAGGGTCTTACCCCTTCTCATAGATACAGTCGATATATTTTACAGCTCCAGGCGACTGGACTTGTATGTTTGGGGGTTCACTACAGGTTCACATATATCTATGGGCTATTTGAACGTGCAATTTATGGTAGTAACAAAATACTTCACAGTTTGATATTTGTATTAATGTTTGAAAGAGAGGAGAAAAAAATAAACAAAGCAGATGGGGGCAAAACTTGCTTCATGAAACCTTTTGTAAGAGGCAGTACAGTGAGTAATCACGTTTTGGTGTTTATACAATCCATCTTTGAGGCATTTGCGTGCTTTAATTTTGTTTCTAATGTTAGCTTTTCGCATTTCTTCTTCTTCTTCTTCTTCTTCTTCTTCTTCTTCTTCTTCTTCTTCTTTCTCTCTCTCTCTCTCTCTATATATATAAATATATATATACTTGTATACGTATGTGTATGTGTGTGAGAAAACATCTCATCTTAGAAATATTTTGTCCAATTAACATGAAGCATTGTAGACTGGTTTCAATGGTACTATACATTTTTATCGACATTTTTACGTAGGAATTTAACTAACACTGTCTCTGTTTCAGTTTATTTGCTTCTCTCTCTCTCTCTCTCTCTCTCTCTCTCTATCTATCTATCTATCTATCTCTTTCTCTCTTTGTGCCTCTATCGTTACTTCTCTCTCTGTCTTATTTACACAGACGCACACACACACACACACACACACACACACATATATATATATATATATACTATTCGTATTTTTTTGACTTCTTGAATAGAAATATTTACTCGGATTCCCTGTCGCTGTATTCTTCTCTCTCCCTCTGTCTTTCCCTTAGTATCCCTCTCTCTCTCTCACCCATTGCTTCTCCCTCTTTATATATATATATATATATATATGTGTGTGTGTGTGTGTGTGTGTGTGTGTACTATTCGTTCTTATTAGCATTTCTTGATACTAACTTTCACTCGTTCCTTTGTCCATCTGTTTGTCTATTTTATCTCTCTTAGTATTTTTCCCCGTCTCTCTCTTCGCTTCTCTCTCTCTTTCTCTCTCTCTCTCTCTATATATATATATATATATATATATATGTGTGTGTGTGTGTGTTTGTGTATATGTGTGTGTAAGTGTGGAAATATAGTATCCAGCCACTCATTTAGAGTGTCTACTTGTAATGTCTATTTCTTTCACGTATCTATATGTTCCCAGCAATAGAGGCTCCACTCTTTCATAACGTACATGTCTCAGGCTAATTAGAAAGTGCAGGTTATGTAGGGGCATGCAACTCTTCATGCCGTTGTGATCCCACAAAGAAGCTCACATGCTACTTATTGGACCAAGCAACCAACCGACTAGCCAGCCAGCCAGTCAAGCATAGCTGTGTTGGTGAGCACGCAAGCGTGTCCCAACACTGAATCACAGAACATTGTCTGCGTGTACGCTGGCTGACTGAACTTGTGACTTTTTCTCATCAAGTTTTCTCTTTTTTCTAAACATGTAAAACTGAATGAGTATATATATATATATCTTCTTCTTCTTCTTCTTCTTCTTCTTCTTCTTCTTCTTCTTCTTCTTCTTCTTCTTCTTCTTCTTCTTCTTCTTCTTCTTCTTCTTCTTCTTTGTGTCTCTCTCTATATGTGTCTTCTTCTTCGTTTCTCTCTATCTTCTTCTTCTTCTTCTTCTTCTTCTTCTTCTTCTTCTTCTTCTTCTTCTTCTTTATGCGTGTTTCTTCTTCTTCTTTTTCTTTGTCTCTCTCTATATATGTGTCTTCTTCTTCGCTTCTCTCTATATTCTTCTTCTTCTTCTTCTTCTTCTTCTTCTTCTTCTTCTTCTTCTTCTTCTTTATGCGTGTTTCTTCTTCTTCTTCTTCTTTGTCTCTCTCTATATATGTGTCTTCTTCTTCGTTTCTCTCTATATGTGTCTTCTTCTTCTTTTTCTTCTTCTTCTTCTTCTTCTTCTTCTTCTTCTTCTTCTTCTTCTTCTTCCAATATATATATATATATATATATATACATTTTTTTCTGTTTGTTTTTGAGTCTGTGTTTCTATCTGTGTTTACTTATGTCTGAGCAGTCCTGGGCAGACAAACCTTCATGCTCAAGTTTTGAAGAAAGTTCATGTTGCTCCAGCTGGGGAATCAGTTTTCAAAACGTAATTACTGCCGGTATGGACTCCAGTGACAAGAACACAATCATCTTAATTATCTTAATATCATAATCATGATATATATATATATATATATATATATGTGTGTGTGTGTGTCTAATATAATAATTGATATATGTATGTGTTTACACTATATGATAATTTATATTTGTGTGTGTTTATATATATATATATATATATATATATAAATATTATAACAGCGTTGGTTGGTTGGTTGGTTGTATTTATTTTCACTTCGTGGGTTTATGGCAAACCAAATGTAATATAATTTAGAGAGAGCTCCATATTGGTGATTGAGCTATAATATGAAAATGATCAGTAAATATATGTTAGTTTTTATATGTATTTATTAGCATAGACGGTTGTCTGCGACCTCAGGTTTAATGAACTTTTAAAAACGACAATCATCAGGCAGAGAAAGATAATGAAGAAATTGAAAAAATCGAAAAATTCAGCCAAAAGAACGTTAGAGTTGTGTACCACTCTTTATGTATGTGTGTCTGTGTCTGTGTCTGTGTGTTTTTGTAGGTTATATTTGCGTATTATTGTATGTGGACGTATAAGTGATATATGTGTGTATGAAGTTACATACGCTGCGCGGTAAATTTGGACTTGTTCCTTCATGTATAAGACGCAGTGTGTAGAGAATAATCGCGACAGATTGACCGAGAAAATTATTTTATATATACTCGTTTGCGTGTGTGTATGTATGTGTGATTATGCGTCTGGTGATTATATTAACTAAGGAACAAAATATCATTGCATGACGAAGAAAATAAAGTTTTGATTTTTAAGCTTAATTGGCGAAGGAGTATGGTAGGCCAGAATTGTAATAAACATCATGAGATATCTTATATTGTAATATGCTATGGACTATTACGATATATTTGTATTTTAAGCTGTAATATGGTTTGTGTTAGATTACGATAATAGTATGAATTAGTTATGATGTTTTAATGATATATTGCGCAAACATCATTGTAATCTATGATTGTATGTATGCTGGGAATATAGGTAATATATATTATGTTAAGACGTTATCCAAGTTAGACGAACCAGACATGCAGGACACTGCTCGGGAAGCAAGAACGAGCTCATAAGTGATGTACTCCTATGATACTTACGGTGCCTCGGGTGTGTTGTGGGGTCATTTGAGGGGAGTTTTAGTAGTGGAGGTGGTATAGGTAAGATGGATGCGTTATGTGTATTGGTCCAAAAGTGAGAGTTGGTGTTTGTTCTCATGTCTGCATTTGGACAGAATTTCGGATTTTTTTGTTGAACAAGGTGTTTTGTGATGGGTGGGTGATAGTTGCTAGTTTTTCGAGGAGGCAAAAAAAGCAATTGTTTTATGTCTTGCTGTAGCCGGGTGCTAGTTTAATATTTCCCAGGTGATGGTGGGTTAGGTGTCCGAGTCTTTTAGGTGCCATATGTGAGTGGATAAAGAGTGTTAGTTGAGTAATTTCGGTTGGTGAAAGAGATTTTGTGGTTATATATACTTTGTTTTATGGTACTTTCTGTTGTGTTACATAGCCAGATATGAGTATGTGAAATAGACATATTCATACAGATACGGGAAACGTTCACAAATGTTCATATATATAGGAATCCGAAAAACACGAAATTGGTTCAGGTACGAAAATTTTATTTACCTTTTTGAGTTTAAGGTTTTTCGATATGAGGAGAGAGAGACAGAATTTCTTCAACAAACGCGCGGCACATTTTGTAGACCCCAACTGGTCTTGCCGAGGCGAGACCAAAAATTGACAACCTACCTCTTGACTCGAATCTCAACTCTCTCGTTCGGAGTTTAAATCTCAACTAACTGTTTTGTTTTTCAAATTCCAAAATCCTCAGCGCTTCCGGGCATGACGTCATTTACGTCCCCGGACTCATTTACTATCTGGGGTTTTTATTGTGACATCTCTGATTGTCATATCCGCCCCGCACGCGCGTGAACACCTGCACTCAATGTGTGCACCTAACTAACCCATGCACTAAGCGAAAGGTTCTCAGCCTAATTAAACCGAAAGGCAAGATATATAAAACGAAATCCCTCCGCAGTTATATTACACGTTGCACATATGTATTGCTTGACTGAGCTGCTGGTTTTTACTGTGGCTCTGTACACTACGTTTTTCTGTAAGGGGTTTCCAAGTCGGGGGCATATTTCTTCATCTCTACAGTCGTATTTTTGTTGGAATTTGTGGTGTTGTGCATGGATTCGATCTTTTTGTTCTGCCTTTTAATGATTTCAGACATGTTACTTGTGCAGCTGACCTTTATATTTTTTCTGTCGAAGATTTTAGCAAAGGAGCTATGATTGGGGAAGTGATTGCTTATTAGATATTGGAAGTACCGACCGATGTTTGATGTTATGCATTTGTTGTAAGGCGGGTTGATCCAAGTTAAATTTCTATTTGTGTTTTGGTTTGCGTTTTGGAGGTGTGTATCCTTGTGTTAATCTATAACTGCTAATTTTTAGTGCGTTGTTTGTATTTGTTGAAAATGCCAATGTTGGAAGAATTATCGGATAGTCTAACTGATTTTGGTATTTGTTTGATAATTCAGGGTGGGTGGTTTGAAGAAGTGTGTATGTAGATAGCTGAATAGTTCTCTTTTTTTTTATAAGGTTCGAATTTGCCTTTCCTTGAGTTTAGTATTACATTTAGGAAATTTACTATTTTTAGATTTGTGTATATGGTAATTTTAAATCCCAGCAATTTTAGAGTGCTGCATATCCTTTTCCTGTAGCTATATAGTTTTGGTCCGTTTGGGTTCGTAATCATTTCAATTAGACCATCGTCTCTGTATAGTCCCATATCGTTGTTTCTGATTATGTTTGATAGTTGGGAAAGAATCAGGTCACCGACTAGCTCGCACACCTCTATCCATCAAAGCTACCCATGTTTATGTCGAACAGTTGGGTATAATTTTTTTTATTCATGATTTGTTGTCATGGAAGAGGAGTGATTTGTGACAGTGCTAGATGATCCTGGTATCCTTTTGTGAGACGGGTGCGTGTTGAGCTGCTAATTCTAGAGCTTTGTCAAATATGTATTCAGTGATGGAGGGGTAGTAATCTGTGATGTCGAATTCGATCAAGGCTGTATAGTTTTTGTTAGTTATAGCAGTGAACCAGTTAGTTACGGCCTAGGTGTTCCTCCACTCCTTGACCTGTGTGTTTATATTATCCAGTATATGCTAACTAATTCTTCCAATTTCGGATTTTGTGGGATTAATTAAACGATATGATGGATTGGTTTTGAAATTCGGTTTGTGATCTTTGATGGTTATTAAGTCTGACTGTTCTGCTAAAGAGTTTATTTTGTGGTCTATGTTTAATGTCATGCTGTTCATTCTGATTTCAGGTTCTTTTTGTATACATGTGTCACGTTATTTGTTGTCAGCTTTTCGTAGTTTGTGAAACTTCTAGAATATAAATTGGTTGTTTTGTCCGCGAATATAAATATTTTTGAGTTGTATATTCTTTAATGTAATTTATGATTTATTTTCTAGTAATTGTAATAATTTTCTTGTAATGTAATAATTGTGTTTCGTGAATTTAATGTTTTTGACCATATCTGTATGATCATTTTCGAAGGCTTGCGTATCCTTACATATTGGAGGACATTTTTTTTTTAATTTCAGGTTGGAATTATCAATGATGTCGATACTGTTAACACCTTCGAGGAAGAAGTGGGCCTTCCACCTCATTCTCTTTATCAAGCTCTCTATCTTCTCGGTGAATAGAAGCTTTTATACCGAATGGGTTGGTATCGGTATATTATCAAGAGAATACGACTTGTCCCCTTATTATATATGAATATAAATATATATATGTGTGTGTGTGTGTGTGTGTGTGTGTTTGTGCTTATAAACATTGCCCTGTTATTATTATTATTATTATTATTATTATTATTATATATGTAAAATATATCCTGGACGAGAATGATTGCATTTGACATAGCACTAATACCCTTGGGAAACGTATGAATCCAATTATTCTCCCTTCAGCTATGGGTAAATAGTAGGACAGACTAGATTCTTCAGGCTTGGTGAGGTAACTAGTCGAGGAGAAGGAAAACCTGTAAACTCCGCTTAAAAATTGACCTTGTGTCATATCCAGGCCGAGCAAAGGGGTTGGTTAATATATATATATATATATATATATATATATATATATAGTGTGTGTGTGTTTATGTAATATAATTATATATAGCCCCTTTATTATATATATATATATATGTATGTATATATATATATATATATATATATAATTTTGTGTGTGTGTGTGTGTGTGTAAAATAATTATTCTGATATGTGTCTGTGTCAAAGTAATACAGTAATTCATATCTATGTGTTTTTGTGTGTAAGTGCTTACACAATATAATATTTCTTATATATATGTGCGTGTTCATGAGTGTGAGTGGATGTGGACATATGCGTGTGCGTCTATATAATATGATAATTCACATATGTGTGTATGCTTTCATAATATAATAATTCCTTGTCTATTCATATATATTTATCAAACTATATATGTATAATAATGTATATATGTATCTGTGAATAATGTATATATATATATATATATATATATATATATATATATATATATATATATATATATATATATAATAATGTATATATGTATCTGTGAATGGGTTTGTATAATAATTGAAAAATAAATGTGTGCACAGACTTTATATATATATATATATATATATATATATATATATATATATATATATATATATAAAGTCTGTGCACACATTTATTTTTGAATTATTGAGAACCACTGGAACACCAGTCCATAAATAATCGCAAGGCCAATGATAGAGATGTATAAGAAACTACTAGAGATCAGCCCAACAACAGATATCACCAGGACAGGGAAAGATAAAGATAGATAAGGGCCAGATGAACGTAAAATATTAATCCAAAAATTAGGGCCTGTGATTCTGGAGTGGTTAATTCCCCTTGACCATTTTTAGGGTAAATCAAAAAACACTTGACTACGATATAAAATGTCGGCACCTTAGCTGGTTTAACTAGCTCTGTCCAAATTGAAGCAAGAGGAATATCTAGGATAGCAACAGCTGAGTTAATTAACAGACATATTAGGAATAAATGTAAATCATATATGAGATAGCCATTAGTGAAACGATCTTAGTCTGTTTAGATAATCACACCTGCCAAGTAGGAGGAACTACTACAAGAAAAGCAAAATTAGAAGGGATTGACGAGTAGATTAATTTCACTACTGTTTCTTAATCGTTCTAACATATAACATGTTAACCCTCTATGCTCACGCATATGAATGAAATAAATTGTAATTTGATTTCCCGCTTATAATTATTTCTATTTTTATTTTTTTATTGTTTATTTTTCATTTTTATCTTTATTTTCTGATTTTTATTTTTTTATTATTTTTTTAATTACCTTATTTTATTTTCTGAATACGAACTGTATCTCCACATTCGCTACTTCGCGACAGGATGGAAGCATGTTAAGAGTCATCTGACGAGACGGAGAGTATAGCAATACTATTCTCCACCGAAATAAACTTATTATGAAGAATTAACTGAGTTTGAGTCTCCATTAAATTGTACTATATATATATATATATATATATATATATATATATATATAAACAGTCTGTCTGTGGATGACAGTATATCAGTATATATAAGTGTATGTGTTCGTATATTTTTGTATGCCATGTAAGTGTGCGTGTGTGAATGGCTGTTAGTGTGTGTTTTATATAAAAGAAAAATCCACCGCTTCATCTCCCTCTGTCCCAGTTAAAAAATAGTGAAGATAGAATGTTGACGCTAACCGATATAATAGTATAATCCAAACAACGAATGTCCAGCCTGACAACTGTCAATGCAACTCTTTGATGAAGGGCCACCGCCGATATCGATTTTTAGGTACGCTTCCGTTTGATTTGAATGCGTCAGTGTTCTTTACGAGAGTCCATCTCTCTGACCACGTTGAGTTTTGATCAAAGAACGAGAGAAGGTCGCTTGATGAAGTTACCGAAGTGATGAACAGGTCGACAGCTAGTGCTTACATTAAGATCATCCTGAAGAAGAAATTGCCCAGTCAGCTATTGCTGTAGAATACACCGACTGATTCTCTGTAGATGGGTAGAGACCCTCTCTCAACAAGTGTCCTGGATATGACACTAATCAATCTGACGGTGATGCTCCTGTAATGCTGGAGCTTTGGGAAATGCGGAGTACCCCCTCATGGCCATCGGTCCTAGGTCTTCTCTGGTCCGGAGTGGTAGCATCTGATAGGATCCTATCAATGGGTCAAAAGTGTGTACGTATGCTAACTGAATAGTTTGAAATAGAACTGTTTGACTGAATAGCTTCAAATAGAAATGATTTAAACTGTTTACTTATACTAAACTGAATTGTTTGAAAAAGAATGGTTTATTTGTATAAAATAGATTTTGCATTAAATAACATAAATGGTGGATATGCCAAAAAAACCCTAACAAACAAACAAAGAAACAAACTCAAGAACAAACTAAACAAACAATAGTAAACATGTGTTTGAAATGTAACGAGACGTTTCATATCGTTTGTGGTATACTGCAGCTTTAACTATTCCTAATACGACCCGAGTGAATGACAGTTAAATCATGACAGTTAACATACCTGTAAACAATCTAATAGTCAGTCAAGTATTTGTATATCGATGTTGGGAACAATGTCTTGGTTTAGGTGCGGTGGTAAAACGACTAAGTCGATAGTTATTCCGATTCTCTTTAGATTCTCTCCAGAACCTTTGTAACACAGCTAGAAGTAAGTCTTGTATTCCAAGTCAGGAACAAAGTCTTGGTTCAGGACCGGTAGTAGACAGACTCAATCTTTGCTATCACTGGATTCTTTCCGGATATTCTGAGATGTCAAAAACTCCAGTTATTATAGAGTCCAATTTCCAACAGGCGAGGGAGCTGGCTGTAAATATTTTTTTGCTCAACCTTAAATTTAGTTTCTCATTATCCTGTTTTCTGTAAAACTGCTTTTCCGCATATGGGGATAGTTCAACCCTTCTTTAGTAGTCAGATGGCTGGATCCACCATCTCAGATCCAATCTACTTTATTTTCTGTTTCAAATCCATACCTGGTCGCAGTAAATTCTTAGATATTTTTTTGTTCTTTTTCCCTCCCTCATATTCAACTATGATTTCATTCCTTGATGGTCATAACTGTTTGTCAGTGTCGAAACTGATTTTTAAATGCGTCAGTGAAGGAAAATTTCCAGATTGATCGAACGAGAGAATTTTTCATATCAGTTCAATCACTCAGACTTTTCAAATGCCACCAATTTTTTTTCTGATAATCTCAGAAACAGCCCAGGTGGCCTCTCCTGTCAGTCCAGTCATTTTTCCCTACGTATTTTCATTTCCTAGGAAATATTAACGAATTAAGATTCTCCTTTAAAAGTTTCTACCTTGCACATTTTATAATACAGAAAAACTTGTTCTCTTTCTGATAATCTCAGAAAACAGCCCAGGTGGCCTCTCCTGTCAGTCTAGTCATTTTTCCCTTACATATTTTCATTGCCCAGGAAATATTGACGAATTAAGATTCTCCTTTAAAATTTTCTATCTTGGAAATTTTATAATACAAAAAACTTCTTCTCTTTCAGATAATCTCAGGAAACAGCCCAGGTGGCCTCTCCTGTCAGTCTAGTCATTTTTCCCTACGTATTTTCATTGTCCAGGAAATATTAACGAATTAAGATTCTCCTTAAAAATGTTCTACCTTGGACATTTTATAATACAAAAAACTTCTTCTCTTTCAGATAATCTCAGGAAACAGCCCAGGTGGCCTCTCCTGTCAGTCTAGTCATTTTTCCCTACGTATTTTCATTGTCCAGGAAATATTAACGAATTAAGATTCTCCTTAAAAATATTCTACCTTGGAAATTTTATAATACAAAAAACATGTTCTCAGCTTGATTATCTCATAAAAAAATGGATATATTTTTTCGCTTGATCACACTGTCTGAGGAAGTCAATTTCTTAGGTGGGTCCAATGTATTCGTTATCAATCCAAAGGTCTCTTCAAGCAATTAAGATTCTCTTAAATATATAACACTTACGCCGCAAAGAACTGGGAGTATTAGAAGCGGGCATCATCAAAAAAAATAATAAAAGTAGAAGTAAGAAATGGCTGCATCAGACGAAAAAAAATGCAAATATCTGGGAGTATTAGAAGCAGACATCATCAAACAGATAATAATGAAAGTAAAAGCAAGAAAGGACTACATCAGAAGAGAGGAAAACAGTAAATATCTGGGATTATTTGAAGCGGAGATGAGTAATAATTAAAGGAAATGTAAGAAATGGCTGCATCAGACGAAAAAAAAAATGAAAATATCTGGGAGTATTAGAAGCAGACATCATCAAAGAGATAATAATGAAAGTAAAACTTAGAAAGGACTACATCAGAAGCAAAGAAACCCGTAAATATCTGGCAGTATTAGAAGCAGACATCATCGAACAGGTAATAATGAAAGTAAAAGTAAGAAAGAACTTCATCAGAAGCAAAGAAACCTGCAAATATTTGGCAGTATTAGAAGCAGACATCATCAAACAGATAATAATGAAGGTAAAAGTATGACCGAACTTCATCAGAAGCAAAGAAACCTGTAAATATCTGGCAGTATTAGAAGCAGACATCATCAAACAAATAATAATGAAAGTAAAAGTAAGAAAGGACTACATCAGGAGAAACGATATCTACAAATATCTGAAAGTATTAGAAGTGGAAAACATAAAAAAATAATTATGAAAGTAAAAGCAAGAAAGGAATACATCAGAAGAAAAGAAAACTGTAAATATCTGGGATTATTAGAAGCGGAGATGAGTAATAATTAAAGGAAATGTAAGAAATGGCTGCATCAGACGAAAAAAAATGAAAATATCTGGGAGTATTAGAAGCAGACATCATCAAAGAGATAATAATGAAAATAAAAGTAATAAAGGACTACATCAAAGCAAAGAAACCCGCAAATATCTAGCAGTATTAGAAGCAGGCATCATCAAACAGATAATAATGAAAGTAAAAGTAAGAAAGAACTTCATTAGAAGCAAAGAAACCGACAAATATTTGGCAGTATTAGAAGCAGACATCATCAATCAGATAATAATGAAAGTAAAAGTAAGAAAGAACTTCATTCGAAGCAAAGACACCTGCAAATATTTGGCAGTATTAGAAGCAGACATCATCAAACAGATAATAATGAAAGTAAAAGTATGAAAGAACTTCATCAGAAGCAAAGAAACCGGCAAATATCTGGCAGTATTAGAAGCAGACATCATCAAACAAATAATAATGAAAGTGAAGTAAGAAAGGACTCCATCAGAAGAAACGATATCTACAAATATCTGAAAGTATTAGAAGTGGAAAACATAAAAAAATAATAATGAAAGTAAAAGCAAGAAAGGACTACATTAGAAGAAAAGAAAACTGTAAATATCTGGGATTATTAGAAGCGGAGATGAGTAAAAATTTAAGGAAATGTAAAAAATGACTTCCTCATAATAAATGAAAACTTCTCGAAACGAAACTTGCCGCCGGAAACTTACTCAAATGAATAAATATCTGAACCGTCTCCCGTGTAAGATACTCTGAACCCTTCATAAACAGGACAAGGGAAAAACTCATGCGGAGGAGCTAAAGCACGGAAATTGATGACGATGATCTAAGATATGGCATCGATCGATTCTATGTAACAAGAAGTAAAGAGCTTGTTATCGAGTATTGCTTGATACTCCATTGGATCTTAGAGTGAAAATACCAGAAAGCTAAGAGATCTGCAAATACTTTGATATTTCCATAGAGCTGAAAATGTTGTTGAACATGTTGGTTACGGCGATAATAATTGCAGCTGGAGCGGTTGAAACAGTCCCAAAAAGCCTGTAAAAGAGACTGGGCGATTGCTTTCGTTTGATTGGGTTTTATCAACGATTGTAGATTATTTAATGCCAAAAACTCTTAATAGTTATATATTAGATATATATAATTTGGTTTGGTTGTGTTTTATTACATATCAACCATTGTAAGTTATTTAATGTCAAATCCTCTTTATACATATATATTAAATATATAGGATGATTAAACACATTTTGTAGATGATAATCTAAAAGAACTTGAGCTCTTTTTTCACACATTTAAATTGCCTTATGAAATAAAATTAGGCTCTCCAGTTGATTGTTTCAATTGAAAGAATTTACCTGGATAGATTGAGAGGTCAACCACTGGACGGTGGAAAAGGAGGGACTTATATCAGAAATACATTCGAGGCAGTCACAAAAACAGAGAGAGAGAGGGACAGAGAGAGGGAGAGAGAGAGGGGCTATAAAGGACAAACAGTTTTTTGGACTGATTAATCCAGTTTTTGAAAAAATCTTGAAAAATTTAATTTTCCATGATTAGCTCTATTATTTAAAATTCAGGCCATTTTGAGTGAGCAAGAAACGAAACAGCGAAGAATCTATTATTTCCATTACGCATAAGCCAAGCCAAAACAAATATTTGAAATAACTGGAGTTTCTTTATGGCCAATATCAAGCCCTGACCCATTCCCCCTTGGTTACGCCATATGGGGCGTTTTAGAAAACAAAACAAACACAACTTCTCATCCGTTTATTGGTTCACTAAAGTCTGCTTTTTATGAGTAATAGAATAAATTGTCTGAAAAATTTATTTTGGAGACATGGAAATCGTTTCGAAAGCGTGTTGATACAATAATTGAAAAAGGAGGTGGCCGTATTAAGTAAATTTTCAGTTTTATACCAATCTTCTTATTTTGTTGTTTATATTTAAAATTAGAATTAATCTTGTTATATAATAGAGTCATTTATTATGATACTAGATAATTTCAATTTTTGCTTTCTCACCCTGCGTATATATATACAGAGAGAGAGAGAGAAAGATAGAGAGAGAGAGAGAGAGAGAAGGAATTGACTAAATAAGTAATTGATAAGTCAGTAAATTTGGCGATCGAAATCGAGGGTGACCCGAAGGCTCCTTTTTCGATAGCTACTACACCAAGGTGTAGGAGAGGGCGCTACACCTTACTCTGGGTTACTCCACTTTACTCTTGATTCTTACCTTATAATGCTGAGTGTTAAACAAGGTTGCATCAAGTACCATTTTTTGAGTCTTTGGTATGACTCGATCTGGGATTGAACCCAGGTCTCCCGGGCCATTGGCGAACACTCTAACCAATATGCCAACGGACAAGTAATTGATACGCACCAAAAAGTGAGTGGAAAGATAGATGCTACTCTTGCCATTTTCATTCTACAGAGTTACACTACATAATAGAATTTTCTTCGTTGAATGAATGTTCCAACTTTAATCCTTTTCTTTCCCGAAAATTCATATTTGGGTCACCAGGAGAGAATGTGTACCGTTTCGGAGTCTCCCAGTTAATATATATATATATATATATACATATATATATTGTCATCCACAGACAGACTATTTCATTCTATCAGAACTCTTCAGTGTGGCTAGACACGTTGGACGCTCGAAGCCGGGATTGAAACCCATCCAACTTAACGTTAGACTAAGTCTCAGACCGCTCGGCCAACAAGAGTACCACGTTGGCTAAGGGAATTTTTAAGGTATTTATCCAGCAGCAGCAGCAGCGTCCGTTTGTTTACATTTTTATACCCTATCGGCTACCAGAGTGCTCAATTCTTTCGAAGAGCTTTGCATTATGCGAGCGGCGACCGAAAATTCCTTCGCCAGAGTGCTCAACCCCCATGGGGGAGTGTATATATATATATATATATATATATATATATATATAATCATGTGCAGTGGTTCTGAATATGAATATGACTTTTGGGATGTTTCTTAAGACCAAGTAAAAAATCATCTTTTGCTCTTCATTCCCTTGCCGTCGTATGTCATGATATCTGCCCACACACATGCAGAAATAAATAAAAACACACACACACACACACACACACACACACATACATACACACAATTTCAAACCAATTTATTTTATGTTTAACCTTTACTTAATTGTGGCGTATGTACAAAAGAATAGACCTTAGCACTAAACATCTGTTTGTATATCTCAGTAGCCTTTACAAGATAGATAGATAGATTGGTCGATTTAGGTATCATACAATAACTGATGTGTATATAACAGCATTGCTTCTAACAAAGCCTTCATCAGATGATGACTCTGGGTTCAGGCATGGTTTCGGGGCCGAAGCATCATTACCACCAACCCAGAGCGTCCTAACAATATCTCACGACACTACCAGACTTTGTCAGATTGTTGTCGCTCTGTGGGATTGCCAGATCAACACTGATGCAGTTAGAACCTTATCTTGGATCTTTTCCATGTTTATCTGGTCCTATGGAGGAAGTCCAAGATAAGTAAAGAAAACGGAGGTTGAGTTGGCAATAAAATCTCTGCATCCGACTTCGATAGGAAATACATTCGTTATTCAGCCATTTCTGACACATTGTTTTCGCAGATCTTCATATTTATAAATTTATATATATATATATAGAAAGTGATATATATATATATATATATATATATATATATATATATATATATATATATATAAGCAAAATATGTACGTATAACTCTATATTCAATATTTGTAAGGTAAGGAAATAGAAATAAACATTGCATTAAATCGTGTTCAATAACTGACATAACCACGTTTAAAAACGGTTTAAAACCGTTTTTTTATTTTTCCTTTCCACTATCAAATAATTCTAAATCTAGATAGTCCTGACTAGCTTTATGATATATATATATATATATATATATATATAGCTAGCAAGCTAGGTAGATTGATAGAAGAGGTTCTCGAGGTCTAATGGTTATTGTTGAAATTGGACGCGGAGGATTAAATTCAAACCGTCGATAGGACTATTTGCTGTTCACGTAGTACTTATATACCATTGGGAAAGAAAAATATCCTATTATCTCTCCTGTGCTAGTTAGCTGGGGCTGCAGAATGCATTGACGGCAGCTCTGCAGTGGGGTAAGCCTCCCTTAACGAGTGTCCTGGGCCCAGTCGACTGGGGCTGTAGAATATCTGCATATCGGCTGAGAAATAATATTCGTCCAATGATTGTTCTGTGGGCCAGTCGTTTGGTGTTGTAGAAAACACCGACTGCAGTTCTGCAGAGGGGTAAGACTCCTCTAACGAGTGTCCTGTGTCCCGGTTTCGCTGGGATTGTAGAACACACCAACTATATCTCTGCAGAGCGGTAAGACTCCTCCAACGTGTGTCGTGTGTCCCAGTTTCTCAGGAACTGTAGAATACACCGACTGCAGTTCTGCAGAGGGGTAAGACTCCTCTAACTAGTGTCCTGTGTCCCAGTTTCGCTGGGGTTGTAGAACACACCGACTGCATCTCTAAAGAGCAGTAAGACTCCTCCAACGTGTGCCGTGTGTCCCAGTTTCGCAGGGACAGTAGAATACGCCGACTGCACTTCTGCAGAGGAGTAAGACTGCTCCAGCATATTTCCTGAGTCCCAGTCTGGCTTGGATTGTAGAATACACACACTACAGCTCTGCATAAGGGTAATATTCCTCCAACGAGTATATTTTAGTCCAATCAACTGGGGCTGTAGAATATACCGACTGCATCTCTGCAGAGGGGTAAGATTTCTCCAACGAGTGTCCTGCATGATTCATCTGATCAAATAAAACGGGAAATAATAGGTTCCTATTTGTGGGTCAGATAGAAATAACTGTAATTACGCTAAACTGAATGGTTTGAAATTAACAGTTTTTGGAATTAACTATACGTTTACTGTTGGGCATCACCCACCTTTTTCCACATATATGAACTAGTCCATCTGCCATATAGAGCAGTAGCTACCAATACCAGGACAGACTAGGAGGAATAATTGTAAATAAATCATACTTGTAAATAAAATCATTCATTAATCTCGGGATTTTAAGTAGGACTTCTTCATAGAGCAAATGTGGTATTTTGGTAACTGCTGCGCATATGGCGATGGATAAATGGTTATATATTGTATTGTTGAATGGGTCGGCGAATGCGGTTAGCTAGGTCTCCTTAGAACATAGAGAACAGAATGACCGCTCCCTTCCCCTCCCCCCAAAATTCAAGGCCTTGTGCCTTCCATTTATGTATAAATGGGAATAAAACAGACTAGAAGGAATAGTATTAGAGCGTTGGAGACTGGAGATCGCACTAGATCACCTTACTTGCTACCGTAATAACCGAAGCCAATACTATCGTTGGACTATATCTTTATTCTGTATTCCCTAATCCAATGTTCTTGTCTACTAATAGTCTCTCTATTGTATATACTTTTTCCTGAGAATATATCTCTATTTCCTCTCATATCGTAGTTTGTTCTTTATTTAATATTACAAGCGTTCACTAACCAGAACGTAACATTTACATTGCGTAAATATGCTAAACTGAATTATTTGAAATAGAACTGTTCTTACATGTAACTATGCACACACAAAAATTGTACTTTTACTAAACGGAATTGTTTAAATATTTCATCAAAATGACTTTATTCTGCGTTAAATGACTCGAAAAGAGTTGATTGGCCGTTAAACCAACCAACCAACCAACTATTCTCTCCCTTTAAGCAATGAGTAGTTGGGCTAAATGGGCCTTTAATTATTTATGACTACCCATCTAGAAGAAGGAAACCTCTGAATTTAAGCCTTTTAAATTCAGCTTAAAATTTTACCTCGTGTCACATCTTCCATGTACAGATATATATATATATATATATATATATATATATATATGTAAATATATAAGTTAAAATTGAATGCTAAGAGCGTTTTTAATCTGCAAAAATCATTACAGGGCTCAATGTGCAAAAACGAAGATCAATATTTCAATATATTTCAATTACAGCATCTCATAATTCTAAAACAGTTTGAAAAATGAATTTCTTAGAGTTTCATATTGAGGATCCCCAGTTAGAAGCTAGAATTCATTATGCAGAGATATATGACAATATATCATCATCATCTTCATCACCAAATGGTAGTAATAGCAAGGTTTCCATTAACTCTTTCTCTCTTTCTCTCACAGGCCGTCCCTATGGGTCATCGCTCTTAGTCAATCCTCTAGTTGGCATCCAGTGTGCACACAGAACTGAGGAACGAAAATTTTTGCTTGTCGTCCAAAATTGTTTTGCTGATAATGAGTTCGTCCTTCCTTCCCTAGCAGTGCCGGAGTTTCTAGTTCGTTTTAATTTCATGGTTTGTGAGATAAGAGGTAAATGGCAGGAAAGCTTTTGTATTGTGGGATACTGCTTCCATGACTTTTTCAAAAGTACACATATTTACCATCAGGTTTCAGGTGATGCTGCCATACTCTAATACTGACACGCTCCTAGCTTGGGAATTTCCCGTTTTATTTGATCAGAGGGATCAGATTTTTATTTGGTCAATAGGTTATCAATAGCCAACCACACATTTTTTCTGTTTGAATGGTCGCATTGCTTTCCATAGATGAGATATTGCTACTGAAGCATATAAAACGGTTTATGGATTAAGAGGCCTGCCATTTAATGAGGTGATAGTACCATCTTGTTAAAAACACAGATTTTTTTAGATTGCAAAGCGACCAATGCCCTTTGCTGCTTATAATAATCCATTCAGCAGAGATTCAGCTTGACCAATTCTTTTTGCAAAATATGCTTGATCATCAGCGTAGAGTGCATGAGATATAATTTCGGCGGGATCCTGAAAAATTAGCAATAAACATGATGACAATATATATCCTAGCAAAACTCCAGGGATAATGTCGAGAGTCTCAGCGTAACCATCAGGAGAGCAGACCACACCTTTTCCGTCCTTCTAAATCACCATTATAACCGCACCAGTTTGGTTTTTTTTTTAATTATACGCCATAATTATTTGCTCCGTCTTTCCTCTGTGCATGGAAACAAATGCCTTAGAGAACTCCAAAAGAAGAGTGTCGCCTTAAGATATTTTGCTCGTATTCCTCTCAACGATTCGACGAAGAGCCACGGAAGTTATGGTCCAATTTCTTTGAAAATCATTCCTGATTTTTCCTTATAACTTTCTCATCTTCAGTTTGAATAAAATTGAGAAGGGATATGTAAATCTTAACAGCTTAAGCTGTGAGTGTTATTGCTCCTTAGTTTTTAATGTTTCTGAGATCGCCTTTCTTAGAAAAGACGAGGATGCAGCTTTTTATTCGTTTTTCTGTTGTGCTTTGATTATATATAGAATTTGAAGTAAAGGATTTTTACCGGTTTGTGAGGGTAGAGATTCAAAATTGTCTAGTTTTCCTGACATATCTCTTATAGAATGTCTCAGGCATCAGTGATTGACTCAGAGTCGAAGACTAAATGCGTAGTGCTCTCTGTAAAGACAATCTCCGAGAACTAAACTTTTTTCCTTCTGACTCAAAGATCCCTTGTATTTCCTATTTTGTTAAAAGTTTACATCATGTCAGTTAATTCAACAGTTGAAAGGTGTTCAAGCTAAAAAGTTGCTATCAAATGCACCAGTAAGATGAAAAAATGACCAGCAAAAGATTAATATTGAATAATCTTTAATTTTAGAATTCTAATAATCTAATCGAAACAACTTTATTCTTACTTCATGTTCCTTACTTGAGCATTTGAAAGGTATTCAACCGTAAAATTCGTGAGAAAAGACTAGATTGTTGGTTGTTTGGGTTTTATGGCATATCAACCTTTGTAGGTCATTCAACCCCAAATTCTTTTTATATATATACATACATATTCAACCAAAGATTTCAAAACGAATATTAAGGTTGGTAGAATTTTCTATTAGCAGGATTTCGTTTGTTTGCACAAGATTAACCAGTTTTAAGTTGTCATATTTTTTGGTATAACTCTGTCTCTCTCAAGAAGGACAGAATGTCATCTATTTTGACGCTCTCGAACAGATCGGTTAAGTTATTTACTTTGAAAAATCGCTTTCTGATTACAGCGAAAGTTTTGCATTCTATAAGTTGTCTACTGTGGTTGTGGTTCCTGTTTCAAAATGAAAGAGTGAGTAAGCCTTGTATGACCAATTCGCAATCGGGATATAACAACTTGTTCTCTTCTTGATTTTCTGGATGCTGGTCTCCACTCTCCTAAGGTCGGCTGAATTTGGAAGAGTTTATTGTGGATGTTATTGCTCCATTGTTGTTGCCATTTTGTGTGAAGGAATTCATCAATTGTTGCTTTCAGGTCAGTATATGGGATCCTGGATTCATCGGGTGTCAGATCTAAGGCCAATTTGGCTGCCGAGTCTGCTTTTTCATTCCCTCTCACTCCAATATGGCTTGGGGTCCAGCATATAATTATTTTTTTTCTATTTGACATTTAATGATAAGAAGGTTCTGAAATTTTTTATTTCTCAATGAATGCAAGACAGAGAGTGAGTCTGAAAATATTATAAATTTCTTATGCTTACTCTTTGAGATGATGTTGAGAGCTAGGTCTATTGCATGGGCTTCTGCTGTGAAGATAGAGCTTTCTCTTGGAAGAGCTTACTTAAGAACCGTTTTGTTCAAAACAGCCGAGCACGCTGCCCTACCATTGTTTTTGGATCCATCCGTAAAGACATAGAGGTGATCGGGGTGGTGTAGGGGAATGTTGTAAAATTTCTCTTGATAAGTGCTGGGGAGGGGTTAGTTTTGGAATGTTCATGAATGAGACTCACTTTGGGAGTTTTAATGATCGAGGGTGGTGTTTGTGGAAAAATGCTTTCATGTATACTATTTAGTGGTATTTTTGATTCTTGTAGGGTTGACATCATCCGAAGGCCAAAAGACTAGATAAAAATGAATAAAATAAATCTTCCATTTTAGAGTTCAAATAATTTAATAAAATGTATTTCTTTATTCATATTTCATGTTAATTACGAGCCGTAAAGTATGTCTAAAATCTTGCCTTCCATATTTAAGGAGGTATTTCATCAAAGCCTATAACTGCTTTATTGTCAAGTCGGTTAAGGGCTGAAGCATTCACCAACTGCACCTCCGCATGGCGTGTAAGACCTCCCCCGAACCAGGTGTCCGGGATATAACACTAAACAATATGCTGGTGAGGTTCCAGTAATGCAGGAACTTTGGAGAATGCAGAGTACCTCTTTCATTGCCATTGCTCCCAGGTCCACTCTGATCCGGTGTGGTAGCACCTGATAGGGTCCTCTCTATGGGTTGAACAGAGTTAGATTGTGCATTTATGCTCAGCTGAATTATTTGTTTTAGAACTGTTTTGATATTTAAACTACGTAATTACGCTAAAATGAATTGCTTGACATATGAGTGTGGAGGAAAAACTATTGTCATACTAAACTGAATTGTTTGAATTAACAGAATAGTTTGAAATAGAAATATTTTTGACAACTAAACTGAGTACTTATGCTAAAGTGAATTCTTTGAAATAGAAGAGATTATTTCTATAAAAATGGATTTGACACTAAACAACCTACAAAGGTTGATATGCCATAAAACCCGAACAACCAATGAACTGACCTTACCAGTTTTACTTTATCTGAAAACAGTACCGAGTTGATTCCGCATGTCCGAGTTTAATGTTTAGTTATTCATGGATATTTATTCATATACATATGCATTCATGGATTTATTCACTTGGTTTGTCTGTAAATTGTACATGGCTTCCAAGTATATTCTTGACATTCTCTTTCCACTTCTGATGTCATTCTTCCAAACTGGTGGCTTTTAACTTTAATCTTGAGGCGCTTTTCCTTCCGCTGACTTCATTTACTCTCGACAATATTTTATTGATTTTGTTTATCCTCCAAAGTGTTTCTGATTATATAGAATTGGCTTTGAATGTAATCGAGTCGTTCTTTTTAGTATGTATTGGTTCTTTCAAAGCTTTCTCAAGTTTCTGGACAATGGTATTTTGGGGCTTTCTTCTCATGAGTTAAGATACTTTCTTAAGTAATCTCGTTTTTCGGAGATTGTTTCTGACTTTCAAGGAACACTAACTTTTGTTTTGGTTTGTTTGCTATGTATTTGATTGATACCTTTTTCATATACATATATATGAAGAAAATAGAGAAACAATTATATATATATATATATATATATATATATATATATATATATATATATATATCCAAAAAGACTAACCATTATTCCTATGCATAAATATATATCAGTGCCCATGGTGTAATGGTTATCGTCGTAGGAAATGGACACGGCGACACGAGTTCAAATCCTCGACGAGACTGATTGCATTTCACATTGCACTAATACCCTGAATTCAATCATTCTCCCTGCAGTTATGGGTAAAATAGTAGGGCAGACTAGGTTCTTCAGCCTTGCTGAGGCAACTAGTCTAGGAGAAGGAAAACTCTGAATTCAAACCTGTTAAATTCCGCTTAAAAGATTGACCTTGTGTCATATTCTGCCCGATCGGAGGGGTTGGTAAATATGTATATATATCGGACCATTTGCATAATAATGTTTGCCAATAGTTTGGGAGGCTGGAGTTCAATCTCTGGTCCAGTTATACTAAAGACTCAAAAACGGATACTTGAGGTCTCCTTGCTTAATACTCACCATTATAAAGTGTGGATCAAGTGTAAGTCATGATAACCAGGGAAAGTAGTAGAGCCCTTCCCAACACCTCGATGTAGTAGTGATTGAATAAGGAACCTTTGGATCATCCTCGACTACGGTCAGTCAATTTACTTATAAATATATATAAGTACCAAATCCTTTACAAACCTATCTTTTTAGGCGGTGTTTAACCGGTTTCTCTCTCAGGTTGTCGTAGCAAGGTAAAAGAGACCAAATTGCTGGAGGGAGGTCTGTTGGATTAATAACTTTTTCAAAGAGTAACAATATTATGTGAAATGCAGACACCTTCACGCGGGATTTGAAACCGATTCGCTGCGTTCATTTCTTACGAAGATAACCATTTTGCCAAGATGAATATATATGTTTTTAATATATAAAAATGAATTCTGGTTTTCTTTTTGACTTAAGCAGGTTTTTCTTTAAGATTATATAATGTAATATATTTTATTAATTTTGTTAAGAATTCAGATTTATTTTTAAATCGATTGATTTTAAAAATATACTGCTAGGATTATATATATATATATATATATATATATATATATATATACATGTATATGTATATATATATATATGTATGTGTGTGTGTGTTGTGTTTGAGGGTTGTGTGTATTTATAAGTGTGTGTGTGTGTGTGTGCATTTATTTTTCTGCATAGTCCTGGGAGAGCTTATTACTTCCCATTTCAAGTTTGTGTTGAAATAACTTGAAATTCAATATTCAAAAAGAATCATTATAGGAATATGTTCCTCTTACAAGTACTCAGTGAAATTATCATGTTGCGTGCGTCCACCATGTTTGTAACTAAAAAATGATTCGTGTACTTTCGTAAAGTCACACGAACGCACACACATACACACACACACACATATATATATATATATATATATACGTATGTGAGTATGTGTTTGTGTGAGTATATATATATATATATGTATACATATGTTTATGCACATAAGTATGTATATGTGCATGTTTCTGTCTTTTGCATATATATATATATATATATATATATATATATATATGTTCTAGTCGGTATATATATGCATGTGTGGATCCGTATTATAATATGCCTATATTTGCCTCTCCCTATATATGTATGCGTGGGTGTCACTCTCTTTCTCTATACATATACATCTAAATATATGCATACATGTGTGTGTAGGCCTCCGTGTATGTTGCTATATACATATTTATATGTGGGTAAAAATCTATGTGCCAATATATATATATATATATATATATATATGTGTGTGTGTGTGTGTGTTTGTGTATGTTTATGTGTGTTTGCATATATTTAGGTGGGTATTCATGTGTTTTTCTTATATATATATATATATATATATATTCCCTGTTGGATATTGGTAACTCTGGCGAATTAATGACTGCCACCCGGGTAATGAAAAGCTCTTCTAACGGATTGAGCACTGGTATCCAATAGCGCAAAATTTAAAAGAACGAAAGATGATACAAAATGCGTTATAATTCACCTGATGTAAATTACCCGGTAGCTGAGCGGTAAGATAACGTAAATTTAGGCTGGTTACGATCCCAGCTTGTAGCGTCCTGCTTGTATAGCCACGCTGAACATTTGTGATACAACGAAAAAGTCTGTTTATATATATATATATATATATATATATATATATATATATATATATAATGTTTTATGATGTAGATATGCATGAAAATCTTACATACAGATATAGGCATTTATTCCCACGCGTGTGATAGTATGTTTTCAGTATACACATGCATGTTTTTACATTTCGACGTTGGAAACGCTCGCTGTGCCAATGATTTTTGGAAGAGTCCTATTTGGGTTAAAAAAAGGAACTATTCATTTATATGTATGTATGTATGTAGACATTTCGAACAGTAGATTTGTTTGGTTTGGTTTGGTTTGGTTTCTTTGTTTAATGGCATATCAATTCTTTTTAGGTTATTTAATGCCAAAGCCATTCTCCTAGAAGGACAGTAGTGGTACTATTTAACCCATAGCTAGGAGGATAAGGCGGTTCATACCCTTCCCAAGGGTATTTGCACGAAAGTGAACGTAATAGCGCGACTAGCGTATGAACTCGCGTACTACGATTCCGCAGTCCATCACTTTAACCATTACACCAAGAGGACGTTAAAAAAATTTCCTTGTCTTCAATACTTCAGATGGCATGCCAGCAAAGCCAACAACTTATCTGCCGTTAATTCATCTGAGAATGGTGCCTTGTTGATCCCGCATACCCGAGTTTAATATCTATTTATTCATGGCTGATTTATTCACTAGGTTTGTCTGTAAATTGTAGATAGCTTCCAAGTATATTCTTGACATCTCTTTCCACTTCTGATGTCATTCTTCCAAACTGGCGGCTTTTAACTTTAATCTTGAGGCGCTTTTCCTTCCGCTGACTTCATTTACTCTCGACGATTTTTTATTGATCTTGTTTATCCACCAAAGTGTTTCTGATTATATAGAATTGGCTTTGAATGTAATCGAGTCGTTCTTTT
>OY757941.1:37174716-37284716 GCA_963585895.1 Sepioteuthis lessoniana
ATGGGTTAAATAGTACCACAACTGTTCTTCAAGGAGAATAGCTTTGGCATTAACTAGCCTACAAAGGTTGATATGCCATTAAAGAAAGAAACCAACCAACCAACCAACCTTGTCTCGGTCGGCTGGGGCTGCAGAATACAATGACTTCATCTCTGCAGTTTAGTAAGACCCTCCAACAGTTCTATTTCTAATAATTCAATTTAGTTGAATTCAACAAAGTTAAAGGGCTCTAAGTAATGCTGTGTTTCTCTAACAATTCAATTAAACATCGGTCATTTGTTTACACACAGTTAAATGATAAAAACTGTTCTATTTCTACTAATTTAGGATAATTTATTTGTTTGCTCTTAGTTTCAATAATTCATCATCAGTCATTTGTTTTCACGGTTGAAATGTCGAACAATTCTCTTTGGCCCATTAAAAGGACCCTCTCAGGCGCTACTAGTTCGTGGCAGAGTTGACCAGCAAACGATAGCAATAAAGAGGTACACCACATTCCTCAAAACTCTTGCATTACTGGGGCTTCATCATCAGATTATCTAGTGTCAAAAACAGTACAATCATCGGGTAGTCTTATTCCTCTGTAGGGATACAGTCGGTGTATTCAACACTCCAGGACTAGAATCTCAGCATTACTGACAGTATAGTGTCATAAGCATTACGTCCGTTGGAATAGGGTTTTTAGCTCTCTGCAGTGGTACAGTCAGCGTATTATATATCCCCCAGCTGACAGGGTCAAATGGCAATGAAGGGTCATTTCATACTCTCTCTTATATCCTTGTTGGAAGCATCAGAATCGGATGCAGTTTAGTATAATAACCAGGAAACTCTTTATTTTTAGGAGGGTGGGTTGGTCTTACCCATCTACCCAGTAGAAGATATTGTTGGATAATTCTAAGTCCTGCCAACCGGGTTAACTAACGCTAGTAAAAACCTGTGTGAATACGTTAGCTTTTTCACATCTTCATTAATTAGCTATTTTTATATTCTTCGTTTGAGTAATTAAGTTTCGACTCACTTCCGAATTGAGTCTTTGACAAGAGAGCTCATAAATATGTGAAACAAACTAGGACATTTTAATGCGGGTGGTTTGTGGGAGAAGATAGAATTATATCCAGTCGCAAGTAACAATTATCAAATAAAACCGTTTCGCTCTAAGTTTATTGCAGTTGAAAATAAACTGGTTATAATATTCTTCTGAAAAAAAAAATCAAATTTCTTTGCTGGTTCTCTCTCTCTCTCTCTCTCCTCTCTCTCTCTCTCTCTTTCTTTCTCTCTCTCCCCCTCTCTCCCTTTCTCTCCTCCCCTCTCTCTCTTGCACAAACATACCCACTTTTAATAAACGCATTTACTGTTTATTTGATTAGCTGAAAATTTCATAAAAAAACGAGTAGATAAAGATACCATCAGATTCTTAAAATAAACATTTAAATAAAGTACTTCAAAAAAATAATCACCCTAATCCAGAATATATATTAACGCACACACATACACACTCACATACGTACAATTACATACACAGACATTCACACTAATCTCACACACACAGTCAAACACACACACACACACACACATTCATACAAACACTTTCACATAGACTCACTGAGAGAGAGAGACAAATATTTATTGAATAATGAAAACGTAGCGTATTTATCACTTTATTTATAAGATTTAGATAGGCTCCGAATAAGAACAAAGTAGACGAATAATCTATGATTTCAGTTGGTTTAAATATCTGTTGTAGGTGGCTCACCAATGACCAGAATATTAGACTTACCCAAAGGGTATATTAATCAAGAACTAAGCTGGGTGAGGGGGAGCAGTAGCTGTATTAAGCACTTTGCCTGTCTTCGTGTACGCTGAACCAAGGAAACCCTCCTCAGAGACTTGGATACATTTGTTTGGCACCTCATATCTCCGTGTTGAATTATTTATTTATTGACCCCTAATAATCGGTCATAACAATATCTATCTTTAATAATATTGGAGGCAAAAGATTTTTTACTCTATTTAGTATTTTGATACAAACAGATTTTGCTCAGCAAATCAAATATTAGCATCTGTAATTCGGAAAAAAAAAGCCGGCGTTCTAAAGAAAAGCGCTGATTAGTCAAAAATGCAAAATTACAAATTTTAATACAGTATAGACCAAAGGATGTGGGTAACAAGGGTACTTATTAGAAAGTGAAAGTTATAACGAGACTCGCTTACTCTGATGTCACCGTCGAGTACGTTAACCACTACGTCCTGACAACTCCTCATATATATATATATATATATATATATATACATCATCATCATCATGTCGTGCCGCCAGCACGGGTATCCCTGACCCTCTCTCGACACATTTCCCTTTCGTTCATCGCCTCCGGCAGGTCTTCAGGACTACATCCCGTATCTTCACATAGCTGTTGTATGTATGTTCGAGCTGGTCGTCCAGCTTTTACTCGGCCATAAGTAGGGGTCCATAGGAGTTCATCACTTATGATCTCGTCTCTGCTCCTCCAGCAGTGTCCTGCGTGCTTGGTTCGTCTAACTGGATAGTTTTCGTGATGCGAGGCAGGTGGCCGTATAGTAGGTGCTTTGTGGGGTGTTGCCGCCAGGACTTGTTTGATATTGCTCGCAACATCTTTTTGTAGTGTACAAAGATTTCTGCTGGTGCGTGTGTATTTACCAGACTTTCTCAACATGAGCAGAATAAAGTCAGTTTTTATGTTGACTTTATTTCAGCTTAATACCTCACTGACGCGTTGATTTACCAATGTTAAAGAACCCATATGAACGAATACTTGTGTAGGAAAGGACGCATGGTTTCATGCCTTTGCTAAAAGCATTAATAAGCACGAATTAAAACGCAAACAGCCTCTTTAAGGATTTGAAAACGAGTCGTATATCATCACGACGTCGTTAGTCGAAGCGTGCCACTAAAATCATAGTCTGTTGAACAATTTCTTTTCAAATGGCAGAATGTTTATTGTGTTGACCGAAGAGTATTTTTCTTTTCTTTTTTTCTTTTTTTTTTCTTTTTTTTCTTTCTTGTTTACCTTTCGTGAGAAGAACCGCACAAGCTGTTGAAGAGATATCGATAAATTGTAAACATCTGAAAAGTGGAAATTGCAATCTTAGAAATAAAAATAAGCAGATCAAACCAATAACCACAGTACGCAGAAGCCGAAACTCTACCACTCGGCCACTGGTTAATGCCACGTAACAGCGATACCGAATTAACAAGTCATGGTAAATTGCGCGACCACTATATATATATATATAAACATAATTATTAAACATAATTTGAATCTTACCTCCTATTATGACACTCTCATTGCTAAAGGTTCCTTGAATCAACTAAGATGCAATCATTAGTTAAAACTTGGTAGTAAATATGACACGAATTATATTGTAAACGTGCAGCAAATTGCTATTATTCTCATAACACTTTACTTTCGAACCCTGGATAACACTATGTAATGTTTGTTTTCCACTCCTCATCGAAGTTCTCTGTTTTTTTAATTCCTGCTAATGCCTTCCAGAAAAGGGGAGATAAAGTTATACATAGTGATGTAAGAACATTAAGTTTATATGTCTCAAAAATTCACACCGACTTGTTCAGTAGGACACATAGCGTAAGGGTTATATGCTTTGGTTCATTAAACTTCTAAAGAGACAATCATATGGAGGATGCAGGTTCAATTATGACTGCTGCCGAATACAATACAGGAGTACTCAGTACTTATACCCGGTCATGGTTAACGGAATCAGAACAAGCGACACCCATGGTTAAAATAAAGGATGTGGTTTCTGAGTTCGACAAACACCTGAAAAAGGCCGGGGGACATATCGACCGAAACGTTATGAATATAACAGTGAAGACTATAATCCGAAAACCCTGTTCTTATTTGGCTTAATAAAGAGGCAGACTGGATCCTTTAGCAATGATTACGCAACTAATCTAGAAGAAAATTCTAAATTTAAAAAAATATGTTTAATAAACTTCTTCTCTATTCAAAAATTTAATCTGGAAGTAAATCTCCATTTACTTATGAGAAAATGAATTCTAAAAATTTTCTTTAAAATTAGAATCAGAAAAGACTTGGATTAATTTTGCATCAGAAAAACAATTCCCCATGAAAGAAAAGAATTCTGACACAATTACTGCGAACCCTTTTTGATCCTATCTTCGTCCATAAATAAGCATTCCGAATGTGTTTCTATGACAGAGTGTGAGGGTAACGTGGGAAACTCATCTACCTATGGGATTCATCGTCATTTGTTGCATTGATCCATCGAAAACGAAACTACTGATGTCTTTAGTGTGGAAGATAAGTGTACCATAGGACCAACGTTTTGTGCTGTAAAGAAAGAAGTCCGCAGAAAAAGAAATACTCAAGCTCGAAGGTAAGGGGAAAAATATAGCAGTCGTTTTTATTCAGCTATGATCGCTGTAATTCAAAAAGTTCACTTTTGTCGCGTCCTTCCTCTCCCTTCCCCTTGGTGGTGACGGGGTGTGTGTGAGAGCTGGTTGTTTGACACACGTTTGTCACAGCAGATCGGTCGCAGCAGACTGGGGTATGACGGGTCAGCTTCCAGAACCTTTAACGCACCCGTTTTGACAACTGCCTTCAACTCTGCCAAAATCTCATTACTTGTTTTCTTATTGAGAAATTTTGGAGAACGAATCGAAGATCCGCGAATGTTCTATTGTCATTAGTGAAGCTGTCGTGAAACACGTGATCATTTATCTATGATTATTTTAAAATCACGTCTAACTTTGCAGGTCATTCTGCCCGCACGCACTAGTCTCGTCACACCTTCACTGATTGACGACAGCGCCCGTCCGTGATATTACATAAGTAAAATTCCTTCTTTTGCTTATTTTCACAGTTCAAGTAATTTTCAACATCTACTCATCCAGAAAAAAGATATATCTGGAAGAAGTACAGCAACAGAACAATTCAATTTTCTCCAGAAGACAATTTCAAGAAAAAAATATCTGCAACATCAGCAGAAAAAGAATCCTTTTCCACCACTCAGAAGATATTTTTGGTAGCTTTCTAACCAATGAATAGTTTTAAAAAATATTTCTTACTGACAAAGTTTTGCATAGAGAGCATTTTGTGCAAATTCCCAAATCAGCACAAAGAAAAAATCCCCAACACAATACGATGTTATTTTTTAACTTTAAGAAAACTACAAAACCCTTAATACATTTTACTTTCTTCGTGCATATTTTATTGTAACAAAGAATTTATTTTTACCTGATACATTGAATAGCGGTTGCTTGCTGTCAAAGGTTTTAGAACATAACTTATTGCCGATTATCATTTCTTTGTATAGCATTATGTGTATGCTGGAGGGGGTTGAGATAATATACACGGTATCGAAATCGATACGTTTTGAAAACATTCAGTGTTTATATAAGACAAGGTTAGAATCAGTAAGTCATAAAAATATGCTTGATGTAATTGCTCGTTCCTCTGAGGTCAGCTGTCATCTTTGGTTGCGATGCTGTCAAGATTTCTTGGGGGTCAACCTGAGGATCAATGAAGTCACATTTTTTCGAGAGGATGATTGGTACATTTTTTGGTTATATGAAATTTTCCAATTACAAATATTTTGGATAATTTCAAGCATTCCTATTTAATAATAATGATTAGTTATGGTTTGTTTTAATGGGTTGTGTGTAATTGCATATTAACCCTTGTAGATTATTTAATGCCAAATCCTCTTTATACATATATATTAAATATATATATGATTTGGTCTGGTTAAGGTTTATGGTATAAAAAACCATATGCGTTGTTAAATGGCAAATCCTCTTTATACATTTATATTAGATATATATGATTTGTTTTTTTTTATAGGTTTTATGGCATATCAAACATTGTAGGTTATCTAATGCCAAATCCTCTTTATCTTCATATATCAAATATATTTTTTCGAGACGATGATTGGTACATTTTTTGGTTATATGTAATTTTCCAAATACAAATATTTTGGATAATTTCAAGCATTCCTATTTAATAATAATGATTAGTTATGGTTTGTTTTAATGGGTTGGGTGTAATTGCATATTAACCCTTGTAGATTATTTAATGCCAAATCCTCTTTAAACATATATATTAAATATATATATGATTTGGTCTAGTTGAGGTTTATGGTATATAAACCATATGCGTTGTTAAATGGCAAATCCTCTTTATACATTTATATTAAATATATATGATTTTTTTTTTAGGTTTTATGGCATATCAAACATTGTAGGTTATCTAATGCCAAATCCTTTTTATATTCATATTTCAAATATATTTTTTCTATTTGGTTTGATTTTATGGCATATCAACTATTTTAGGTTATTTAATGCCTAATCCATTTATATATATAAACAGTTCTATTTCAAACCATCAGTTTAGCATAATTAAATTTCAAACAATTCAGTTTAGTAAAATTACTCAATTTAGTTATATTTGACCCATAGAAAGGACCCTTATCAGTTGCTACCTCTTTGGGCCACATTGAACCTGGGAGTAGTGGCAATGAAGGAGTACTCCGCATTCCATAAAGCTCCAGCATTACTGGAGTCTTACCATCAGATTGTTTAGTGTCATATCCAGGATACTCGTTCAGGGGGGGGGCTTATTCCTCTGTAGAGGGGCATTCGGTGTATTCTACAGCCCCCCACCAGCCGACTGGGCAACTGCTTTACTGGGATTTTGTGAACTTGGGTGCAAAATGGAAATAGAAATGTATGTGGCCATTTTCGTTGTTTTGTTTGTGGTATAATTATCTATGCAATTTATACTTGATTAATTAAATAATAATGAAAGGTAGATAAGTCTTCGTTTGTTTTTCGCTGAGCAAATCGACCGTTTGTTCAATTTTATTTGTTCTGTCAGTAGATCATTAATTGATTTGGTTGACAGAAAAAGATTTAATAAACCTTTATTTTTCATAGTAACAAATTAGAAAGAATAATTAATTGGACTTGAAAATTTGCTATCAACCAATAATTATTCAGCATCAAACTGCACCCTATCGACGGGTCTTAGAATTCCCAGACTGTAGTCCCTGTAGAAGGGGTAAAACAGAGTTGATGGAAATAGGTTTTGGCTGGTCGGCTAACACTAAGTAAAGTAAAGTTAGCGACCTTAATCGAAGGAATCCCGAAGGATCACTTTTCATTAGCTACAGTAGGGGAGAACGCTACTCCATTCTCTGGATTGGTCCACTTTATCCTTGATCTTTACCTTATAGTGCAGGGTGCTAAGCAAGGCGGCATCAAGTATCATTTTTTGAGTCTTTGATATGACTCGACATTGGATTGAACCGAGGTCTCCCGGACCATTGGAGAATATCGTCCTTGCTTCTCCAGAAGGACTCAACATATTTTGCTTCTTTTACTTGAATGGTTCTCGAGACAAATGATTGTATGCAATGTGGCGCAGCGGATAGAGGCGTTGAGTCTCTACGGTTCCAGGTGAGCATTGTCAGAAGATAGCGGTTTCAAATCCTACCCAAGCCGGCCAGAGGTGTACTTGGTCAGAAACGTGGTGCGATAGACAACAACTATGGAAGGCAGTAATTACTGGGGATACGGTTACAAGACTCAGCATTCCTATCCGAGGTCGCGGTAAATCACCTGAAGAAGGCCAGAGGTGAAATTTGGCCGAAACGTAGTGAAAGAACAAACAACACAAAAAAAACTACCAAGATGAGGACAAAAAGTCCGCAATAAATGAAAATTAATTCTCAGATTAAGAAGCCTCATCTCAAAATGTTTCCAATTAAAGACATAATTGTATACAGTATTGTTTTGAAGAGTTCTTATTTTTATGATATTAAAATTCAAACTTCAAATGTAGGCCAGCAAAAAGTTGAGTCATTTATTAGGAAGTTGGTTGGTTGTTGGTTGGTTGTTTGGGTTTTATGGCATATCAAACTTTGTAGGTCATTCAATGCCAAATTCTGTCTATATATGCATACATATTCAACCAAAGATTTCAAAACGAATATTAAGGTAGGTAGAATTTTCTTTTAGCAGGATTTCATTTGTTTGCTCAAGATTAACCAGTTTTAAGTTGTCATATTTTTTGGTACAACTCTGTCTCTCTCAAGAAGGACAGAATGTTATCTATTTTAACGTTCACGAACAGATAGGTTAAGTTATTTACTTTGAAAAATCGCTTTCTGATTACAGCGAAAGTTTTGCATTCTATAAGAACGTGTTTAAACGTGCAAGTTGTCTGGCAGGTTAAATACTGTGGTTGTGGTTCCTGTTTCAAAATGAAAGAGTGAGTAAGCCTTGTATGACCAATTCGCAATCGGGATATAACAACTTGTTCTCTTCTTGATTTTCTCGGTACTGGTCTCCACTCTCCTAAGGTTGGCTTAATTTGGAAGAGTTTATTGTGGCTGTTATTGCTCCACTGTTGTTGCCATTTTGTGTGAAGGAATTCATTAATTGTTGGTTTCAGGTCAGTATATGGGATCCTGGATTTATCGGGTGTCAGATCTATGGCCGATTTGGCTGCCGAGTCTGCTCTTTCATTCTCTCTCACTCTAATGTGGCTTGGGGTCCAGCATATAATTATTTCTTTTCTATTTGACACTCAGAAGGAAGTAATATATTCACTGTTATGTAGATATCTACACTCTATTTAGATAGGTCAACGGGGGAAGTCCGGGAGATGTAGTGACTAACGTCCTGAGCTGCGATATCACAGTAAGTGAGTTCGAACTCCAGTATCACTGTTATATTCATTTTCGGATTAATACTCCTGGGGAAGTTATGAGACTCCGTATCCTTCAGCTATGAATTAAATAATGATCCTACAGTTCTATAAGGAAGTATGTGGCATAAAATAACCCTCTAAAGTTGATGAACCATAAAAGAAACAGAACCGACACACATTTATTCTTCTTTATATGTCGATCAGAGTGTTTAAGTTTATTAAAAAAATATGGGTTATGATGGAACTGTTACTTTTGTCAAATAAGGGCACAATTTACGAGGTGAAAACGATAAGTTTCCAGACTTTTTTTCGTATGGCCACTTTTATTGATAGTACACACATGAAACTCTAGTCCACTTCGAAGTAATCTCCTCCAGCTGCAATGCACTTGTACCGTTCTAACAACCTCTGGTAGGCCCCATGGAAGTCCTCTTGTGTCAGCATGTCAATGACCTTCGTCACAGCCTCTTTCATCAATTGTCTCATAACAACAGCTTCTAAGCCGAGGAAACAACAAAAAGTCACAAGGAGCAAGGTCTGGCTGAGGAACTGTCTTGATGCCCATCTTGCTCAAATAGTCTGTGACAGAGATGTAGTTGTGGACTGCTACATTATCCTGGTGGAAATGCCACTGAGCCAATTTTAAGGGTGCTGGCCTCTTTCGACATAGTCTCTTCCTGAAATCCTTTAAAACCTCAACATAGTAACCCTAACCCTAACTGTTTGGCCAATCAACTCTGGTGTATTGACTTCCTTAATCCTCCCACACCTCTTATCATCCCTCACAGACTCCCTGCCTTCCGTGGATCTATTGTGCCACCCAAAAACTCATGCTCGATTCATGCAAGATGGTCGAAAAGCAGTCTGAAGCATTCCATACGTTTCTGTGGCATTTCTTCCAAGTTTAAAACTGAATTCTATTGCCAATCGTTCTTCTGATGTGTCCTCACGGCCAGAATGCATTTTTGAAATTTACCAGTTGTGAAAATCAGGCTTTAGTAGGGTGTATTCCATTTTCTGGTGTAGCTGTTCATTTGACTCTGAAATCATAAAAATTGGTCAGTCATCTTATAAGATGTATAGCAATAACGTACTGAATTTTCAATAGTCTACGACAATTTAAATGCCCATTCGAAAAAAAGTCTGGAAACTTATTGAAGGCACCTCGTAATTCTGTTTGGCTTGAAGATCCCGAGGGCAACATCTGTTACATATCCATCTCCAAAAATATACGACCAAGATACGAATACGTGAAATGGACATATTCATATCGATACGGAGAACGTTCACAAATATTCATAACGCATATAAGAATCCGAAAACACTCGAAATTGGTTCAGGTACGAAACATTTATTCACTTTTTTGAGTTTAAAGGTTTTTCGACATGAGGTGAGAGAGACACAATTTCTTTCTATGCTGACTTTTCCATCTGAACTCCACTACGTGCGGCACCCCCACCGCAAACTACTGGTCTGGCGTCGGCGAGCTCCGAAAATCGACTTTCTTCGTCCAAGCCCAAATCTCAACTTTCTGCTTTTTTTTCAAATCCCCAAAATCCCAATTTTGGAAAATTCATCTAATAATTCCAACTGGAAACTATGACACATCAGAAAACTTGAAAGGATCTTAAATAGATTATACAGACAAAAATTATCTTTGTTATTTAATAAAACCTACTTATATATATATATAAATATATATATATATGTATATATATGTAATGTGTTTGGTTTTGTTTGGCTGGATTTTATGACATATCAACCATTGTAGGTTATTTAATAACAAATCCTTTTTATACATATATAAGTAACTGCTTCCTTAACACATTTTGAAGAGTTAATTTTTTTGTTTCCTCTCACTAAAATGATTTCACTTATTTCCATCAAATACGAATGATCTTATCCACTATTAATCATTCATTTGCCTACAGTTTAATATTTTCCAGTATCACTAACAATTCAATCAAAATGTCATTTGTTTACACAGTATTAAATAATCAAACAGTTCTATTTTTAACAATTCAGTTAATCCTGTCAACAAAGTTAAATCGTTCCAAGTATTGTTTGTTAGATATAACTAACAATTCAATTGAACATCCGTTATTTGAATGATCAAACCGTTTTATTTCAAACAATTCAGTATAGCATGAGAACAGTTGTTTTTTTTTTTTTGTTTTTTTTGTGTACTCACCGTTAAATTTTAAAACAGTTCTATTTTAAACAATTCAGTAAAGCATAAGTACATGGTTTAAATGTCAAACAGTTCTATCTGAGTTCTAGAACCTTATCAGAGGCTACCACTCAGGGCCTGGTTGGACCTGGGAGCGATGGCAATGAAGGATTACTCCGTACTTTTCATAGCTCCAGCAATACTGGAGCCTCACCATCAGATTATTTAGTGTCATATCCAGTTTACTTGCTGGGTGAGTTTTACACCTATGCAGAGAAGTAGTTGGTGCATTCTACAGCCTCTGCCGACTGGGTCACACACACACACACATATATATATATATATATATATATGGGGGAGTAAAAAATGGAAAATGAATAAACCAAAGCAGACAACGGATTCAATTAATATTACGCCTTTGGTTTTTGGTTTATTCACTTTTCGATTCATTTTTCTCATCTTGTTGGATTTTTCTAATCTACTATTTCTACACACACACACACACACACACACACACACACACACACACACATTATATATATATATATATATATATATATGGAGAAAGAGACGCCTTTCAAAGGTAATCAAGGTTCAACTCCGCTACGTACTGCTAGTCACAATCGTCATATACACTGGGGAGTCTTATTTTTGTAGTACAAAGACAACAGAAACCTGAATTTATCTAAAAACAATTGCCTCGGGACTTAATAAGATGAAAATGGATGCTATGAAGGAGCAGTGTCAGAAAAGCAAATTGAATCAGTGACATAGTTAAGAAGAAAAGATTGATGTGCTTTAGTCTCGTAGTACGTAAAGAAAATGCCAGGTGTGTCGGCCATTTATGCAAGAAAGTCTTCACCAACAGAAGACCCAGAGGACGATTTTCAAAACGATAATGTGACCAAATTAAAGAAGACGCAAAGCTACTTCTGATACAAAAAGAAAGACTGGCAAAAGCCAGGAAGAAATAAAGCTCTTCCGTGAAGAAATATTGGCATCGATCTCTTGAGGTTTTATGCAAGGGGATAAGTAACTGGTCTTTGTTAGGGAACTGAAAAATACTCTAGAACATGAAAGTGACGGTTATACCAATTTATTTTTTACTCTTGGTATAGTCACCAAAGAATTGGTAAAAGGACTAGAGGACTTAAAGATAGGACAAGTGGAGACCATCCAAACTACACTATTGTTAAGATCAGACAAAATACTGAAAAAAGTCCGGGAAACTTGAGGAGACTCATTATCACTCAAACTTCAGTGAAAGACCATCAGTTAACGCTGATAAGAACAACTCTCAAGGAGTGAAAAAAAAATAATAATAAAGAGAACTTGCAGAATTGTGGATTTTGCTGTCTCGGCTTTCCACTGAGTAAAGAAAGAATATCTCGACCTTATTAGGTAACTGGAAAAACTGTGGAATATGAAAGTGACTTTTATACCAATTATAATTGGAGCTCTCTGAACAGTAACCAAAGGATTAATAAAGGGATTGGTGGACTTGGAAATAAGAGGACGTGTGGAGACCATCCAAACTACAGAATTATTGAAATCAGCGAACATAGTGAGAAGAGTCCTGGTAACCTGTGGAGATATGCTGTCATTCTGACTCTAGTGAAAGACCATCAGCTAACGATGATGTGAAAAACTCTCAAGGAGAAGTAATAATAAAGAGATAAGGTTTTGCCATTAATATTTGTTATAACCATGATTCCACCCAGTTACATATTTAGAAAGAACAATAGGGGCTACAAATTTACTAATTCGCAAGAAAAGATAGGTCACTTCATCTGTATAAAAAAAGACAAGAAAGATTAATTACGGAGACCTATAACAGCAAAAAATAAGGACAAACAGAAAAACAATGAATAAGAAACAGAAAGAAGAAGAAAAATAATTGTATAGATACTTCAATCGACAAAGAGGCCAAAACTAACATGAGATGACTTTGACATTGCTTTAAAAAAGAAAACGTAAGAGAAAAACTAATTCTTCACTGATCAAAGCACAAAACATTTTCGCCCATAGTCCTTGAGACCGGGGTTTAATCGAAGATGGGGTCATACCAGAGACTCAAAAATGGTACTTGATGTCACCTGGCTTAACACTCAGCATTATAAGGTATGGAAACAGGATAAAGTGGAGCAATCCAGGGAATGGAATACCACCCTTCGCAACTCCTTGGTATCCATATCTACCAACCCCTCCGCTATGGCAGGATATGACATAAGGTCAATTTTTAAGCAGTTTTGAATTCAGACTTTTCCTTCTGCTAGACTTGTTGCCTCACCAAGGATGAAGAACCCAGTCTGCCTAACTATTTACCCATAGCTAGAGGGAGGATAACTGGATTCCTACCTTTCCCAAGGTTATTAGTGCTATGTGAAATGCAATCAGCCTCATCCAGGTTTTGAACTCGTGTGACCGTGTCCATTTCCTACGACGATAACCATTACACCACGGGCACCTCCTATAATTTGGTATAGTATCTATTGAAAATGAAGACTTCGGGTTACCCTCGACTACGGTCGCCAAATTTTCTTTTGTCAAAGCGAAATCGATAATACGCAATAGACTTGCAAGTGTTGATTATGTGGTGAAAGAGACAAAACAATAATGAGCAAAAGCAGCAAACGAGCGCAAAAGAAGTGTAAGACTACAAATGATTATGTGGGATCGTCATTCCACTGGGAATCGTGCAAAAAAATGAAATTTCGCCATACTACAAAACGGTTTATGTATAACCAAGAATCCATCCTGAAGAATAAAACACATGAAATTCTCAAGGATTTAGAGATTCAAATAGATTCCTTAATCCCGAACTGAAAATCGGATTCAATGATAATAAAAAAAAGTTAAATTGTCATATATTGGACTTTTCCATCTCTGCAGGCAGCAGGATGAAAACTAACAAACCAAAACGAGAAAGAAGCACTTGAAAGGTGCCAATTACTAAGAAAGCTTTGGAACATGAGAGTGACGGTAATACCTATTGTCACTGACGCTCTTGGAAGTATTCTCAAAGGCTCGGAAAAGATATTGAAACAGACGAATCGAGACCCTCCAAACCATAACATTGTTGATATCGGCCAAAATACTGAGGTGAGTCCTTGAGATTTGAGGTAAGTTGCAGTCTCTGAAATTCAAGTAAAAGACCATCAGCAAAATCTGGGGTGAAAACCTGGCAATAAGTGAAATAATTGTAAAACATAAACAATAAAAAATCTTAATCACTGAATTAAGCGAGCTGATTTACGCAGTTTTATGGCCTTTCAACCTTCGTAGGTTACTTAACGCCAAATTTCAAACAATTCCTTTTAGCGTAAGTAGTTTCAATGTCAAAAGCAATTCACTTTCAAACAATTCAATTTAGCATAAGTACGCATTTCAAAATAAATTATACAGTTTAATTTTCAAAAACTTTTCTATTTCAAGCAATTCGTTTGGGTCACACTAAACTAATTGTTGAAATTAGAACAGTTTGAATATAGATTTTGTTTATACACAATTTGATGCCAAAACAGTTCAATTTCAAAAAAATCAGTTTAAAGTAAATACAGTTTCAATATCAAAATCAGTTCCATTTCAAACAATTTAGTTTAGCAAAAGCATACAGTTTAAATATAAAAACAGTTCTATTTCAAGTAATCTAGTTTACGCAGATTATTTATATTTAACCCATAGATAGGTCCCTCTCAGATGCTACCACTCCGGACCAGAGTAGGCCTGTGAGCGATGACAATAAAGAGGTGCTCCACATTCCCCAAAACTCTCGCATCAGTGGAACCTCAGCATCAGATTGTTTAGTGTCATAAACAGGACACTCTTTTGGGGAGTCTTACCTCCCTGCAGAGTAGCAGTCGGTGTATCCTACAGCAAGATTTAAGTAGGAACGAAATTAGCTCAAGATAAGATTGTTGTTCCCCATAGGAAGACAAACAGAAATATAAAAGCTGGATAAAAAATTGGACAAGACGAATAGGTAAAAAATGTTGCATTCTCATATGCATGTTCATGCAGAAATATATATATATATATATATATATATATATATATATATATATATATATGCTGGATACATACCGACGCAATGATAACGACAGACGCAATGACAAAGACGCAGGAAGACTTCTTTAACAAAATATTTACCTCTCACTTTATTGCAAGGGTTCGAAAAGGTTGTGTAGGGTTTTACTGTGAAAGGGAGCTGGAGAACGAACATAACTGAAATATTTTGACCCCAAAGTTATGGTCGGCAACGTTTTGTCTTTCTCGTTCTCCTCTGGACCCCAATTCAATCAGGGCTCCCGAGAGCCCGTTCGGCCGGGTGTGGCTTTCCCTACCACATCTCCTCTCCAACTGGATGCCACTCAACTGTCTCCTTCTGTTCAATTCGTCGGCCTTATATTACCTTCAAACTCCCACGCGGTGATATGGACACACCTCCACGCCTCCACAATTTCTTCCGATATCTGGCGATCGGGATGTGTCACTTCCGCTACCTTTGGAATGGCCTGTGTGATCGTAATCGAGCGGAAATGACTGTCATGCAGTTCAGAGGTCACTCTCTTCCGGTGCGTCAGTCTATGAGAGTATAATGGGATTTTTTTTTTACCTCGTCCCATTTCATCAGCCAATTTCCGCCCACGCGATTTCCTCTCATAACTGCCGTTAGAATGTGTCACTTCCTTCCGGTGCATCACCTTGAATGGCATTTTTAGCCGGGTCAAAAGGTCAAAACAAACACGAAGAGGCTAATAAAAGGGGGAAAATGAGTTAATGTCGGTATGGAACGACAAATATAGAACAGTAGGCAAATCTGACTGTGGAACTTGAACAGATACATAAAAAGATAAAAACAGAAGAGAGACTTAAAAAGATACCAACCTGAGGTAAATTAATGCAATCAAAACGAAACTTTCCAAATTTATGAAAGAAAATTTTGCCTACAAGTAAGAGGAGAATGCACGTGGAAATACCGAGACTAGGATGCAAATAAGGAAAAAATATACAACACAAATAAAGAAAAAGAATTGGAGACTCTAATACAAGCACTAAGAATATACAGTCTGGATATAGGAATGGAATTTTTCAGAGAAAAATGAGTTATGCTCATAATGAGGAGTGGAAAAAGAAAAATAACGGAATGAAGAGATCTACCAAATCAAGATAGAATCAAAACACTTGAAGAAAAGGAAACACACAGGTACTTGGTAATGCTGGAAGTGGACAATATCAAACTAGAGGAGACGAAAGAAAAACTTAGATAAGAGTATCTCAGACGAACGTGAAAACTCTTTGAATCATGGCTCGGCAGCTGGAATTTCATCAAACACCCTGGTTGTTCCCCTTGCGAGATACTGTGGTCAATTCGTAAGATGAACGAGAGAAGAACTCCAAGAAATAGACAAAAGGACAAGAAAGCTGATGTCAATGCTCAAGGCTTTACATTTAGATGACCAAGATAGACTGTACAAGTCAAAAAATGAAGGAGGAGGAGGACACGCCGGCATGGAAGATAGCAAGTGTGCGAAAATACAATAACTAAAAGACTATTTAAAAAGAGCAAAGAAAGACTTATTACAGCATTTAATAATAACATTGACAAAAAAAAGGACAAACAGAATAATTACAAGGAAACAGAAATTAAAAGAAAAACAATTCTATTGGTATTACGAATGACAAAATAGCCAAATCTAACACGAAAAGACTTAAACATAGCTCCGAAAGAGAGATGTTAAGAGAGAAATTTAATGATTTCTAAACGCAGCGCAAAACAACACCATCATTATCTATGAATACAAGACTAGGCACGTCTAAGTTCGGAGACTGATCCACTGGGATATCTGCAAGAAACTGAAATTTCACAGTACTACCATATGTTATATACACAAATCAGAATCTGTCCTGTAGAATGAGACACAAAATTCTCTTGAATTTTGAGAAACAAGCAAATACCCAAATCCCGAACAGAAAACCAGAGCCAGTACTGTGAAAAAAAAAAAAAAAGAATTTGCTGAATAGTATAAATTCCCGTCCCGGCAGATCACATTGTGAAAATAAAAGAAAACTAAAAGAGAGAAACGTACTTAGACTTTGCTAGAGAACTGAAAAAAACAATGATACCAGGACAGTAAGAGTGATACCAACTGTAACTGATGTCTTTCTATCTGTCCCCAAAGGCTTGTTAAGGGGGCTTGGAAGGGTTGGAAATTAGAATATGATTCGTGATCATCCAAAATTCAGCATTGCACAAAATTGGGCACAATACTTAGAAAAGTCCTGTCGATTTGAGTAGACTTGCTGTCACTCAGACCCCAGTGAAAAGCCATCAGCTAACGTTGGTGTGAAAAATTCACATGAAGTAAAATAAGTGAGCACCTGTCCTTGAAAATGACACACACAAACTCCTATGGGACTTTAATATACAAACAGATAACCTAATCTCAGCCAGACGAACAGAACTTGTAAAAATTAACGAAAAAAAAAAAAAAAAAAGAAAATCTACATAATTGTCAACTTTGCTGTCCCGGCTGACAACAGAATAAAACTGAAAGAATGTGAAAAGAGAGATAAGTACCTCGACCTTGCTTGAGAATTGAAAAAACTGTGGAACATAAAGGTTACAATAATACGAATTGTTATTGGTGCTTTTGGCACGGTAACTAAAGGATTATTAAAGGGCCTGGGGGATTTGGAAGTTGGCGGCCGAATGGAGACCCTCCAAAGAACAGCATTATTGAAAACGGCCAGAATACTGAGAAGAGTCCTGGAGAGTTGAGGAGACTTCTTGTCACTCAATCTCCAGTGAAAGACCATCAGCTTACGCTGATGTAAAAAAACTCTAATGAGTAAATAATAATAATAATAATAATAATAATAGTAAAAACAATCAGAACTCTGCAGAAGACATGAGGGTGATTCTCACATTACACAGTTGGTGCCAGTTGTTGCTGGGCAGCTTGGAAAGGAGACTGGAGGAATTAAAAATCAGAGGAGACTAAAGGGCATCCAGATTGAAGGATAGATAAGATCAGCTATTATATTCAGAAGTTTTCAGTTCACCTATGGAGACTTGCCGTCACTCAAACAACAATAAAATTACGCCAACAAATGCAGAAAAGAAAAATACTTGCAATGAAAAGATAACAAAGATTATAATTAAATAAGTAAACAGAAAGAACTGGAAATAGATAGTAAAATGCTGTGGCACCTCAAAATTACAAACCGTGTCAGTAATAGTGGAAAAAACTTAGAGAATTGAATCGATGATCCGAGTTGAAATTCAGGATAAAACTGTTAGTGCTTGAAGTTTTTATAATGCCCTTGGTAAAGACAGAAGTCCATCTCTTCACCTCTGAGTTATGGGTAAATAGATAGACAGACTGGGCTCAATAGCCTCGGTTTGGCAACCGCTTTTAGAAAAGGAAGACTCGGAATTAACTCCATCTTTACATTGTTTAAAAGTTTGTCATAACTGATCATGATCTTGTGTTTAATCACCCCACACTCACACACACACACGCGCGTGCTCACACACACACACGCGCGTGCTCACACACACACGCACACACACATACACACACACACATTTATATATATATATATATATATAGTTTAAAAAACAAGAAATTCAGAAATCGTATTCCATGATGAATTTATTTCGCTTATAAGATGGATTTCAAATGGAGTTTCGTTACACCATTATAAAACCATGTGGTGATTTTTAATAAGCAAAATGAATTTATTATGGAATAAGATTTCTAAATTTCTTGTTTTTTAAACAAAAAATATCTATTTTGTTCTGCAAGTATATAATTATTAAATAGCCATGCATTGAGCTCTCATTCTTTGGATATTCACAGTCCTCATTTACTTGATATATATATATATATATATATATATATATATATATATATATATATAAGGGGGTGTTTAAAAAGTTCTTAACCTTAAATTTATCTAAGATTTTTCACACCTTTTCCCTTGGTTAAGGCCTCAGCTGCACATAGGGATCAGAAATATTTGTTCTCGCTTCATGTGATATGGTAGTACGTTGTCAGAACCAAAATATCCAGCTATGAGTTTTCTCTCTAGATGAGGCTTAGAATTTTGTAAACGACTTTCAATTATATATATATATATATATATATATATATATATATATATATATATAAATGTATGTGTATACGTGTGTGGGCAGTTCTTGTTTTGTCGTGCGTGTTTTCAGTCGTGCACGTTTTGTTATAAGAACACACAAGGATTATCTTTCATCATTTTTACTTAGTTCGCGTTTCACTGATTCGTGTATAGGCACAAAACATTTTTTACAACCACAATATAAAGCTATTTGTCACAGTGTCGATCAAAATTAAGCTGACTTAACATCTGTATAGGAATCAACCAAAAAAAGTGTCGACACAATGAACGAATGAGTTACGTACGAGTTGCTTCCCTTGACAAGTTATGAAAACCCATTTCGTTTGGTTATTGATTTCTTTTGGGAGTTGGGAAACCTGTAAGTGATAGAAACATTTTTTTCATATATATATATATATATATATATATATATATATGTTTTCATTATCGCTTGCAACAACAGCGAATGTGTCCGTGTGTGCGTACGACTGACATCTTGAAAAGGCAAAACGCCTGAACCAATAACTGGAAATGGTTTACAACTATCAAAAATGGTCTGTGTTTGTGCTTGTGTGTGCGTGCTCTTGTGTGTGTGTGTGTGTGTGATTGTGCGCTGATGAGCAATATTAAGTATTTAGATTTGGTTTAGTTTGAGTGTTTAAGGGCTTCTTAACTTTCGTGGGTTATTAAACAACAAAGTCATTCTTATAGAAGAACTGCAATGATACTCTTTAGCCAATAACTGGGGGGGGGATAAGGGGATGCATGCTTTTCGCAAAAGTTTTTATTTGAAATTGAACATAATAATGAGACCTGAGTTCGAACTCACTTACGACGACGTCACAGTCCTTCACGTTGGCCCCCACCACCACATTTTACTCCCGATCTCGTTTGCGTTTAATATTCCCACATATTGCGTCCAAATACATAATAAGACAATCTGCGTAAAATAGTTATTTTTTTTAAAATGCACGACGATCCGCAAACCTGTGGGGTTCCCTTTTTTAACAGTGCTTTGTGTAATATCGGATCTTCTGTTTAGAAATACATGAAAGACTTCTTTTACACCCACTTAACGTTCTAATCTGATTGTTATAGATGGAGAAAATGAATACGGCGACAAGAGTTTCAATCCAGAACGAGGTTGTATTTCACTTCGGAAAGTTATGCATCCAGCTGTTCTTTCTCTATTAAATAGTAGGGCAGACTCAACTCTTTAACCTTGTTATAGCAACCAGTCTAGAAGAAAGAAAATATTGAATTTAAACCTGTCAAACTCCGTTTAAAATTAAAATAGTACTCGTGAGAAATCTTTTAGATGGTTTGGTTGTTAAATGGCATATCAACCTTCATAGGTTATTTAATGCCAAAGCCATTCTCCAAGAAGAACAGTAGTGGTACTATTTAACCCATAGCTGGGGGAATAATGGGGTTCATACCTTTCCCAAGGGCATTTGCCTGAAAGTGAATGTGATAGCGCGAGTGGAATACGAACTCGCGTTCTACGATTCCGCCGGTCATCGCCTTAACCATTACACCACGAGGACACTTCCACAATCTTTGAGTACATGTGCTTATTATTGAAGTCAACATGTGCACAATAGAACTCACGCACGAAAAGATAAAACAACTACCCTTTATAAGAAGGTTTCGGTAAAGGAAACGAAAACTAAACCAAGTTGAAGTCATATCGCGTGATAAATTTGACTGAAATTAAATAAAACTAATGACGTATTGCTCATGGTAATCTTTTAAAAGGTTGTGTTTTATACTCATCCACAGAAGCCACCCTAACAGATAAGCAGCAGTAGTTCCCTCTATGATCCTGACCATTGTCCCGTAAGATTTGTCCACCCAGTACCTGGTTAGAATGCCGTTGAACTGTCACTGGGTTCGTTTGCCTTCCCCCCCCACCAGCACGTATTAAGTTTTAACTTATTAGAGTCCACAGTTACTTTATTTTTTTTTATTCATCGGAGATTTCTTATTTATGGTTCAATGCAACCTTAAAGGCATACTATTTTTACCCTAACATAGGTTTTCAAACACGGTGATATATCAAAAGTATTAAAGTTTTTAACCTTGTTTTTCATGGTTAAACTGGAATATAGATTTACATTTAAAACGTAGATAATATTCAGCAATGATTAATCATATAATATACTGGAACATAGATTATACATATAATATACTGGAACATAGATTTACATTTAAAACGTAGATAATATTCAGCAATGATTATACATATAATACAATCTTTCATGCATTTAAAATGACAATATAATAAAAAGACAGTGGATAACTAACCTGTTAGTTGACCACTTTTAGCTACATTGACTACGTACTTAGAATGCCTGTTGATTTCACGAAAGAAAACGGTTTCAAGCTGGCAAAGGAAAGAAGCAGAAGATACATCGCACAAACCATTACGGTTTGATTTGGTTTGTAAGGTTTTATGGCATATCAACCTTTGTAGGTAATTTAACGCCAAATCCATTGTTATGTAAATAATCTGTTCTATTTAAAACAGTTCACTTTAGGCATAAGTACACAGTTTAATTGTCAGAAACATTTCTATTTAAAACTATTCAAGCAGTTATATGTAACAATTCAGTTAAGTGTAAATATAGTTTTAATGTCGAAAAACAGGACCCTTATCAAGTGCAACCACTCCGGCCAGAGTGGACCTGGGAGTGATGGCAATGAAGGGGTACTCCGCATTTCCCAAAGCTCCAGCATTGCTGGAACCTCACCATCAGATTGTTTAGTGTCATATTCAGAACACTCGTTGTGGGGGGTCTTACCCCTCTTCAGAGAAACAGTCGATGTATTCTACAGCCCCAGCCGAGTAGGCAAAAAAACATTACGGACGAAGACTACGCCGATATGAGCGCTTCTAGCAAATTCATCCGCCTTAGCCGAATCCCTGCTACATAACCTAGAATGAATGGAAGGTGGCATAGGCCTTGGTCATATGTAAGTCAGACATGACCGATAAAATAAAATGCAATTTTTTTACAAGCAGCTACATGGGCGCTAACTAAACGTATGGAGACAAAAATTGACAGCAATTACACAAGAATGCTGCGATCTGTACTGACCAAATGCTGGAGGCATCACCCTACAACATAGCAGCTGTACGGCCACTTACCTCTCATCATGAAAACAATCAAAGTTAAATAAACCAGATATGTGGGACACTGCTGGCGAAGTAAGAACGAACTCATAAGTGATGTACTCCCGTGGACCCCTTCACATGGACGAGCTAAGGCAGGACACCTAGCTAGAAACTGTTTACAATAGCTCTTTGCCGATACAGGATGTAGCCAGGAAGACCTCACAGGAGCGATAGACTATAGAGACGGGTGGCGAGAGAGGATCAGGGAGGTCCGTGCTAGCAGCGTGACATGACGATGAATGATGTATAGTTTTCTAATAATTTTTGAATGGTTTACGATTGATTGTATTATTTTCTAATAATTATATAGTTTATTGATATTTATAGTATGTTTTTAAAATAATTATCGTATGTTTTTCTTATAACTATATGGCTTTTATTAATCCTTTTATTTAATAATCTTCATATTTAGCACACAATTACATGCTTTCAACTAATTAGAACCCTTTCTAAATCCATTGGCCTAATGAGTAGAGTGTTTAATAATGGTCCGGAAGACCGGGGTTCAATCCCAGGTCGAGTCATACCAAAGACTCAAAAATGGTACTTGATGCCGCCTTGTTTAACACTCAACATTATAAGGTGAGAATCAAGGGTAAAGTGGAACAATCTAGGGAATGGAGTGGCGCCCTCCCCTACCCGATGGCGTAGTAGCTATTTGAAAAAGGAGCCTTCAGGTCACCTTCGATGGTGGATGGGTAAATCATTATAATTTTTAAAAAGTTCTATAATACAAAATCCTTACAGTATCAAGTATCACGAATTCCGATCGAATTCGGATCATTTTAGACAAATCTATTTGACCTCTAGATTGGACCCAAAAAGTAACTAGCAATCAAGGTCAAGGTGAACCAGGGAGTAATGATAATAAAGGAGTACACTCTCCCCAGATACCCAGAAATGGAACCTCACCATCAGATACCGTTTAGTGTCATATCCAAGAGAGCATGTTTGTAGTGGTTTCTTACGCCGTCTACAGATGATACTATCAGCATATTCTAAAACCCGCCGACAAGGTCTAATGATTTCAAAATATTGTATATCATTATTTGAAGAATGCTTATATATATATATATATATATATATATATATATATATCAAGAAATGTTCTTGAAATAATATTTTCTCTGTGAAATTATTAACATTGAGCACTTTACCAGGAATATTTAGATATTCGAATTTTGCATAATTTAATTGTCCTGACGGAATTGATCCCTACTCCAGATTTACTGGATTGAAGAATACCTATATATGTATATATATATAGTCATCCTCAGTCTGATCTGTTTCGTTCTATCAGAACTCATTAGTGTGGCTAGATATACTAGCTTCCCGTAGCCGGGATCGAAACCATTAAAACCATTTATCTATATTCAAACAATTCTATCAAGAATATATATATATATATATATATATATATATATATATATATATATATATATATACATATTCTTGATAGAATTAGAAATCATACAAAGAAAGAGAAGTATAACTTATTTGTTTGAATGTAGAGAAATGGTTTTAATTGGACTAAGTTTCTGAGATGAGCCTTGATAACTATAATCACTTCGAATTCTTGGACTAATGACCTCATCTTTATTGTTATAGTTGCAAGGTTTGCGCCAATTTGTCTATCTGTCTTCTGGGGTTTCTCGTCAAACTTCAGAGCCAACTCTGAACATCGAACTGAACACTTTATTTGATCCAAGGAATGAAGGAATGCTTACAATTTAACATTTATACCCTTTCATGGTTAACAGAACTGGAACAATCTACTTCCAAATAAAGGGTTCAGTTCAAGGTTCTGTGTTTGCTCCTGAAACAACTTAATAAGGCCTTGAGGACATATGGGATGAAACGTTGTGAATGTAATAACAAAGATAAGCCTAATAGTCTGAATATTTTAATTAAAAATAAATGGTTTCAGTATTTGATATCTTAGCCTAATCATTCTATTTTTTAATAATCATTTGTTATATATACGTTAATCGTTTTAAGTATTGATATTTAACGCAATTAATTCTATTTACTAAATCACTTTTTTGCATGTAGTTAAATGATTACAAAAAAGGTATATGACTGGCTTGTTATGTTTGACCCATAGATGAGACACTAACTTGTATAACTAATTTGGGCATGAGAGAACATAATCAATGAAGGGGTACTCTATATTTCCCTAAGGTCCAGAAATGTAGTCTCACCATCAGCTGCTTTAGTGCCAGACCCAGCGCACTCGTTGATGGGGTTTTTAAACTTCTGTAGAGGTGCAGTCGAAGTATTTGTCATACCCGTTCGACAAGGTCATTTTCAGTCGTAAAAATGTGAACATTACTTCGAAGTATCAAGAAAACAATCATTAATTTTGCTGCCACGTAAAAAACATGGACATTTAGACTCATAAAAACTTCTGTAGAGGTGCAGTCAAAGTATTTGTCATACCCGTTCGACAAGGTCATTTTCAGTCGTAAAACTGTGAACATTACTTCGAAGCGTCAAGAAAACAATCATTAATTTTGCTGCCTCGTAAAAAACATGAACATTTAGACTCATAAAAACTTTTGTAGAGGTGCAGTCGAAGTATTTGTCATACCCATTCGATAGGGTCATTTTCAGTCGTAAAAACGTGAACATTTATTCGAAGCGTCAAGAAAACAATCATTAATTTTGGTGCCACGTAAAAAAAACTTGGACATTTAGACTCATAAAGACTTCCTTATCGTTTAAAATAATAAAAGAAATTATAATTTTAATCATCATCAGTAAGTAGTTAAATATTTTGAATTTTCAACATCATGAATATGCACAGTAATAAATATGTTATTTATGCAAAGTTTTAGAATCGCGAAAAAATTGACTATTGGAATTCTAAAAAAAATAAATAATAAAATACAAACAGATTATTTCAATCAAACACGAACAGTTTAGTTATTTCTCAATGAGAAAAATAACTATTATTTACATTCTACAATAAAATTTGAAAAGTAACCTTTCAAAAAATGCTTTTAATGCTGTAGGCTGAAGGAAATATACAGAATTTTTGACTTGTTTCATTGAGCATGGTATTTTTTTTAATATTTAAGGATTTTTTAATATTTCATAACATTAAATGATTTTCTTCTAAAACTGATTCTTCAGAAGCCTCAAACTTTCATAAACATTTCAAATTTCAAAAAAAGCTGGAAAATATTCAGAATCCAAAAAAAAAAGTTGGTTGGTTCGTTGGTTTGGTTTTATGGCATATCCATGGTGCATACGATAAGTTTCCAGACTTTTTTCGTATGAGAACTTTAATTGTTAGGTACACACATGAAACTCTAGTCCCCTTCGAAGTAATCTCCTCCGGCTGCAATGCACTTGTTGTACCGTTCAAACAACTTCTGGAAGGCCCCATGGAAGTACTTTTGTGTGAGCGTGTCAATGATCTTCGTCAGAGCCTCTTTCATCTCCTCAATTATCTCATAACGACAGCCTCTGAGCTAAGGGAATAACCAAAATTCACAGGGAGCAAGTTCTGGACTATATGGAGGGTGAGGAACTGTCTTGATGACCATCTTGCTCAAATAGTCTGTAACAAGCATGGAGTTGTGGACTGGTGTATTGTCCTGGTGGAAATGCCACTGACCCAATTTGAAGAGTGCTGACCTCTTCCCAAGGAATCTCCTCCTGAACTCCCTTAAAACCTCAACATAGTAACCCTAACCCTAACCCTTTAGCCAATCAACTCTGGTGTATGGACTTCCTTACTCCTCCCACACCTCTCATCATCCTTCAAAGACTCCCTGCCTTTCCTTGAATCTCTTATGCCTCTGAAAAACTGATGCTCGATTCATGCAGTATGGTCCAAAAGCAGTCTGAAGCATTCCATACGTTTCTGTGGCACGTTTTCCTAGTTTAAAACAGAATTTTATCGCATATCGTTCTTCTAAAGTCTCAGATTGCATTTTTGAAAATTACCAGCTGTGACAATCAGGCTTTAGTAGGGTGTATTCCAATTGCTGCTGTAGCTGTTCACTTGAACGTGAAATCATAAAAATTAGTCAGTCATCTCATAAGATGTATAGCAATAACACACTGGATTTTCAACAGTCTACGACAATTCTAAATGCCCATACGAAAAAAATCTGGAAACTTATCGTATGCACCTCGTCAACCTTTGTAGGAGGCAGCACCCATAATGCAGCGGCTGTACGGCCATTTACCACCATAACAGAAACTATTGGAGGTGCCCGAGGTGTAAGGGTTATCGTCGTAGGAAATGGACTCGGCTATACGAGTTCAAATCCTGGACGAGACAAATTGCATTTCACATAGTACTAATACCTTTGGCAAAGTTATGAATTCAAGTATTCTCCCTCCAGCTATGGGTAAATAGTAGGACAGACTGATTCTTCAGCCTTGGTGAGGCAACTAGTCTAGGAGAATGAATACTCTGATTTCAAACCGGTTAAATTCCGCTTAAAAACTGACCTCGTGTCATATCCTGCCCGAGTGAAGGGGTTGGTAAATAGGATAACAGAAACTATCTAAGTTGGACGAACCAGACATTTGGGACACTGCTAAAGAAGTAAGGACGAACTCATACTCCTGGGGACCCCTTCACATGGACGAGCAAAGGCAGGACGACAAGCTAGAACAGCTCTGTGCCTATATAGGATGCAGCCTTGAAGACCTACCGGGAACGATGGACGATTGAGAAGGGTGGCGAGAAAGGGTTAGGGAAATCCATGCTGGTGGCATGACATGATATATATATATATATATATATATATATATTATTCAGTCCAGTTAAACCAGAGTCGGGAATAATTCCATCAGGACAAAAAATCATTCAACAATGAACATTTAAATTTTGCTGGTCTTTACCAGCTCAATGTAACTGACATCACAGAGCAATAATTTCTTTAAGAAAAACAAAAACTGGTCACGTTAAGATGATAAATTTATTTCCATCTTTTTATGGGTATTGATATGAATCAATAACACCAAAAATAACAGGACTTCTTCAGATCTAATGGATAAAATAATTACAGTCAGAATAGACACAGGAGGGATGGATGGGATTTGGTAGAAGAGGGGTGAAGAGTTTCCTCCCCATTTCGCCCACTTCCGCTTTTTTCTTTTTTTTAATTTTTTATTGCCGGTTGGAATCGCAGTAAGTTAAATTTTTAATTTTAAAATTTTAAATACATTTCAACGTAAAACTCCTGATGTAATAATAATTTAGGGAAGTACAAATTCCTTAATAACCTTACGTAAGAATTACAGTAATACTTAGATTAAATTTTAAATTTTAAATCAAAAGTTTAAATTCAAAATTTATATTCGTACCTATTAATTCAGTTAGCCTTTCATTGAAAAGCACGTCCACATCACATGGTATCTTCCCATTTTTTTATTTTATTCATTTCACCTCAAATCTCAAATTAATCCTATTTTTTGGTTAATTAAACATTTTCAATGATATTTTTCTATAGTTTAAGTTTATTCCTATATCTTCATCTAGCTATTAATTTACCTCGCTGATTTAATAATTTTTCAGGGTCTGGGTATATCATTATTTGTATTTTTTCTTCAAAATAGAGTGGTCCTTGGTTATGACTCTAAAGTTTTTTTGCTCCACTTTTGTTGTTGAGGGGGGTGAGAAATAGTACTTCATCGTTAAGTCCACTTTAATCCGGATCCGTAATTAGTACCTTGTAAAGTCCCATCAATCGATCAAATATATCTGCTTAATAGATAATCAGATTCTATTGACCAATGCATAAGAAAAAAACGTATGCAGAAAAAGTAAGCAAAAAATCTTGGAAAGAAATAATCCTAGACGCATTGAAAAGCCGTTGAAATCAATTATTCGATCAAAATTTGATAGTTATTTCAAATTTAGAAAAACGAAAAAAAATATTGTGGATGTAAAAAACTTTGTTGAACTGGAAATTTACTATCAAATCAGTTTGTTTGTTTGTTGTTTGGGTTTGTAAGTTACACTTTAATTGTCAAAAACATATCTATGTCAACCTATTCAATTTCGTCAAACAATTCTAATTCAATCAATTCAGTTAAGTATTAGTAGAGATTTCGTTTACACACAGTTAAATGTCAAAACAGTTCTATATCAAACAATTCAGTTTAGCGTAAGTACAGTTTCAATGTCAAAAACCGTTCCATTTCAAAAAATTCAGCTTAGCATAAGTGCGCTGTTTAAATGTAAGTACACAGTTTAATTGTCAAGAACATTTCTATTTCAAGTTATTCAGTTTAGTCAAACAGTTCTAATTCAAACAATTCCGTTTAACATAAGCTTGCAGTTGAGTTCTATTTAACCCACATATAGTGCCCTATAAGGCGCTACCACTCCCGGCCAGAGTGGACCTGAGAACGATGTCTATCAAGGGGTAATCTGCATTCCCCAGAGTATCACTGGAACCTCACCATCAGATTCTTTAGTGTCATATCCAGGATACTTGTTGTTCTTGCCCTTCTGCAGAAGTGCAGTCGGTATATTCTACAGCCTAAGCCGACTGGGCAATGTCAAGTCAGATTTTAAAAACTAAGACTATTAAACAATTGGATTTTGGGGTAATAGAGAAATAGATATTTTGAAAACTTTGCCTAATCTTATCAAAAATAGCAACAGTGTAAAATAGAATGATTAGACCGGATGATTTCAGAAAAAATGTAAAGAAAAACAAGTAAAAAATTTCGGGAGCTATCAAATGAATTTCTCAACGGAGCGGGGTATGGTTTCTTTGATTAATGTCACATAAACCTTCGTGGGTTATTTAATGCTAAAGCCATCCTTTCTGGAGAATAGTAGTTATATCATAAATACTATAGCTGGATGGATAAGGGATTTCATATCTTTGCTTAGGGCATTAGTCCGAAAGTGAATGTAATTGAGCTACTAATGACAACATGGAATTGAACTGACTACACAATCCAGCCTGCTAACCCCAAAGGCACGAGTGATACGTATTGACCTTTAACAGCTAGTTATGGGGGATTTCGTAAACAGGATGTTACAGTTGTGCCTTAAGGTAAACGAAGGACTGTGGATATGAATGACGTGAATTGAGCGAGAAGGAAAAATGTGTGGGCATCAAGAAAATATGTATAATACAGAAGTTTTTCGACCCCAGAGAGTCGGTGCGGCCAAGAATTCGAGACCAGTCAGCGAGTAGACATGTAAGCTCGACGAGGGGAACAGACGGCTCCCCACTGAGAAACAACTCTGCATCAAACCTCTCGTAAAAGAAGAAACAAGGCTATGAAGATGTCTGTCCCAACGAGGAGTCAATTATAGCAGTCTTCTGTCTCATTCTCTCTCTCTCTCTCTCTCTCTCTCTCTCTCTCTCTCTCTCTCTTTATCTGTCTCTGTCTCTGTCTCTTTCTCTGAATCTCTCTTTCTCTGTCTTTTTTCTCTCTTTCTCTATGCATCTTTCTCTTTCCCGCTCTCTCTCTCTTTCTCTCTTAATCTGTCTCTCTTTTTCTGTCTCTATTTCTCTCTCTCTCTCTCTCTCTCTCTCTCTCTCTGTCTTTCTCTCTCTGTGTCTCTGTGTCTCTCTCTCTGTCTTTGTATGTCTCTGTCTCTTTCTCTGTATCTCTCTTTCCCTGTCTTTTTTCTCTCTTTCTCTATGTATCTTTCTCTCTTTCTCTTTCCCGCTCTCTCACTTTCTCTCTTAATCTGTCTCTCTTTCTCTGTCTCTGTCTCTGTCTCTCTTATACATGCAACTATTATGATGTTTCGAATAAACGAGTTAATATTTTTATAGACAAGTTTTATGGCTTCTTCACGGGCTCTACAACACGGGGATTCATAACTTAAAATTACATAAATTTTATTTATGTTTAGTGCAAAATACTTTTTAAATGTTCATGTGAAAAGATAGTAAAAAGAAAAGATACTCATTTTAAAAAATTTAAATAGATAAATGAATAAATATTTGAATTTTTCCGTGACCTTTAAAAAAACAAACTCCGGAGCAAAAAATTAAGATAATTAATCCAAATCTTTAAGATTTTTCGCTTAATTTGAATAGACCGATTCTTACCCTAACCAATAACCAAGCAATAATATGCTGAGTAACTATCCCTCAGTATAATAATGTTCACCGGTCAGTGCCCATCTCTTAAAGTAGCATACAATGTTTTACGGGGTTGCATTGTAACTATATCGTGGAAGGGTTTCTGACCGATGAACAATGTTATTAATTCTAAAAATGAAATCTTGAAAATTATTCCGTATCGTAAAAAATCTACATTTTTCAAAATAAAAAGCTCAGTCGGCTAGAGCTGTAATATACGCCAAGCGGTTAGAGTGTTCGTCAATGGCCCGGGAGACCTGGGTTCAATCACAGGTCGAGTCATACCAAAGACTCAAAAAATGGTACTTGATGCCTCCTTGCTTAACACTCAGCATTATAAGATACGGATCAAGGGTAAAGTAGAGCAATCCAGGGAAGGAGTAGCGCCCTCCCCTACACCTTGGTGTAGTAGCTATCGAAAAGGGAGCCTTCAGGTCACCCTCGACTATGATCGCCAACTTTACTTATATCTCTGTAGAGGTCTAAGATTCTCACCAACAAGTTTCCTGAATATGACATTAAATAATCTAATTGAGCTTTGGGGAATACGGCATGATCCTTTATTTGTATCAATTCTAAGTCCAGTCTGACCCAGGGTGATAACACCTGATAGGGTCCCATCTATGAATCAAATAGAACTGTATGCCATTTAAACTCAGTGTAAAAAAAGACTTATGCTAAAGCGAATTGTTTCAAAGATAATTTTTGATCATTTAATTGTATGTAAACAAATGACTGATGTTTGATTCATTTGTAGTAATACGTGGGACCATTTAACTTTATTGACTTATGCTAAATCGAATTGTTAGAAAAAGAATTGTTTGATCATTCAACTGCACGTATCTAAGCATTTATCAACCAATCATATATATAATAAATATGTAAAAGGAAGATTTAGCATTTGATAATCAACAATGATTGATATGCTATAAAACTAAACCAAACAAAGCCAAATCATAATAATAAAAACCTGATCATTCCAGACTTTATTGGTTATTAATGACATTTCAACATTCGTGGGCTATTTAATACCAAATCCATCCTTGTAAATCTACAATAGTGGTAATTTAAAACCCATTGCTGGGGAATTAAGGTAGTTCAGTCCATTCTCAAGGCTATTTGTCTGAAATTTAACATAATAATTCAACAAGAATTCAAACACTTACTACGATGAAGCCGATAAACTCCACCAAGGGGATTCTCCGTTTCAGAGAATAAGCATTACTGAAAATGTAAAAAATGAACATTACTTTGAGTTGTAAAATAAGTAATTGTGCAGTGTAAAACTAAAGGGAAAAAAGTAATGATTATTTCCAGTCGTTAAATATCTCTACATAAACCATATACCGGACATTGGCCTAGCGGTTAGAGTGTTCGCCAATGGCCTGGGAGACCTGGGTTCGATCCTAGGTCGAGTCATAACAAAGACTCAAAAAATGGTACTTGATGCCTCCATGCTTAACTCGGCATTATAAGGTGCGGATCAAGGGTAAAGTGGAGCAATCCAGGGAAAGGAGTAGCGCCCTCCCCTAAACATTGGTGTAGTAAGCTATCGAAAAGGAAGCCTTCCGGTCACCCTCGACTATGGTCGCCAACTTTACTTACGTAAAAATAAACTTCATTATTCAGAATTGTATGCAATGGCTATATATTACGTGCAATTATGTAAGAAACGGTTATTGTAAAGGCGTAATAACATTAACGGTCGAAAGTAAACGCGTTTTTTTATTTCTTTTTTAAATCACAAACTGCACACTAAATTGATCTGGCATATAGATAGATAGATAGATAGATAATTCTCTTAATACCCTGTCCGGTGGCAAAAACTGCTTGGTAGCGCCAGGAGTGGCTGTACCGCCTTGAGCTACCGAAACTGTGTTATCACCCCTGGTTGGCGGCTAATGAGGACATGGTATCGCACATGCTTTCACACGTTGTATGATGAAAAAAAAATATATATTGCTCCATATCGTCAATCTAAGCAAACTAAATAATTTATAATTAACAGTAGTTGTACTGAAACCGAAAAAAGAAATATGCAGCATGAAGGAATGTAGCGTGTCTTATATAGGAACAATTCATTTGTGAATATGCCTGGTTGTTTCGAGTACATCGAATGCAAATTTTGACAACTTCACCAGTTATTAAATGATACATATGTTAACCACGTCGAAACATATTAAAACTATGCAAATCTAGAAAGCAATAATATTTCCGAGCCAACTCGACCCTATGGTAATACTTGTGTTGTTTATGGTAAAATATTCAATTTAAGCCCTGGATTTAAAAGATACATAAATATTCGTAAACTTTAGATTCAACAGGTGGATCCAATTAAGTCAGTAAAGATTCAAGCCAATTTTTTTTTATATTTGCCATTCTTCTAAGCAAAGATCTGGGCATAAGTGTCACTTGAGAGTTCATGAACAGGAATTAATTATTAGAATGTTTGAATTGTAATTTTCGTGATAAATGTATATGTTAAGATGTGGTTGTCATTATATATATATATATATATATACGCACACAATATTTTGGTCCAACGAGAAAAAAAAGTAAATTCTTTAAAATCAATTTAAGACATTTATTTTCTGAGTTATTTATAATTCTCAAACAAGTGTTTCTAGCGTTTTAGCTTTCTTCAGGAATATTGAGTTGTTTGATGGTTGCGTTGTCTTTGATTTTCTTTGATAAAAATGTTCTTTTCAATTAAATTTTTAGTGTCTCAGAATTTTCTGGTCGCGTTAAAGCGTTGATTGCCCATTACAAATTTTTGTCTCCGCAGAAATTGTTTCTATCTTTCTCTTTTTCTTTTTCTTCTTCTTTTTTTTTTCGAGAGTGTATTCAGTCTATGTGGGTGTTCGTGTCCATACATACACACACACACACACATACACACAGACATATATATACATATATATATATATACTCCCCTACCCCCATAGGGTTGAGTTCTCTGGCGAAGAAGTAATCGTGTTGCCATTAGCGTCTATTGCAAGCCTCTTCGTATTTGAATTGAGGTCTCAGCAGTCGTTGAACGGATGTGTGTAAACAGTAGTAATTGTGATTCATAACCGTTTAAAATTTACTTCGCAGCAAATGGATGCTCGTGGCTGAATGGTTAGAGGCTTCGGCTTGGCGTTTGAGTCAAACAGAGTTTCGATACCAGCTATGGGTAGCTACTGTCTAACCACACTGATGAGTTCTGATAGAACGAAACAGATCTGTCTGTAGATGGCTATATATATATATATATAAGTATTGTTACCTGCTGAAAAAAATGTTTATTTAGTATTAATGGTTTGGTATAAAGAGATTACTCAAAATCTTTAACCAAAATAGCACACAAAAAGGAAAAAAAATGAATATTTAGAATTTAACTGGTAAAAAAACCTTATTCTCGCTTTCCAGTAATAAATAGATTTTTAGGATTGCATAGAAGGGTGGAAACAATACTCGTTATCATTAACTACGGAACATATCGAAAAAATAAGGCACCCATTGTCCAAAATGATTGGATCGAATAAATTATTTCCTTCCTTTGCATATCAACCCTTGATAGTTACATAATGCCAATCCTTCTTTACATATATATATATATATATATATATATACTACTGACAGACTGTTTCGTTATATCACAACTCTTCAGTGTGGTGATTTACTAAGCTTTTTGCTTAGATGTGGCACAAGGCCATATGAAAGGGGCACCCAATGAGACTCGAACTCACTCGTGTAGGTTTGCTAGTCGAGCTTGCTAACCATTACACCACCAGAGGCGCCTAAAGAGTTATATCACAACTCTTCAGTGTGGCTATAAACGCCAGACGCTTCAAGCTGGGATCGAAACCCGGGTAGCTTTACATCTCTGTGTGGCTATGTTATCAGGCTGAAGTTAAGATCGCCGGGTTTCGATCCCAGCTTAAACCGATTTCTGTGGTTCGCCAGACAGAAGAGTTGTAATACAACAATACTGTCAGTCAGAAAGAAATAATTCTTTAAAAGATGTAAATCTCATAGTGGATCTATTCATCTTGAAAAATTTACTTTTTTCTCTCTTTTATATATATATATTTTTAATATATATTATTAATATATATTTTTAATATATATTATTATTAATGTAGTACACTGTTTATTTTGTTGGTTAACATTGTTAATGTTAACCAACAAAATAAACAGTGTACTACTCCATCCAGTCAACAAACATATATCAAACTTTTTTATCGTAACCAAATGCACTACAATTATAAATCCGATGAAAAAATATTGAAAACATTGATTCACAAAAACATACTCCCCACTGATCCTAATAAAAAAATAAAACTTGTTTAAAACCTCGAATTTAGTCATTAGAAATAATTCCTCTCCCTCGATTGGGGTTTTGCAAAAAAGTAACGTTATACATAAATTTAAATGTCCTTTAGTAGATTGTATCTCTGATAATAATAATATATATGTTGGTTTAACCTCAACTACCCTGTCGAGGAGACTTACAATGCAACTTTCTGACAAAAGTTCAATAGCTCAGCATTTAAAAAAACATTCATGCCCAACAACACAACAACGGAAAATTCTCACCGACAACAAAACAATATTAGAACATTAAAATAATAAACAAAAACTTCAGATTCTCGAACTACTACATATTAGAAACCTGCAACCAAGACTTAATAGAATTAATTTTCAAACCAGTGCTAATGTACTTAAATGTCTTTAGCTACTGGCACTAATTATAGAATCACATTTAAAAGCAAACGCCATAATCTTTAACGGCAAAGACACCCTTACACAGTAGTAATATGCTAAAACAAAAGTTACACCACTTTTGTAATAGATCCTCCCCTGATGATGGCCCAAAGTCGGGCAGAAAGTACTAGAGATACATACAACTATGGACAATACATAAATCAATTCCCCCCGAATACGATAAAAGTAATACGGGAATTCGAACGGATCCAGAAGAAAATATGTAGACATAAAATTTCTATTATGTTTAATGAAATTTGCATTAACGAAAAAATGCTGCATATATATATATATATATATATATATATATATATATATATATATATATATGATTTTTAAGTAAATAATTCGTTGGTATCTTTATTTTTAAATGAGGCAGAGCTCATTCGTTTGCACTAGATTAAATAGTCTTACTTATTGCTATTCATTTTTTTCACTCAGTTAAAGAGTTTTAAGGATTTCTATCCAGCTTTAATAATTTTAATCAACGTTATTCATTCATTTAGAGAGAGTTAAATGATTATAGGTATCTCTATTGAATGTCAGTGATCAAATTTAATATCTATCATCTAATTGCACGCTGTTTCAAATACAGAAAATAATACAATAGTTCTCTTTGATCCATAGCTAAGGCTGTAACAGATACTAAGACTCCAGGTCAGAGTGGACCTGGGAATAATGATACTGAAGCATAAGCTTTACCATCAGCTGGTTTAGTTTCATATTCAGACTCATATGGGGTGGGTCTTAATGTACCATAGCCAGATACGGCTATGTGAAAAGTATAGAGAATGTTCCTACCGGTACGCTAAACGTTCATAATGTTCGTAACAAAAAAAAAAAAAAAATATTGGAGGTGCCCATGGTGTAAATGGTTATTGTCGTAGGAAATGGACACGACGACACGAGTTCAAATCCTGGACGAGACTGATTGCATTTCACATAGCACTAATACCCTTGGGAAAGGTATGAATCCAATTATTCTCCCTCCAGCTATGGATAAATAGTAGGACAGACTGGTTCTTCAGCCTTGGTGAGGCAACTAATCAAGGAGAAGGAATACTCTGAATTCAAATCTGTTAAACTTCGCTTAAAAAATTGACCTTGTGTCATATCCTGCCCGAGCGGAGGGGTTGGTAAATATGATAATGTTCGTAACATATATACATAGAACATAGGAATCTTGAAACAGAAAAAATACCTACGACTTCTTAGTTCAGGTACGAAACTTTTTATTACCTTTGAGTTTAAAGGTTCTTCGACATAAGGAAAGAGATACACATTCTTTCTATTCTGGTCCCCTATCTCGTGCGTCACCTGCCCAAGGCCTCCGCGAGCAAGCGAAAGTCAACCGTCTTCTCACGAGGCAAACTGACTTTTTAAAAATCCCCCCAAATCCACCGCGCGCGCTTCCGGAGCATGACGTCATTCACACCCACTGGTCAACCTTTCTCTTGGATTTTTATTTTGACATCTATGAACGACACATCCTCCCCGCGTTCGTGTTAACACCTGCACTCAAGTTTGCACTTAACTTACCAATGCGCTGAGCCGAAAAATTCTCAGCCTAACTAAACCCAAATGCATAAAACGAAATCCCTCTGTTATTATATTACGTTAACCCTATGCAGAGATGCTATCGACCTATTCTACAGCTCCAGCCGAAATAGTAAATAAATATTTAATGAATTCATTTTTAAATATATACACATAATGAAAATTACTCTTGACTATTTAAAAGTTAACGATATTCAGAACCCTAATATTTCTAATGTAATACACACACACACACACACATATATATATATATATATATATATATATATATAGAGAGAGAGAGAGAGAGAGAGATTGTCATCCACAGAAAGACTGTTTCGTTGTATCACAACTCTTCAGTAACTAGTCTACAGTATTTTATCTGAACCTGTTGTGTAGGAAACCTTCCACCCATCTTGAAAGTGAGCTGTTCTACTCGTGGAGTTGATGAATGAAGGCTCAAAGTAGAAGCCTATCAATTGACATAGGGCAGTACGCTGAGCTAGTCTTACTACTTAGGCGACTTTTGTACCTTATAATTACCAGCCTAATAATTTTTTTTTTTCATTGTTACATGTTATTTACTATTTGTCTTTACAAACCCCAAATTAACATCATAACAGAACCATTAATTAGGTAACTGACCCCTAAACCGATGGATAAATCTAGCAGAGTGAGACGCATAAGATATCCGTTCTTGTCACCTTAAAATCGTTGCTTTTCACCAGATCAGCAAGATTAAGTAGAGATGAAACTCTACAGTTTGTATTAACAAGTAAAGTAAAAAAAAAAACAAAAAAAATTAATGCCTGTGTAGCAGATTAAGCAAAGCTTTGTAAATAAATCTTTGGCAGATGTGCCCGAGTTAAAAAAAACAAAAACAAAAAAAAAAACTTTCCTATGTTACACCTAGTAACATATTTACCAGATTGAGCAACGCTTCAAAAATAGCACCTTTGGACTTGTTTATCAGATTAAGCAAAGCTTACGGAAATATATATTGGCAGATGAGCCCGATTTTAAAGAAAAACATCGTCAATAAAACATTGTGATATGTTTACCAGTTAAAGTTTGTAAGAAGTACGGTTAGGTCTATGCAATGAATACTTCTAAAGTAACACACTCAGGTTTCTGTGTCAGATTAAGCAAAATTTCGGAAAAATCACCTTCGGATATATGTACCAGCTTAAGTGAAACATTGAAAAAAAAATCTTTCAGGCTTGTGAACTGAATTAAGCAAAGTATTGCAAATAATACACGAGGAAAGGAGTACCTAGTAGAACAAATGTTCTGTAAATAAGATCTTAGGATCAGTTAAGCAGATTAAAGAAACTCAAGGAAATAAAACCTCTAGGTATGTGTACACGATTAAGTTAAGCTTCGTAGAAAATATCACCAAGCCGGTTTACAAGATTTAGCTACTCTCGGTAAATAATATGTTCTGGCCTATTTCCTAGATTTAGCAACTCCTTGTATATAGCATGTTCAAGCCGATTACTATATTAAGCAACTTCGTAAATAACATCTTCAAGCCTGTTTCTAGATTAAGCAACTCTTTGTATAAAACATCTTCAAGCCTATTTCTAGATTAAGCAACTCTTCGCAAATAACATCTTCAAGCCTGTTTCTAGATTAAGCAACTCTTAGTATAAAACATATTCAAGCCTATTTCTAGATTAAGCAACTCTTCGTAAATAACATGTTCAAGTCAGTTTTCTAGATTAAGCAACTCTCTGTAAATAACATCTTCAAGCCTGTTTACTAGATTAAGCAGCTCTTTCTCAATAGCATCTTCAAGCCTGTTAACAAGATTAAGCAACTCTCTGTAAATAACATCTACAAGCTAGTTTAATAGATTAAGCAACTCTTCTTAAATAACATTTTCAAGCCAGTTTACTAGATTAAGCAGCTCTCTGTCAATAAAATCTTCAAGCCTGTTTACAAGATTAAGCAACTCTTTGTAAATAACATCTTCAGGCTTATTTACTAGATTAAGCAAGTCTTTCTGTATAACATCTTCCAGCCTATTTACTCGATTAAGCAACTCTTCATAAATAAGATCTTCAAGCCGGTTTACAAGATTTAGTAACTCTCCGTAAGTAACATCTTCAAGCCTGTTTACTAGATTAAGCAAGTCTTCGTAAATAACATCTTCAAGCCTGTTTACTAGATAAAGAAACTTTTGGTAAATAACATTTTCAAGCCTGTTTACAAGATTAAGCAACTCTTCGTAAACAACATTTTCAAGCCTGTTTACTAGATTAAGTAACTCTTCGTAAATAGCATATTCAAGCCTGTTTACAAGATTAAGTAACTCTTCGTAAATAACATTTTAAAGCCTGTGTACTAGACTAAGCAACTCTCCGTAAATAACATCTTAAAGCCGGTTTTCAAGATTAAGCAACTCTCCGTAAGTAACATATTCAATCCTGTTTACTCGATTAATAAACTCTTTGTATATTATATCTTCAAGCCTATTTACTAGATAAAGCAACTCTTCGTAAATAACATCTTCAATCCTGTTTACTAGATTAAGGAAATCTTTGTATATAACATCTTCAAACCTGTTTACAAGACTGATGTTTTTTTTCAAATTTTTTTTCCATGTTTATTATCCATGTTTATTTTCAATATTTATTTTCAATGTTTATTTTCAGTGTTTATAATATATGTTTATTATCAATGTTTATTTTTCATGTTTATTTACAATGTTTATTTTCCATGTTTACTAGCAATGTTTATTTTCAATGTTTATTTTCTGCATTTTGTAGGACAGTTTGATATTTCCCACCTTTCAACAGTATCAGACAAAGCAAAACTATGTAACAAAAAGCCCTACGTCTCTGTACCAGATCATGTAAAGCTTATGTAATTCTAAAAGTGTCAAGGAAAGTGAAGAAGAAGAAGAAGAAGAAGAAGAACAACAACAACAACAACAAAAAAAGAACAACAACAACATCAACAAAAAAACAAAACAACAACAACAATGACAACAAAAGAAGAACGACAACAGCAACTACAACAACAAAAGAAAAAGAACGACAACAACAAAAGCAACAACAAAAATAGAAGAACAACAACAACAACAATAAAAGAAGAAGAAGTATAACAACAACAAAAGAAGAAGAACAGCAACGACAACAACAACAAAAGAAAAAGAACAACAACAACAACAACAATGACAACAAAAGAAGAACAACAAAAACAACAACAAAAATAGAAGAAGAAGAAGAAGAAGAAGAAGAAGAAGAAGAAGAAGAAGAAGAAGAAGAAGAAGAAGAACAACAACAACAACAACAACAACAACTACAAGAACAAAAACAACAACAGCACTAGCAACCACAATGACAACGAAAGAAGAAAAAGAACAACAACAAAAACAACAACAAAAATAGAAGAAGAAGAACAACAACAACAACAATAACAACAATGACAACAAAAGAAGAAGAACAACAACAACAACATCAACAAAAGAAGAAGAAGAAGAAAAGAAGATAAAAGAAGAAGAACAACAGCAACAACAACAACAACAAAAGAAGAAGAAGAAGAAGAACAACAACAACAACAGCACTAACGGCAACAGAAAAGAAGAAAATAATGTGCATTAACATATCAAGTGAATGAAAGTAAATATTTTTGTCTAAATTCGAACAAATTTAATATTTCAAACAAAATTTCGTAAAAGCATAAACAACGATAAATGAAAACATTCTGGACAGCAGTGAAAAAAAAAAAAGACCTTTGGACTCAAAAATATTTGAAATGACGCCATCAAAATAATCCAGTAAAACAGGTAATCTGATACAAATCGACACTAGGGAAGAATTACAATTATTTCTGAATGCCAACTAGAAATGGATCTAAGATTTTGGCGCCAAACAGGAAACCAGAAGCTCCAGAGACCGGAAATCTAACCTGGAAACGAGATGCGCGAAGCAATAGTCGTTTTGGCGACTGTCAGCGCAGAGTCTTTTAAAGAGATGAATCTGTGTTCTTGTTTTGATTCTCTTCATGCAAGTGTATGGGCAACAAAAAGAAGAATTTGTGAGCCGCTGATATGTCATACGAACGGCAACGTGGATCGAAAATATATGCAAATACATTCATTGACATTCATGCCCAAGAATATTGCATCTTGTTCTTGGGATATGCTAGTATCCAGAGGGTCACGGCACATCGGAATAGTTTCAGGTTTTTAGGTTTCCAGGAGAATTGTGTCTTCAGAAAGAGATGGAGAGAGAGAGAGAGAGAAATAGAGAGGGAAAGAAGGAAAAAAGAAAGGACCATAGGCATACAGATATAGATAGATAGAGAGAGAGAGAGTGAGAGAGAGAGAGAGAGGGTGAGAAAGGCAGAGAGTTCTTGACTTGTGAAAAAATAGTACTTTTTAATTTTCCTGTTACTTAAGAATTGGCGTCTGTTCGAGAATTAGGAAATATATATATATATATATATATATATATATAAAGAGAGAGCGAGATAAGAGAGAAAAATAAACAGACAGACGGAGAGAAAAAAGAAAGGGATAAAAAGAGTAAAAGAGAAGGAGTAATTGATAGAGTAATTGGAATGTTTTATGTAAATTTGAGTACTTTTTAATAACACGGTACTTGTTGAGAATCGGTATCTGTTCAAAAATACGGAAAGAGAAAGAGAGAAAGAAAAACAGAAAGACAAAGTGAGACAAGAGAGAGAGAGGGGGGGAGAGAAACAGACAGAGTTAAAGAGTGAAAAAGATGGATAAAGAGAGAGAGAGAGAGAGAGAGAGAAAGACAGGTAAAGACGTGTCTGAAATATTTCATAAATTAACGGTTTTTTTATGATTGTTTTTGCAAAGACAAACAACCCAAAGACAGTGAGAAAGAAAAAAGAAAGAGAAAGAAATAAAGAGAGAGAGAGAGAGAGAGTGAGAGAGAGAGAGAAAGATAATGAGATAGATAAATAAATAGATTGATAGAAACTACGAAAACAACTTTTAGAATCCATGTTTGTTTTACATTGCCAAGAAATATACCCAGCAAAATATGAAGTTACGCAACGTTACGTACAATATTGTAAAATCTTTTGGGACTTGAACAAACTTGAGAACTGAAGACTATATATATAAGTATACAAATAGTAATGTTTGTATATATATTTTTTTTATTGATATATATGTTTGTATATATATGTATGCATGTATACATATATATATATATATGTATATACATTTATATGTATGTCTATATATACATGTATATATATTTGAATGAATGTATTTAGGTATGTATGCATGTATATATATATATATATATATATATATATATATATATATATATATATTGTGAAATTTCAATGTCATTTAAACGCAGCATCTTTAACTTGAGGTTTTTTTCGTCGGCCAAATGGAGCATGCAAGCAATGGGCATCCTGATACATTTGGCTATTATGACAATTTGGCTATTATGACAGTTATTATGACAATTGTGACTGTCATATCCTTTGCGCACGAGCGTAAACTGTATCCAATGTTTGTGCACCTGAACTAAGAGCCGAATAGTTCAAAGCCCAAATAAACTGAAAGATAAGATATAATTAACGAAAAATGATTCATATAAAAAATCATTCTGTAATTATATAACAGTAAAGCCGAAGGGTTTGGGAGAATACAATAAACAGGGCCATGCATAATGGTATTCAAAATGACCCAGGGAAAAGATGTACCGAAAATTCTATTCCTAGTTCACAGGACAAGTTGAAAAAGGGTCCTTAGTCGGTAACAGTTGAAATAGAACTATTTTCACTTTTAACTGTGTGCAAACAAAAACCGTACTTATGCTAAACTGTTTATGTGTATAAAAATGGATTAGGCATTAAATATCCTACAATGGTTGATATGCTATAAAACTGAACCAAACTAAACCAAGTATTGTTACTGTTTACACAAGGCCAAACGTTTTCAACTATTCCTGTTTGCACTCAGTTAAATATTATTGGTATTTATTATTTGCACATAGTTAAATGGCTCTAAGTATTGCCTATTTAAAACTTGCTCACAGATTGTTATAAACTTTTGTTATTGTAATTGTTTGCACACAGTTAAATAGTCTCATTTAATGCTATTTGCTGTTTGTACATTGTTAAACGGTTTTAAGTATTGCTCTTTATTGTTTGCAAGCAGTTGAATAGCTCCAATTTTTATTATTGTTTGCACACAGTAAAAGGGATCAATAATTGTTATTTGTTGCATGCTGACAGTTAATTTGCTCCAAGTACTACAATCCATTGCTTACACACAGTTCAATTGTTCCAAGCCTTGCTATTGTTTGCACACAGTTAAAGGGATCAGGTGTCGATATTTGTTGGTTGCACACAGTTAAATGGCTCCTAGTACTACTAGTTTTTGCAAGCACACATTTCAATTGTTCCAAAACGTGTTATTGTTTGCACACAGTTTAATGGATTAAAAATTGCTATTTGTTGTTTGCGAATAGTTAAATAGCTCCAAGTACTGTTATTTATTGCTTGCACACAGTTCAAGTGTTCCAAGTTTTGTTATTGTTTGCAAGTAGTTAAATTTAAATAGGAATTGCTATTTTTGATTGCACACAGTTAAATAGCTCCAAGTACTACTATCTATTGCCTGCACGCATTAAATTATACCATGTTTTGTTATCGTTTGCACACAGTTTAATTGCTCCGAGTACCACTATTTATTTCTTGCATACATTTATTGCTTGCATACAGTTCACTTGTTCCATATTTTGTTATTCTTTGCACACAGTTAAAGTTGCATAGGTATTGCTAATTGTTGTTTGCACTCAGTTAAATGGCTCCAAGTACTACTATTTATCGCTTGCACACAGTTTAATTGTTCCATGTTTGTTATTGTTTACACACAGTTAAAGGGATTAAGAATTGCTATTTCTTGTTTGCGCATAGTTAAATGGTTCCAAGTACTGTTATTTGTTGCTTGCGCACAGTTCAATTGTTCCGTGTTTTGTTATCGGTTGCACACACTTAAAGGGGTTAAGAATTGCTATTTTTTGTTCACACATAGTTAAAAAGCTGCATGTACAACTCTTTATTTCTTGCACCCAGTTCAAGTGTTCCAAGTTTTATTATTTTTTGCAAACAAGATTAAGAATTGTTTTATTTTTGTTTGCACATGTTTAAATGGCTCCAAGTACTACTATATATTGCTTGCATACAGTTAAATTCTTCGAGGTTTTGCTATTTAAAGCGATCAAGTATTTTTTTGTTTGCACTCTGAGTCCATATGGTTGTATCTTTCATGTTTCTATTTTGCAAGATACATTACTATGATGCGATTCGATGAATCGTCAGGGATGTTTTTGTTTGTTTTTTTTCATTGGGATTTTTTTTTTTTTTTTAAATCATACCACCTCGCTAAAGAGACCCAGCCGAAATTGATCACGTGTCTGCCTGCATCCATTCAGCATAGTTATTCGTCTGCACTTCAAGCGCCCCACTTCAACTGACAAATGATATCAGAAGTCGTCGTTTATACTTTCGGTCGGGATGTTATTTGACCACTGAGCAATTATTTCCGGTTTTCCAAGTGGGTAATTCTCTGGTCACTATGTTCCATGTAAAAGGCAAACAGAAATATGTAATTATTTTCTAAACCTGAAACCTTTTAACTGTGTGCCAACAAATGAGCCTTTGCTCGTTTAAACATTGTAATCAACAAACTACTTGTTCTCAAATCATATATATTTAATATATATTTAATATATATTTATAACAGTATGTGGCATTGAATAACCAACAAGGGATGATAATCCGTATAACACAACCAACCATTCAATCAATCAGTCGATCTGTCTGTCTGTCTGTCTGTCTGTATCGTGTTCTCTCCGACTCCGGACCATGTGATGCCGAGCTCGTCTGATCCTATTTACCAAAGCCGCTCGGGCTGGATATGACACAAGGTCAGTTTTTAAGCGAGGTTTACCAGGTTTGAATTCAGAGTTTTCCTTCTCCTAGACAAGTTGCCTCACCGAGACTGAAGAACCTTGTCTGCTCTACTATTTACCCATTGCTGGAGGGAGAATAATTGCATTCATACCTTTCCCAAGGGTATTAGTACTATGTGAAATGCATTCAGTCTCGTCCAGGATTTGAACTCGTGTCGCCGTGTCCATTTCCTACGACGTTAACCATTGCACCACAGGCAGCTCGTCGGATACTCTGTGTGTACTGTCCAATAGATTTGTAAGCGTCGCTTGTTGAGCAACGGTTATCGTCGTAGGAAATTGACACGGTAAACCAAATGAGAGATTTTGATGAGACTATTTGCATTTTACATATCACTAATACCGTTTGAAAAGATATCATTTTTCCTTCTGGTTATTCGTACAAAAATTTTAAAAAAATGCACACTAGGCTCTTTAACTTTGGCCTGGGAAATGATCAAAGCGAAGGAAAATCTTAATCAAAATCCGTTAAAATCTGCTTGAAAATTGACTCTGTGTCGCATCCTGCACGTGCGGAAGGGTTGGTGAATTCATACTTAAATGATTTGTCTCTAAGGTTAGGAGCTCTGCCTTGTCTTTCAAACCGAGCAAAATTTTATTCACCTATCCGGTTCGTCTACAATGACAACAAATGTTTTTTCGTCTCTTTGGCAGCACTATGACCCAGTTCGATATCGTAAAGCCTTATTTCCTGAATTAGACTACGTTACATGATCATATTTGCGGCTTTCAAATCACCCAAGAAGTGAAGCAATTATCAACGTGTCAGCGCACTAGGTACCAAAATACTACCAACAACAGCGAGTAATCTTCTACAACAGTTCCTGCTTAGGCAACGGGATATACGTCTCACAAAACTTCTACGTCACTATCGTAGATACGTTAATATATGTGTATGTATCGAAACCCTTTCGTTAATATAGCTTTTGTTATTGTATGGTGTCTGTCTAAACGATAGAATAAATATAAACTTATTGAATAAATAATAAATTATTCAATGAAAATAAATCATGAAATAAATACCATCATGATGATGTCTCGCTGCCAGCACAGATCTCCCTGATCCTGTCTCGCCACCAGTCTCTATCGTCCATCGCTCCCGGGAGGTCTTCAAGGCTATATCCAGTATCGACACCAGAGCTGTTGTATTTACGGTCTAGCTGGTCGTCTTGCCTTTGCTCGTCCACATGAAGGGTTCAATAGGAAAATATCGCTCATGAGTTCGTCTTTCTATCTCCTGCAGTGCCCCGCACTTATGGTTCCTTATAACTTTGATAGTTTTGGAGGTGCCTGTGGTGTAATGGTTATCGTCGCAGGATATGGACACGGCGACACGAGTTCAAATCCTGGACCTGACTGATTGCATTTCACATAGCACTAATACCCTTGGGAAATGTATGAATCCAAATATTCTCCCTCCAGCTATGGGTAAATAATAGGGCAGACTAGGTTCTTCAGCCTTGGTGAGGCAACTAGTCTAGGAGAAGGAAAAAACTCTGAATTCAAACCTGTTAAACTCCGCTTAAAAAATTGACCTTGTGTCATATCCTGCCCGAGCGGAGGGGTTGGTAAATATGATAACTTTGATAGTTTTCGTGATGGGTGGTAGCAGTCCGAACAGCTGCTGTTTGTAAGCTGTTGTCTCCGGGACTGGTTCAATATAGCTTGCCTCATTCTTGAGTAATTGCCGATAAACTTTTACTTCATACGTTCAGTTAGCGTCCATTTAGTGCATCCATATAGTAGTATTAACACTACCGCTACTTGGAAAAAATTGTGTTTTATTTTATCGGTCAGGTCTAACTTCCCTATGACTGATAGTTTATCGATAGCCGTCTAAGCTTTTGCTAGTCACGTGTTGATGTCTTTCTCGGTTGATGAGACGATGCTTTCGAGGTAGATGAACTTGTTTACAAGTTTCAAAGGTCCACCTGCTGACATCTCCACACAAAAAAAAAAAAAAAAAAAAAAAAAAAATCAGAGTAGATATAAATATAGTGAATCTCAATATATACTGGCAAATTAATTAGAACATATTTTAGCATGAATACAAGAACAGCTTTATACATAGGGATATTCAATCGGCGTGAGATTCTGTTTTCATCGAGTTATCTTGTCTATTTTGTGACCTTAACATTTTATTTAAGACATGGATATTACACGAGATAGACGATTCGATATTTGGAACGCTCTCAGGGATTCTTGGCTTGCGGTCCTCCAAATCAGTTTTGGTCAACGATGATTTAAATTTGGCAGGGAAGCAGTTGAAAATCAAGCTAGGTTCTGGAATACCTTCAAGACGAAAATCTTGAACGCGCACGGGATGCACTCAAATGAAATCGGATATTGACAGTACTGAAATTAGATTAAAGTATTCCTTGGGTTTTTGCGGATATATCCGGCAATATTGAATACCCTAAGAGACAATTCTTCACATCATAGGCTTTTTGGCAAAACACTGCGACATTCATCTCTTATCTTGGCGCCACAAAAGCTCTTCCTTTGGGCTAAAGTTGCTGATGAAAGATAGGAGTTTTATAACTGTGGGCGAGATCAAGGAGAATGCGATGATGCAGACAGTCGGCTATATTAAAAAAAGTGTGCAGCTTTCAAATCGCCTAAGAAATTAAGCAATTCTCAATGTGTCTGTGCACTGTGTACCACGACACCACCTTTCAAAAAGTGGAAGAGGCCTCATGATAAGGATACAATGTTTTAAGTTGGGTAGTTCAAGTCAAGCGGTCGGAGAAGCAATTTTCAAAGTTATATCAAATAAGAGAATTCTTTTCTCATAGAACTCATTTATTTATTGCTTGCTCACAGTTAAATTCTTCGAGGTTTTGCTATTTAAAGCGATCAAGTAGTTTTTGTTTGCTCTCTGAGTCCCTATGGTTGTATCTGTCATGCTTCTGTTTTGCAAGATACATTTCTATGATGCGATTCGATGAATCGTCAGGGATGTTTTGTTTTGCTTTGTTTTTTTTTTCATTGGGAGTTTCGGGTCTTTTTAACATCATACCACCTCGCTAAAGAGACCCAGCCGAAATTGATCACGTCTCTGCCTGCATCCATTCAACATAGTTATTCGTCTGCACTTCAAGCGCCCAAATTCAACTGACAAATGATATCGGAAGTCGTCGTTTATACTTTCGAAAGTAAGGCACATTAAGGCACATGGCGGCTGCCGAAAGGTTCTTATTTTTATTTTTATTTTTTTTTTATCTTGATTCTATTTTATTTTAAGGAGAAAGTCTAAGACCACATCATCTGGGAGATTAACATATGTATTATAAGTAAACGAAGACTCGATGGAGATAATCATTAGTTTACAAGCTTAGATTATTCAGAAAATTCCACCTGCAATGGAAGATCTAGCATGTGATCAAATTGGGAATGATCAACTTACAGGAATACCCTGTTCTTGTTTCTTAGTGTTTCTAACACCTTATTCTTTTGATCTCCTTTGCCCTCGCCTGAGAATTCAAAATTTATATAGGTCTTCCTATTTTTTTCTTTTTTTTTTTCATGCTCATATTGACTGTAATCCACATTTGCTGCCCTGCAACCTTAAGTCTAACATGTAAAGTCATCTGACGAGACGGAGAGTATAATAATATTCTCCAGCGAAATAAATGTATCATATTTACCCAACCCCTCCACTCGGGCAGGATATGACACAATGTCAATTTTTTAAGCGGAGTTTAACAGGTTTGAATTCAGAGTTTTCCTTCTCCTAGACTAGTTGCCTCACCAAGGACCTAGTCTGCCCTACTATTTACCCATAGCTGGAGGGAGAATAATTGGATTCATACCTTTCCCAAGGGTAATAGTGCTATGTGAAATGCAGTCAGTCTCGTCCAAGATTTGAACTCGTGTCGCCGTGTCCATTACGACGATAACCATTACACCACGGGCATCTCTCTGGCGAAATAAATGTATTATGACAATTTAACCAGGTTTGAGTTTCCTTCTAACTGCATTATATATATATATATATATATATATATATATATATATATATATATATATATATATATATATATATTTGATAAAAATAAGTGGTAAAATGGATAAACCAAACACTTACAATGAGTTTAGTCGTAATTTTACATTCTTACTTAAAAGAATTTCATCAGACTTAACATTTTTTTTTGTTAGTTTTTCTACATTTTGCGGTTCATGACAGTTACAGTCAAAAACCAAATTAAACCCTGCCACGATCACTCAAACCTATATCTGTCTCACTTCTTGTATCTCCCGTATCTATCTGTTGTCTTTAGACCCTTTCCCTCCCTTCATACCCTTTTACATTCTCCATTTGTTTATTTTTTCCTCAACTGCTAAAATGTGGGAAAACTAAAAAAAAAATTTCGCCTGATGAATTTCTTTTGTTAATAAAGAACGAAATTATTCCTCGAAACCCGTTGTAAGTGTTTGATTCATCAGTTTTTCCACTTGTTATTATCATCTTGCCAGATCCACCAAAATCTACATTTTCGCCATATATATATATATATATATATATATATATATGAATATTTATATATATATATATATATATATATATATATATATATATATATATATATATATTGACAGAGAGCGTGATTTAGAGAGAGAAACAGAGAGGCGGGGAGAGAGAGAACTATCCTTATTCATTTTGTGCTATATCAACTACTTTGAAAACTACTGAATGATTCAAAAAAATTGATGTCATTTGAGATATATAGTTGGTTTCTGAAAAAAAAGATGATATCATTACGTTATCTAATAATCTGACCAATTTTCATTCAAAATATATCAAATTTCACATCACGTATAGATCAACAACACAAAATTTTATGTGTAATGTTTAAACATGTTTTCTTTCCTAATAAATGACATTTAAATACCTGAAAAATACAAAAAATAAAAACGTTAAACAGAGAATTTTGAGTTGTTTCAACACATGCTGTCAAAATTTGTTTCTTTTCATTAAAATAAGATGAGTCATTAGATTACGAAACCGTATCGTTTTTTGTTTTTTATTTTCCTGAAACAACCTGTATATAAAACTTTAAAAATAAAAATCTTAAATTTAATACATTAAGGACGAAATTTTTCATTCGGAAAACCATTTTTCCTATAGTTGATCTTGGGTCGAAATTATGAGAACCATAAAAAATGAGAAATATTCCTTATATATATACATATATATATATTTTTATCTACAGTTAGACTGTTTCGTTGTATCACAACTTTTCAGTGTGGCTAGACTCGCTAGATTCCAGAAGTTGGGATCGAAACCCGGCTGATTTAAACACCACTGCCAAGATCCTACCACTTAGCTAAGAGGCAACCAGAGCAAGCGAAGGAAATTTAAACACTTATGTATCACATTTGTTTTGTTTACATATATCTGCTAAACAGCTATCGAGAGCTCAATTCATTTGAAGAGCATTGCTTCACACTAGTGGCGACCATTTACTACCCTCGGTAGAGAGGTGAACCCCACAAGGGTTGGGGAGCATACATATATATATATATATATATATACATATATATATATATATATATATATACGTGACCATATATACACACACATACATATACGGGAGCACGCACACACACACAAATATATATGTGTGTGTATATATATATATATATATATATATATATATATATATATAATAAAAAAGCAGTTTCTCCCGTTTTCATCACTGGACCAAAAAATTGATGAAGTAGAAATTGTCAAGGCCATCTGACCGAAGTTTCCCCTGTCTTATTCTAATCCAAATTTTAACCTCATGTCACTATTAGCATCAGAAATAAGAACTAGAGTAATTTCCTTTTTTCAAATAATGATGCCGGCAAGCAATGTAATTTTATTGCTAATAATGATAATATGCAATCCAAAAAGCAAATATAAGCAAAATAATTATATTCTCTGATTTTCGCATGTGTATTAAAAAAGAAGAAATTATTTAAATTCTTATCGCTTTTACTATAAGTGTCATGAGGTAAAAATTGTGATAAATATGTGAGAAAAGACGCTTGCGTCTGATGACTGAGATAATTTCTTCCACATTAAACTTTAAATAAAAGCGATTAGAACGTGGGAAATTGTCAATTTAGTTTATCTACCTATCTATCTTGATAGATAGATAGATATTATAAACTCGTTCTGAGAGCACGTAGTTCTTCGAGTCTTTTTCACAACCTGTATCTATCTTCCATCACTCCACGTAGATCTTCTAGACGGCATACACTGTCTACACAGAGGAGTTGTGTGTAAGTCTTTGTTTCCAGCAAAGAGAGAGGTGGCGATATAACTGCAATTTTGTGGGCTGTTCTTTCCAGGATTTTTTCGAAACACTACGTAGTAGTTACCATCTTGATAATCCCCTATGCGTTTCGTTACGCTTCACGTGGTGTATCCATATAGTAGTATTGACACTGCAACAGTTTGGAAGAAATCCCGTTTTATTTTATCAGATAAATCAGATTTCCATATGGTCCGCAACCTGTTAATAGTAGTTCATGCCTTTGCAAGGCATATGTTGATACCACTTTCAGTATTGCTGCCGAATTATATGAATACTCAACTAACTTCAGAGGCTTATAAATAAAGTGGAGACAAAGACATATATATATATATATATATATCTGTCAGGACAAAAAAATCATTCAACTATGAACATTCAAATTTTCCTGGTAAAGATGTAATATAATTGCGCAGGGATTTCCTTTTGTATATCTTGCCCTTCGGTTTAGTTTAGTTGCCTTTCAGTGCATAGGTTAGTTAGGTGCAAACATGAGTGCAGGTGTTCACGCGCGCGCTCGCGGGGAGGTATCGTCATTCACAGATATCAAAATAAAAACCCCAGATTGGAAATGAGATCATCGGGTGTAGATGACATCATGCACCGGAAGCGTGGGCTGAGGATTTGGGGGATTTGAGAAAAAGTAGTGAATTGAGTTCCTGCCTCCGAACGAGAGAGTCTAGATTCAGACCTGGGCGAGGCCAGACGAATTTGTGCGCTACGGGCGCCGCGCGTCAGGTTGGGTTGTTCAGCATATAAATATTGTCTCTCTCTCTCCTTATGTCGAATTACCTTTTAACTCAAAGGTAATAAAAAGTTTCGTACCTGAACCGATTTCGTGAGTTTCGTGTTTTTAGATTCCGTATGTCTATTTCACACATCCGTAGATTATGGGTATGTTACAAAGAGCTCAATATAACTGACATCATTATTTTATCCATTAGATCTGAAAAAATCCTGTTATTTTTGGTGTTTTTGATTCATATCAATACCTATACCAGGATGGAAATAAATTTATAACCCTAATGTGACCGGGTTTTGTTTTTCTTAAAGGTATATATATATATAGTGAAAACGTGAGGAGCAGAGTGAAAGAAACCGAGAAAGAGGTAATGAAACAAACAAACAAACAAACAAACAAACAAACAGACAAACAAGAAAAAGTTGGAGCTTGTGGTGCAATGGATATCGTCGGAGGAAATTGACACGGCGATCCTGGCTCAAATCCTTTTATTTCAATTAGAACTTCATCATCATCATCATATCGCGCTGGTAGCACGGATATCCCTGACCCTCTCTCGCCACTCCTCCCTATCGTTCATCGCCCTAGGTAGGTCTTCAGGACAACATCCTGTATCCTAACATAGCTGCTGAATGTACGTTCGAGCTGGTCGTCCTGCTTTTGCGCGGCCATGTGTGGGGATCCATAAGAGTACATCTCTTATGAGTTCATCTCTGCTTCTCCAGCAGTGTCCTGCATGTATGGTTCGTCTAACTTGAATAGTTTTCGTGATAGGGGGAAGGTGGCCGTACAGTTGGTGTCTTGTGGGGTGCTGCTTCCAGGACTTGTTCAGGATTGCACGCAGCATTCTTGTGTAATTGCCATCCAGTTTCTTCTCTAGCAGTTTTGTTAGCGTCCATGTAGTGCATCCATATGGCAGTATCGATGTGACCACTGCCTGGAAGAAGCTGCGTTTCATTTTATCGGTTAGGTCTGATTTCCATTTCGATAGCCTATTGATAGCTGTCCATGCTTTCGTTAGCCTCGTTTCGATGTCCTTTTCGGTTGATTCGACGCTGCTTCCTAGGTACGTGAATTTGTCTACTAGTTTAAGTGGGGTTCCTTCTAGAGTGGAGATGTCCCCCGTTTGGTTATAGCACATATATTCCGTTTTGTGTGCATTAACATAGAGGCCTATGCTTGCTGCTGCTCGTTCCAAACTATGCAGAAGAGTTTCGGCTTGGTCAGGTGTATTTGCCAGTATCGCTATGTCATCGGCGTAGTCGGCATCGGTAATTGTTGTTGCGGGGTATCTTCTGCTTCTTTTCTTCGTCAGTTCGAAGCCATTCTCTTTGATTTTGTCAATCGACGTTCTAAGTACGTAGTCTAGACAAATGATAAAGAGGTACGGGGCCAGCGTGTCCCCTTGTAGTACTCCTGCTACAATGTCAAAGTATTCTGTGTCTCCATCCGGTGATCGTACTTTTACTTTACTGTTTCTATAGAGAATCGTTATTGCAGCTACGGTTTCTTTTGGTATGCCGTACGCTAGTAGGATTTGTTCCATCTTTCCTCTGTGAATGGAGTCGAAAGCCTTGGTAAAGTCGACAAATACTAATGTCGCTTGTAGGTTCTTTGCCCGTACACCTTCAAGGATTCTGCGGATGGTTAATATTTGTGAGGTCGTGGATCTATTTCTTCGGAAGCCATTTTCGTTTTTTCTAAGTATGATGTCGATTTTGGGTTCTATTCGGTTTCGTAGTAGGGCATTGTAGATTTTGGCAGCTATGGATGTAAGTGTTATGCCTCGGTAGTTTTTGGCTAATCCGAGGTCCCTCTTTTTAGGGAAGGGGAGTATGCATCCCTTCATCCATCTATCTATTGGATTTTGATTGTATACTGCGTTGCAGTGTCGGAGCAGTATGTCGTCGAATTGTCTGGTCTTCCATACTTCCGGGGGAATTTCGTCCAGCCCTGCAGCTTTCCTATTTTTAATTTTTCTGAGAACCGAGTCGAGTTCTTCTTGTGTGAACGGTCCTAGTTTAATGTCTAATTGTTTGCTAATTATTCTGGTGATTGGTTCATGCGTTATTTTTGGTGGGTTTCCAAGTAAGTTTTCGAAGTGCTGTTTCCACAGTTTTATTCTTTCTTGTTGGTTTGCTGCTTTAAGTTTTGCTTTGGCTGTGTTCTTTCTTCTGCTCACTTCGTTTCTTGTTTGCCAGGCTATCCTAGATTGCCTATCTTCCACCGAGTCTCTGATCTTATCTATCTGATTTTGAATGTATTCTGTCTGTTCCTTTATATATATGCCTGCTAATTGATATTGTGCCGTTTTTAGTTTTAAGGCATTTGTGTTTGTTGGGTTTTTTCGATAGTTTTTGGAGGCTGTATTCACTAGTGCACGTTTTTCTCTCACAGCTAAAGTTTCCCATGGGACTCTATATTTAGTTTTAAGTTTTGTTGGAATGTATTTTGCTGCTGCCTCGAGGTGTGCATTGACGAAGTTTTCATATTCGTCGTTTGGTGTACTTGTTTCCGTCTTTTCTTGTAGTGTTTCGAATCTGTTTCTTAATTCTAATACGTATTTATCTCTTACATCGTTGTTGTTTAATAGGGCCCAGTCATAGTGTTTGGTGGTCGCTGTTCGTTTGGCGTTTTTTCGTAGGCTTAACCGTATTTTCGCCGTGACTATTCGGTGGTCGGTGGACACACCCTCAAAAGAGGAGTATGCCTCGCAATTCAATGCACTATTTTTCCATTTCTTGTTTATAAGGACGTAGTCTATCTGAGCTTTAGTATTGTTTGCGTACGTGTATGTCCATAGTTTGCCCTCTCTTTTTTGGTAGTTTGTATTGAGGCATGCTAATCTATTTTCTATCATGAAATCTGTTAAATGTTGCCCATTCCTCTTTGACGTGTTGTGGAGGCTGTATTTGTTGTTTCCGTTTTTCCCGATTTGGGCATTCATGTCTCCACCAATGACTAACATGTTGTGTTTCGGGATGCTACGCACTAATGAGGATAACTCATCGTAGAAGGCGACTAGTTCATTTTCTTCACTAACATTGGTGGGGCTGTAGCATGAGATGATTGTTGCTCTGGGGTTTCCGTTGAATGTAGCTGCCATCATTCTAGGTTGTATTTTCTCAACGCTATTAAGCGTTTTTAATGCTCTAGGTCCTATAAGTATTCCTACCCCTCCTACTGCGGCGTTGACAGAGTTTTTCCATGCGGATACAGTGGCGAGCGACCAGCCATTGCCAGTTTTGTGATATTTGATATCTTCGGAGTGCGTGTATCTGTGTTCTTGTATGCATATTATGTCTATCTTATGTTCTTCGGCCGATGCGATTAGCTCTGGGAGTTGTCCTATTCTATTTAGGGTTCTAACGTTAAATGTGACTATTTGTAGTGTTTGCTTGCATTTTAGTAGTTTTGATTGTTTGAGCTCTGTAGCTGATTTTTCGAACACCGAGGCCAGGGCTCCAACCTCAGCAGTACGCGCCCCTTTTTTACCCGCGCAAAGAGCGATGCGGTTTGTGTAAGTGGTTTGAGTGTGGGTCATGGTTATCTTTCGATGGCTGTTTTATTCTCTTCTATAGAAGCCACTCTTATAGAAGAGCAGCAGTAGTTCCCCGATCGAACTAGCGATCCTGAGCGTAAAGTCGTCAAACTCACGTCCAGGACCAGTTTAGGTATTGAGTTTGGTCGTACATGGGTTTATTCAAATATCTTTACGTACATCATGCTGCTTCTCATGTGTACGCAAAAAAAAAAAAAAAAAAAGGGAGGGGTAATTTTGGTTTAAGTTTTCTTAAGTTTTAACTGAAGAAAAGTCCAAGGTTAAGGTACTTTCGTCTGACTTTCACTGGTACTGACTTGTGCTTTTTTTCTTTTTTTTGTCGTATTGGGACTTTTCCTAGGTTTTTCATTTTTTTTTTTTACTACAGTTGGGAACCTAGCAGGCTTCAGGAATTATAGAGCTTAAAAATTTTCCCCTTTCTCTTGGGGGGGGGCTATGGTAGCATTTGGTGTTTTAGGCTTTTTCTTTTAAACTACTGTTAGGGCTTTTTTTTTTTTTTTACGAATTTTTAAATTATTCGATAGAAGACATTCAAAAACATTCTGCCTTGTTCGCTGACATTGGAATGACTAACATCAATTTGGCTTTATAGTAGAGTAAGCGTGTCTTTACATTTAAAACGCATAGTTTAAGCATTATTTCACAAACAAAATACAGCATAACATTTTGTAAAATTCAGCATTTTAAATTGATAGGACTTAAAGACATACTGACCAAAATTGATATTTCTTCCAGTTGGCTCCTGAGTTCAAATGCTTCTTCCTCGTTTCGACTTTTATTTACTACTGAAATTTTAGGTAGCTTTGGAGGCGGTCTTATGGGGAATTCATTTCATTTTTTTCTCTTTTTTCCCTTTCTCTTGGGGGGGTGCTATGGTAGCATTAGGTGTTTTAGGCTTTTTCTTTTAAACTACTGTTAGGGCTTTTTTTTTTTTTTTACGAATTTTTAAATTATTCGATAGAAGACATTCAAAAACATTCTGCCTTGTTCGCTGACATTGGAATGACTAACATCAATTTGGCTTTATAGTAGAGTAAGCGTGTCTTTACATTTAAAACGCATAGTTTAAGCATTATTTCACAAACAAAATACAGCATAACATTTTGTAAAATTCAGCATTTTAAATTGATAGGACTTAAAGACATACTGACCAAAATTGATATTTCTTCCAGTTACACAATTGAAAGAGGAATGAATCTAACTATCATTCCTCTAGCTATGGGATAATAGTGGAGCAAACTAAGCACTTTAACCGTGGTATGGCAACCAGCTTAGGAGAAGGAAATAGAATGAATTTAAACCTGCTAAACCCAGCTTAAAAGATTGATTTTAGCTGCGTCCTTCTCTTGAGGAGGGACGGATAAATACATATATATATATATATATGTAGTATTACTCGGTCCAGTTAAACCAGAGTTGGGAGTAATTCCTCCATGACAAGAAAATCATTCACATAATTCCAGCCGACGGTAAAATTAGAAAAATAAAAATAAATAAGCAAATAAAAAAAAACGAAAGTTTAAAAAAACGAGGAGATAACTCTTCACCTCTCTTCCCCCACCTCCGTGTTTATTCTGATTTATTTTATCCATAAGATCTGAAGAAGTCCTGTTAAAGTTTTCTTCGTGTTTTTGGTTTACATCAGAAGAACAAAACAGGATGGAAATAAATTTATAATCCTAAAGTAACCGGTCTTTGGTTTTTTCTTTAAAGAAAGTATATATATATATATATATATATATATATATATATAGGGGTATTATTTGGTCCAGTTAAACCGGAGTTGGGAGTAATTCCATCAGGACAAGAAAACTATTCAAAAGTGAACATTTTAATTTTTCTGGTGAAGAGCTCAATGTAACTGACATTACAGAGCAATAATTTCTTTAAGAAAAAACAGAAACTGGTCACATTAGGATTATAAATTTATTTCCATCCTGTTTTGTGTTTTTGATAAAATAAAAAAAAAACACTAAAAAAATTAACAGGACTTCTTCAGATCTTATGGATAAAATAAATCAGTATAGACACAGGAAAGAAGGGTGGGAGGGGATAGAAGAGGGGTGAAGAGTTATCTCCTCATTGAGCCCACTTCCGTTTTGTATTCTATTGCCGGTTAGAATTATAGTAAATTAATTTTTAAAAAAGAAAAATTATATTTTTAAAATTCTTATAACTTTTCGACTTAAAACTACAGATTTAATACTAAATTAGAAAATTAACTTTATTCAATTACTTTACGTAATGATACAGTAATAATTATATTAAATTAATTTCAAGATTTAATTAAATTTAACTTTATTTAAAATCAAATTTATTTTTGAGCCAATTAAATCAGATACACTTTTCATGATTAGAACGTATATTTGATATTGTTATTTCATATTTCTTTTTTTTTAATCTTATTTTTATTCATATATACGAAGATAAAGTGAGAAATTCAGTGACCTTTTTACAGTGGCAATTCTCACCGCATTGCTGAGATTATGTCAACTGCTTTCGAAGATGTCCATTAGAAAGGAAGGTAAAGCAATGCTGATTTTGCTGTATTCCGATATAGAAATAAACAAATAAATATACTTAGACTCACTTACATAATAAGGAAATACACAAAGCATCTTCGTAGATCGACTGTTTCTTGTAGGTGAATGTTTAAATAGATAGAAAATGATAACCAAGAAATAAAAAGTAAAACACATACAGGAAATACGCGAAAAGATATTGAAGAAAACAATCGAATGTGACATTCGTTATTTAGGGTAAAAATCCAAGGTTATGTAACCTGAAGGCATGGGAAAGAAATGAGTTTCGAATATATATATATATATATATATATATATATATATATATATATATTGGGTTTGAACTGAATAATAGAAACACCTAGAATCTTACTATCGGAATTTTGACATTCCTATAAAACCATAAACATTTGTTATTTTGATGGGTTTTTTTAATTTATTATAAATTTTTCGGGTTTTATTTTACTAAAATCGTTGTTTGTTTACAGATATCATCAGAAGAAATGAATCAAAATTCATTAAAAAATGGCACATGTGACAGACTTTAAAAGAGGTAAAAAGTTTGTGCTCGTATGGCCTTTGCTAACGTAATCAAAAAACGCTGAATTATTTGGTGTAGCAAGGAGTACTGTCTCGAAAAGTAATGACAGCAATTGATCAAAAAGGAAAAAACCTCCTTAGTGAAGGAAAACTCTGGTAGAAAGCAAAAGCTGTCTGATCCTATTTACCAACCCTTCCGCTCGGGCAGGATATGACACAAGGTCAATTTTTAAGCGGAGTTTAACAGGTTTGAATTCAGAGTTTTCCTTCTTCTAGACTAGTTGCCTCACCAAGGCTGAAGAAACCAGTCTGTCCTACTATTTACCCATAGCTGGAGGGAGAACAATTGGATTCATACCTTTCCCAAGGGTATTAGTGCTATGTAAAATGCAATCAGCCTCGTCCAGGATTTGAACTCGTGTCGCCGTGTCCATTTCCTACGACGATAACAATTACACCACGGGCACCTCCAAAAGCTGTCTGATAGGGACCGTTGAACTCATACGCAGATTGTTGGGAAGGATCACAAGAATACGACTCGAAAAATTACAGCAGAGCTTAATGACCATATCGAAAACCCAGTTTCCTCAAAAACTGTATGAAGGGAGCTGCACAAAGCCGAATATCACGGGTAGACTGCAGTCAGAAAACCATATTAAAATAAATTAGTTTGAAATTTATAGGTGCTACCATTATTTTCTCCCTCCCCTATATATATCATCATCGTTATCATGTCGTGCCACAGGCACGGATATCCCTGACCCTCTCTCGCCACTTCTTCAGGGCTGTATCCTCACATAGCTGCTGGATGTATGTTCAGGCTGGTCGTCCTGCTTTTTCCTCGGCCATATGTGGAGGTCCATAGGAGTACATCACTTTTTTTTACGTACACATGGGAAACAGCATGATCGATGTGAAGGCATTTGAATGTTACATCATAAAAGTTATCAAACCCCTTAGACACCTCATTATGGATTCAATAATATCAATATGTTCTTCTTCAATGATGGTGTTGGCATTAACGAAACCATGAATGTAGATATGCCATCACAATAAACAAAATAATCCAAAATTTGATGACTTAAAAAAAAAAATCATCCAATTTTGGATTATTCTTTTTGCTCAACTTTTCTTCATATATATATATATATATATATATATATATATATATATATATAAACAACGTATGATTTATTAACAAATGATTTATAGATAACATTTTAAACAAGCCAGAGCTCATCTGTTTACATGCAGTAAAATTGTTTCAAGTGTAATAATTTTATTAAATATTTATCATTTGTTTTCTCACAGTTATTGGGTTTAAGTATTGATAACAACTATAGTTTTTTTACTCACGCATAAATTGTTTTATGTATTACTAAGGAACACTAATAATTCAATTTAACATCAGTCATTTGTTTGCACACAGTTAAATGGTTAAACAGTTCTATTTGACCCCAAGATGCGACGCTAACAGACTGTGGTACGTCCCATTCTTCAAAGCTCCATCTTGAGAATTGGCAACTTTAGAATTCCTTATGCAGTTTTGGGTCATATTCAGAACATTCGTTAAGAGGCCATTGTGACCATTTAACAGTTTGAAAAAAAAATGACTATTGATAAATAGAAACCCTCACTTTATTTTCGCTTTTTAGGTTTCCATTTCTAAGTCATGTCCACGACACCCTTGCTCAGTCGGCTGGGGCTGTAGAATACACCGACTGCACATCTGCAGTGGGGTAAGACCCTTCCAATGTGTATCCTGGTTATGACACTAATCAATCTAATGGTGATGTTCTAGTGATGCTTGAGCTTTGGGGAATGCGGAGTACCCATCACTGCCATCGCTCCCTTGTCCACTCTGGTTCGGAGTTGTAGCACCTGATAGGATCCTATCAATGAGTTAAATAGAAGTAACAGCATACTCATGTTAAATTAAATAGATTGAATAAGAACTCTTTGACTAAAATGAATAAATTGAAGTAGAAATATTTTTGACAATTAAACTGTACTTACATTTAAACTGCGTGTGTATGCTAAACTTGAAATGGAACTGTTTTTGACATTGAAACTGTACTTACACTAAACTGAATTGTTTAATATAGAACTGTTTTGACATTTAAGTGTGTGTAAACAAAATATGTACTGACATTAAACTGAATTAAGTGAATTAGAAATGCTTGACTTAACTGAATAGCTTGAAATAGAAATGTTTTTCACTATTAAACTTTACTTACATTTAAACTGCGTACTTATTGTTTGAAATAAAACTATTTTCATGAAAATGGATTTGGCGTTAAATAACCTACAAACCCAAACAACTAAACAAACAATCATGACACCCATGTGCAGTTTCCTTTGTTTGTCGCTTGAATTATTTATACAGTTGTTTTTCTTTGCAATTTTATTTTCTAGTTGTTGTTTTATTTCATTTATGGTTATATTGCTCTTATTGGTTGTTGTAATTAGTACATCTTTGACGTATTTATATATTTCCTGAGTGTATCATAGGTTTGGGTTGGTTTCTTTGTTTAATGACTTATCAACCTTTGTAGGTTATTTAATGCCAATGCTATTCTCCTAGAAGAACAGTAGTGGTACTGTTTAACCCATAGCTGGGAGGATAAGAGGGTTCATACCTTTCCCAAAGGTATTTGTCCGAAAGTGAACGTAATAGCGCGACTGGAGTACGAACTCGCTTACTACGGTTCCGCAGTCCATCGCTTTAAGCATTACACCACGAGGACACCCGCTGAGTTTATCATATATGCAACCCTTAATGAGATCGAGCCATTTTTCTCTTGATTTTCTTAACACGTAAAGTTTGTCAGCGAAATCTCTTGGATTTAATACTGTTGTATAGTGGCTCGTACCACATGACTTCCGGTATCGAGGAAGTATAAAGACGCCGTGTTTCTGAAGCATAGAAACAGTGGGGAGCAGAAAGAGAGACAGCTCTGTAAGGATGTTGGTCTGTAGTAGGACCAACTTAAGACGTGACACCAACAGCGTGAGACTTATAATACTGTACTACTTGAGTTAATAATAAATTAACTTGATTTCACTGTGTATCTTTTCTCTACTACAATACAACAAACACCTTGTGCAGAGTCATCAATTTTGTTGATCACTGGGCCATTGGTCTGAGTTCTATCATTGTCTATTTATAATAGGGTTCCGATTATCTTATCTCGTGGAATGTCCATCTGTTTATTCCATTTGATGAAATTTGTGCTTCAGATTTTTTCATCATTATTGTTATTATTATTTTATTCCTTGGGAGTTTTTCACGTCAGCGCTAGCTAATGTCTTTCCACTGGAGTCCAAGTGACATCAAGTCTCCTCAAGACTCCAGGACTCTTCTCAGTATTCTGACCGCTCTCAACAATGCTGTAGTTTAAACAGTCTCCACCCGTCCCATTACTTCCCAGTCCTCAAGTTCTTGTACGAATCCTTTGGTGACTGTACAAATTACAATAGGTATAATCGTCACTTTCATGTTCCACAGTTTTTTCAATTCCCAAGCAAGGTCGAGGTACTTATCCTTCTTTTCAATTTCTTTCAGTTTTACTCAGTGGTCCGGCAGGACAACAAAGTCGACAATCCTGCAAAATCTCCCTTTTTTGTTGATTATTATAAGATGAGGTTGTCTGGCCGAGAATTGTTTACACGTTTGTATCTTAAAATCCTGGCGGAATTAGTGCGTGTCATTCTCTGGGACAGATTCTGGGTTGTGCATACCATTTGTTTGCATGGTCAAATCTAAATTTCATGCACATATCCCAGTGGATCACCTTGCCCACCCAGTCGTGCCTTATACATTTTCTGTGCTAATTTGCTAAATTCGCTTATTATGTTATTGATCATTTTGTCTCTATCACCACATAACCTGCATCTGCACTTTTATTGTCTTATCTATTATCATTATTATTATTATAATTATTTTTATTGGTCTCTGTTGAGAGTTTTTGCTAACATCATTACCCGATGGTTCTTCATTAGAGTCTGATTGACAGCAAGTCTTCTCAAGTCTTTAGGACTCTTCTCAGTATTCTCGCTGATCTTAACAATCCTGTAGTTTGGGTGGTCTTTGTTGTTTTTGTTGTTGCATTAAAAAAATTACATTTTCGATTGTTTGTATATATGTACACAAAAAATCGAAAATGTAATTTTATATATATATATATATAAATTTATATATATATATATATACGCTTTCAGTTGTTTACACACACACACTCACAGATATATATAGACAGAGAGAGAGAGGGAGGGCAAGTTAGTGAGAGAGAGAGAAAGAGATATGAGTGTGGGATGAAGGACTTATGTTAGAGCTGTGAAATCTCTCATACAAAATTATATTTCCTCTTATTAAAATGGCATTATTTTTTTTACAAGTAATCTTACATCTGACTGTTTAATGAACACTTCCAAAGCAACTAGTGGCAACTTCTCTTGAAAATGGAATATATTTGGCAACGTGGTGTTTTCAAGAATCTACGGAAAAAGGATTTAGAGAGAAAAAGTTTTTACCATATTATCCATTAATGTATGCATTTAGGCAATCCTCCTCAACAGGCGGGATGTGACAAAAAGCTGAATAACGCTAATTAGAATTCGGAGTATACTGTAATATTTTGACCTTCGACCCGGCCCAAAAATGCTATTCCAAGGTGATGCACCGGAATCGAAAGAGATCGCGTGGGCGGATTAAGGCTGATAATATGGGACAAGGTGAAGGTCCCACTGTGCCACTACAGAGTGATGCACCAGAAGAGATTGACCTCTGAACTGCATGACAATTATTTCCGCTTGATGACGATTAAACATTCGATTTCAAAGATCGAGTGGGCGTCGAACGATTATATAACTCAGTTGAGTTCGACGAGCCTGTGGAGTTGGAGTTGGATGGAGTTATAGACGAGATGTGGTAAGGAAAGCCGCATCAGGCCGAAGGGGCCATTTGGGCCCTGATGAGTTGAGGTCCGGAGAAGATGCTGATAAGATGCGTAAAGAAAACCAGCTCCCAGCAGAGTGGACACCAAGACCTCCGGTTGAGCATCAGAAGAACAAAAAGACACAACATTGACGCCCATAAGAGAGGAGGTCAAAATACTTAAGTTTCTGTTCGGTCTCAACTCCCTCTCACACGAAAACCTTGAACAACCTTTTCGAACCCTTACAAATAAAGTGAGAGGTAAATATTTTTATAAAGAAGTCTTCCTGCGTCTGTTTAATTATTGCGTCGTTTATCATTGCGTCTGTTATCATTGCGTCGGTATATATATATATGTATATTTCTGCATGAATCAGCAGATGACAATGCAACAATAACTCATCCCAGTCTAGTTGGCTTATCAAGACGAAAAAAAAAAAAACAGTTTGCCTTATTACTTACTGATAGCTGAGAAGATAACAGATGGATTCATGCCTTTCTGAAGGGCATTAACAAAAATTGAAACGCCAGCTTCTTCATCAGTGATTTTAACTAAGGTCACCAATTCTATTTCCGACGACCGTAACCGTTAAGTGTATGTATATATGTATGTATGTATGTATGTATCAATCCGTTCACACGTGCATGGTGCGACACAAGGTCATTTATTTTCAGCGGAGTTTAATAGGTTGAAATTCACAGTTTTCCGTGTCCTAAACTACTTGCCATACCAAGGTTAAATAACCCAGTCTGTCTGATTATTTTGTTGACAGCTGGAGGAAGAACACTTGGATTAGTCCTTTTTTCAAAAGTATTAGCGCTATGTAAAATATAAACTATCCCATCCAGGATTTAAACAGGGATCACCATGTCCATTTCTTATGACTGTATCCATCACAACATGTGCATACGCACAAATGTATATATCTATGTACATCCACAGTAGTGGGGTGTGACATCAGGTTAACCTATCAGGGTAACTCAACAAATTGGAATTCAGAGTTTTCTGTGTCCTAGACTCCTTGCCATACCAGCGTAAAAGAGCCCAGTCTGCCCGACTACTTAACTCACAGTTAGAGGGAGAATACTCGGATTCACACATTTCCCAGGAGTATTAGCGCTATGAGAAAAGCAAACAGCGAAGTCCTTGCTTTGAACCCGGGTTATGGTGTCCATTTACTTTGACAATATCCATCACACCACATATGTATGTATGTATGTATGTATGTGTACATTTTTCTTGTTAGCTGGCGATATTTCCACCCACACTCTAGGAACTGAAAGATCCATATTTTTGGCGTCCTTTGGGATGTTGTCAAATTGCATCTCAGTAAAGCTCTGTGATTAATTGAAATAACAAATGGGAAATGGAAATTCGCTTTCGGTGGTGGGAGTGTCTTCCACAAAAGCAGGACGGGGGATGGGTGCGACTGAGTGAAAGTTCGTTTGTTAAGGGGAAATTTATAATAACAGAAATGCTGAACAATCGTCATGGGTAAACACACATTTTTTTTTTCATCTGAATCTTTGTGCGGTCGACCTTCATCAATGTAAATGAAATATTTCCTTATCAACATAAATTTACCGATTCACGGACACCTTTTTTGGTGCAGTTGCTAACAAACTAGTCACGTAAAACCAATCACGACATTGTTGCCTGTTTAATCTTCCAAGGGACAGACTAGCGTGTTCACTAACTGATTTTAATGCAATGCCGACCCATCTAGGGTTATTTTATTCTCCCTCCAGCTATGGGTAAATAGTAGGGCAGACTAGGTTCTTCAGCCTTGGTGAGGCAACTAGTCTAGGAGAAGGAAAACTCTGAATTCAAACTCCGCTTAAAAATTGACCATGTGTCATATCCTGCCCGAGCAGAGGGGTTGGGTAAATAGGATCTAGGGTTATTTTATGCTTCGACCCAAAGGATTCGCGTTCATAGAACTGTCATATAAATATCTTTGTGTAGTTCTTACTTAAGATGAATGTTTCCACACGGTCCAATCGAATGCGAACAATTTTAAAACATATTAGTTGACTCATTGATTGATCTTTAACCATATCACTCTCGTCAGATTAGTCTGGTGTGTAATGGCAATGAACTTCTTACTTCACACCTCAGATCTTCAGAAGTTGAGACCACTAATTGTGAAAGGAAGAGTTTGTCATTTTTTTTTTTTTTTATATCAGAAAAAAGATAGACATGTGGTCACAAAAACTACTTTAATATACAACAAAGGTTACAAGTTCATTAAAGCAGTTAGAAGGATATTAAAACACATGAAGAGTTTTTATTTGACAATGAAGTAAAAAATCTTTCTTTGTCCATAAATCGTCTCCCTCCTCCACTTCAGACGTAGGGGACAATTTAGTTGATCCCTAAAATTAAAGTATTTACTTTTGACTCACCTGGTGACCAAGTGACGATTTATATTCTGCCTAAGTTTCGCCTCATGAACGAAAATCTATAAGCTGAACCTTTTGACATCTCTTTGTTCACCACGCCTAACACAGCGGAGCACTGAAGTCGTTGATGTGAATGCAGGACACCACTTTGCAGTGGGGAGGGGGGTCCTTGTGGTGTACTGGTTAAAGCGATGGACAGCGGAATCGTAGTAAGCAAGTTCGAACTCTGCTCGCACTGTTACGTTCATTTTCTGACGAATACTCAAAGGAGAGGCATGAAACGTCTAATCCTCCCAGCTATGAGTTAAATAGGACCAGTAATGTTCTTCTAGAAATATGGCTTTAGTATTAAATAACCTACAAAGGTTAATATGCCATTAAATAAAATAAAACGAAACCTTCTGGTGGTTTTGTGCCAAATCAGAATTATACTTGCTGTAAGAAGGGCGTATCGTATAGAATAATGTTCAGAGATACTCGAGCGCAGACCATTTTTAGTGATTTGGATTCTCTAAAGGTCCCACTTTATTCTGATGAGTTAGTTATTTTTCATTGCAGATCAACCCTATTAGGTTATTCAATCCTAAACCCTATATATAGTATTGCGTTCTGGTGGGTGAACGCTTGTAATATTAAATAAAGAACAAACCACGATATGAGAGGAAATAGATATATATTTTCAGGAAAAAGGATATAAAATATAGAGACTATTAGTAGGCAAGAACATAGGATTAGTGAATACAGAATAAAGATATAGTCCAACGATAGAATTGGCTTCCGTTATTACGGTAGCAAGTAAGGTGATCTAGTGCGATCTCCAGTCTCCAACGCTCTAATACTATTCCTATAAGAAGGTTTAACATAAATACGCAGTTTAAATCTCAAAACACTCCCATATCAAGCAATTCAGTTTAGGATGATTACACAGTTTAGTTCTATTTAACTCATGGATAGGACCCTATCAGGTCCTACCACTCCGGGTCAGAGTGGACCTGGGAGTGATGGTAATGAAGAGGTACTCCGCATTCCCTAAAGCTTCAGCATTACTGGAACCTCTCCATCAGCTTGTTTAATGCCATATCGAAGACACTCGTTGAGAGGTCTTGCCCCTCTACAGATATGCAGTCCTGTATTCTACAGCCCTAAGTGACTGGGCAAGCAACGCGATGTTTTTCTTTCGTAATAATCCTTTTTTGGCATACAATTAAATTCTTAACAGTTCATGTTGACCCATAGATAAGACCCTAACAGAAACCTCTACTCTGGTTAAGCGTGAATCTTGAAGTAATTGCAAGAGCTGCAGGACCGGACCCTTATTATCATGTAGTTGAGTGTCATATCAAGAACACTCATAGGGGTGGGGTTCTTACCCCTCTGTAGAAATGCAGTTAGTGTATCCTTACATCCCTAGCCATCTACGCTGCATAATTCAGAGGAAGGACATGTTTCAAAGTGTCTTCATGATTACAATTTTTTCTTCTAAAATAATGAATCAATTCTGTTGACTTTATCCTTATAGCGAAGCATATCAATCCGATTTTTCATGGTGTTTCTTTTTCCTTATATATATATATATATATATATATATATATACATACATATATATATATATATATATATATATATATATATATATATATATACGTGGTGCCTTCAATAAGTTTACAGACTTTTTTTTTGAACAGGCGTTTAAAATGGTCGTAGACTCTTGAAAATCCAGTATATTATTGCTATACATCTTATGAGATGACCGACCAATATTTATGATTTCAGGTTCAAATCAACAGCTACAACAGGAATTGGAATACACCCTACTAAAGCCTGATTGTCCCAGCTGGTGAATTTCAAAAATGCAATCTGGACGTGAGGACACTTTAGAAGAACGATATGCAATAAAATTCTGTTTTAAACTTGGAAAAAATGCCACAGAAATCTATGGAACGCTTCAGACTGCTTTTGGAGCCTCTTGCATAAATCGACCATTAGTTTTTGAGGGGCATAAGAGATTCAAGGAAGGCAGGGAGTCTGTGAGGGATAATGAGAGGTGTGGGAGGAGTAAGGAAGTCAATACACCAGAGTTGATTGGCCAAAGAGCTAGGGTTAAGATTACTATGTTGAGGTTTTAAGGGAGTTCAGGAAAAGATTCCGTCGGAAAAGGCCAGCACTCTTCAAATCGGGTCAGTGGCATTTCCACAAGGACAATGCACCAGTCCACAACTCTATCCTTGTCACAGACTATTTGACCTTGATCCCTGCGACTTTTGGTTATTCCCTAAGCTCAGAAGCTGTCGTTATGAGACAATTGAGGAGATGAAAGAGGCTGTAACGAAGGTCATTGACATGCACACACAAGAGGACGTCAAAGGGGCCTTCCAAAAGGAGGAGATTACTTCGAAGGGGACTAGAGTATCGTATGTGAACTATCAGAAACTTATTTAATGATCCTCGTATATATATATATATATACATATATATATAGTGGGTGATTGATAGATCGATAGAGAGAGAGAGAGAGAGAGAGAGAGAGAGAGAGAGAGAGAGAGAGAGATAAAGGGGAGACCAAGAAAGAAACAAATGCAGGGCGAGACACACAGACATAGGAGCAAATAAATTCCGCAAAAATTAAACAAACACTCATACCTTAGATTATCAAGTATATTTGCCAAAATTACATGAAAATATCTCGAAATACTATCGATTAAATTTCTTCAAAGAAATCGCCGTTAACTTTAGTCACAGTCTCCAGACGATTTTGGAATGTCTTGCAAGATTTTCCGACGCTCTCTTAGTCTCAATAACTAAACGTTGATGTTTTCCTTGTGTTCAGTTAATCTTTGGTGTTGCACAGTGTTTTGTTCGTCTTCGGTTTACCTACAACCCATACATAATATGTAAGGATATTTCAATCTGGATAGTTCATATTTACCAACCCCTCCGCTCGGACAGTATATGACACAAGGTCATTTTTAAGCGGAGTTTAACAGGTTTGAATTCAGAGTTTTCCTTCTCCTAGACTAGTTGCCTCACCAAGGCTGAAGAACCTAGTCTGCCCTACTATTTACCCATAGCTGGAGGGAGAATATTTTGGATTCATACCTTTCCCAAGGGTATTAGTGCTATGTGAAATACAATCAGTCTGGTCCAGGATTCAAATCCTGGACCAGACTGACTCGTGTCACCGTGTCCATATCCTGCGACGATAACCATTGCACCACGGGCACCTCAATCTGGATAGTTAAGCAGACATAGGTTACGGATGATGTTGTCAAGGAATTTTTTAAACTGCCAACCCAGGACTCTCCACTTTAAACCGACCATTATCACATCCTGTTTTTTGAGCTACTATAAAAATATTAATTGTATTGATGTAACTTTATGTATTAAAAACTAAAAAAAAATTCTAGTCGAATGAAGGTGGAGATTCCTTTTAGGATGACACAGCAGTTCATTAAAACATAAAATTGCATATCATCCTCGTCTAAAACATTTATTCAGTATTTTAGACGAGGATGATTTTAAATAGACATTTAAAATAAAGATGGAATTGAATAAGTGTTTAAGATAAGGTTTAATATGGGGATGATTTTGAATAGACATCTAAATTAAAGATGGTATTGAATAAGTGTTTAAGATAAGGTTTAATATGGGGATGATTTTGAATAGACATCTAAATTAAAGATGGTATTGAATAAGTGTTTAAGATAAGGTTTAATATGGGGATGATTTTGAAAAGACATCTAAATTAAAGATGGTATTGAATAAGTGTTTAAAATAAGGTTTTATATGGGGATGATTTTGAATAAAATACTTCAAATTGCTAAGTGTAAAGTTTACGACAAATCAGATTATAAATAAATGTCTAAAATTTAAAAATGAATAGCACCAAATGTTTTGTGTAAGGTTTAATTCTAAGGTGATTTTAATTAAATTTCCGTAAATTTCAAATAAAATTGCATAAAGGGTCTAGAGTAAGGTTTAACTCTAAGGTGATATTAGATAAATGTCTCAAATCTAAAAATAAATTGCATCAAATGATGCAAATGGGGTTTTAATTAAATGTCTGAAACTTAAAAATAGATAGCACCAAATGCCTAGAGTAAGGTTTAATGCTGAGATAATTTAAATTAAACGTCTATAAATTTCAAATAACATTGCAAAAAGGGTCTAGAGTAAAGTTTAATTCTAAGGTGATATAAAATAAATGTCTCAAATTTAAAAATAAATTGTATCAAATGTATAGAGTAAGGTTTAATACGAAGGTGATTTTAATTACATGACTAAAATTTAAAAATAAATTGTATCAAAAGTTTTAAGAAAGGTTGAATGTGAAGGTTATTTTAATTAAATATCTAAAATTTAAAATAGAATTGCATAAAAGTCTATAGCATGTGTACGGTAAAGGTGATATTAAATAGACGTCTAAATTGAAAATAGAATTGCATATAGGGTATAGAATAAGGATTAATGCTGAAGTGATATTATTTAAATGTCTAAAATTCAAAATAAAATTGTATAAAGTATATAGACTAAGGTTTCCAGCAAAGATGATTTTAAATAGATGTCTAACATTGAAAATAGAATTGCACATAATGGCTAAATCAAGGTTTAATGCAAAGGTGATCTTAATTAAATGTCTAAAATTTAAAATAAAATTGCATCTAATGACTAGTTTAATTGTAATGTTTACTGTGAAGGTGATTTTACATTCGAGGTGCATACGATAAGTTTCCAGACTTTTTTCGTATGGGCATTAAAATTGTCGTAGACTCTTGAAAATCGAGTATGTTACTACTATATATATCTTATAAGATGACAGGCCAATTTTTATGATTTCGGCTTCAACGGAAAAGCTACAGCAGCAATTGGAATACACCATACTAAAGTCTGATTATCACAGCTGGTGAATTTCTAAAATGCAATCTGACACTTTAGAAGAACGATATGCAATAAAATTCTGTTTTAAACTTGGAACAAATGCCACAAAAATCAATGGAATGTTTCAGACTGTTTTGGATCATGTTGCATGAATCGAGGCTCAGTTTTTGAGTGGTATAAGAGATTCAAGGAAGGCAGGGAGTCTGTGAGGGGTGATAAGAGGTGTTGGAAAAGTAAAGAAGTCAATACACCAGAGTTGAATGGTCGAAGTGTTAAGGTTAGGGTTAGAGTTGCTTTGTTGAGGTTTTAAGGGGGGTCAGGAAGAGATTCCTTGAGAAGATGCCAACACTCTTCAAATCGGGTCAGTGAAATTTCCACCAGGACAACTCCATCCTTGTTACTGTCTATTTGACCAAGATGGGCATCAAGACAGTTCCTCACCCTAGCTATAGTCCAGACCTTGCTCCCGGTAACTTTTGGTTATTCCATTAGCTCAGAGGCTGTAGTTATGAGATAATTGAGATAAAAGGGGCTGTGACGAAGGTCATTGACACGCTCATACAAGAGGACGTTCATGGGGTCTTTGAGAAGTATTTGGAACGGTACAACAAAAGAATTGCAGCCGGGGGAGATTACTTCGGATTGGACTAGAGTTTCATGTGTGTACTGTCAATAAAAGTGCCCATACGAAAAAAGTCTGGAAACTTATCGTATGCACCTCGTTTATGTCTAAAATCCCAAAAAAGAACTTTTCGAAGGGCTGCAATAAGATTTAAAGTGAGGGTGATTTCAAATAAATTCGAAAAAAACTGAAATTAATTTTTTTAAAGAATTAAAAAAATTGTAGATTATTATTGTTGTTTGGTTTCTTACGTTAATGGCCTGTAAGTATTCATGGGTAATTTGATGCCTAGGCCATCCTTAGAGAAGAACATTAATTGTACTCTTGAACCCAAGAGAGAGTTTGGACTCGCCTAGATCGATGCTACCTTTAGTCCTTACGCCATAAGAACTTGCAAATAATAATTTGGCGGATTCAGTCATGTAATGCTAATGTATTAATTGTATGGAGTTGTTATGTAGTTTGTTGTAACAAAACCATCGTTAATAAAACTAGAGCAGGTATTTTGTTTCTTTTGCAATAGCAGTCAGAGAATTCGATTTTTGGACATTCATTTTGTTTTTATTTAATTTGATATTGATTCAGTTTTGTTTTCATCAAAACCAAAAATTAAATAATTTACAAGTACATTCATCATTTAAAGTAATTACAGGTTATCAAACTTAAAATAAAATATTGCTCCTGAATTCTCTCTGTCTGTAATATAATGAGTCGATACTAATCGAATATGACCCAGGGGGAAACACCTGTAATCAAAGTGAAAAATTGAATGATAACCTAAAAAGGTAATGATATTAAGAATGGAATTAGGGACACCGAAGAGAATACAAGAATAGCTTGATCTGACCCATAAAGGTCGTGGTGTTTTTTAGAACCAGCATCGCAAATAATAGCAATGGGATATATTTCAACTTTTCAATGACGTTACAAAATGAAAGCCATCCTAATTGATTTACAACTGAATAAAGGGGAGATAAGAAGAATTCAAACTTGACTTGGTCAGTGTTCTTCCAAGTGCCAGAAAAGTTATTAAATAAGAGATGTGAATTAATTGCAAGATGTAGACATAAGACTAAATTTAAACTATAGACTAATTATCATAAAAAAAGTTGTCCCTTAAAAAACAAAGAAATAAATTGAGAAATAAGCTAAATGAACTAAAATAAAATAAAATAAAAATAAAGAAAAGGAAAAAAACGTATCTGATATACGTATACGACAAAAATAGGTAACTGAGGAAATAGACTCGAAATTAATATAAGTATTAATATTTCCCTTACAAAAAAGTTATAATTTTAAAAAAAACATTAAAAAAGTTAATCATCGAACTTAATTAAAAAAGAAAATAAATAAAATAAATAGCAGAAAAATAAAAAAAAGTTAAATTACTATAATTCCAACCGACAGTAAAATTAAATAAATAAAAATAAATAAAATAAATAAACAAATAAAAAAACGGACGTGAAAAAAACGAGGAGATAACTCTTCACCCCTCTTCCATTCCCCACCCCACCGTGTCTATTCTGATTTATTTTAACCATAAGATCTGAAGAAGTCCTGCTATATTTTTCTTCGTGTTTTTGGTTTACATCAGAAACACAAAACAGGATGGAAATAAATTCATAATCCTAAAGTAATCGGTCTTTGGTTTTTTTCTTAAAGAAAGTATTGCTCTGTAATATTAATTACATTGAGCTTTCTACCAGGAACATTTAAATGTTCAGTTTTTGAATGATTTTCTTGTCCTGAAGGAATTACTCCCAACTCTGGTTTAATTGGACCGAATAATACTATATATATATATATATATATATATAGTCATCCACAGACAGATCTGTTTCGTTCTATCAGAACTCATCAGTGTGGCTAGACAGTATCTTCCCGTAGCTGGGATCGAAACCCGGTTGACTCAAACGTCAACCCAAGCTTCTAACCATTCAGCCACGAGGAGATATTAGCTGGGAAGCAAATTTTAAACGGTTATGAATCACAATTACTATTGTTTACATACATCCGTTCAACGGTAGCCGAGACCTCAATTCAAACGAAGAGGCTTGCAATAGTCGCTAATGGCAACACGATTACTTCTTCGCCAGAGAACTCAACCTCACGGGGTAGGGGAGTATATATATCTCTATAGTCATCCACAGACAGATCTGTTTCGTTCTATCAGAACTCATCAGTGTGGCTAGACAGTATCTTCCCGTAGCTGGGATCGAAATCCGGTTGACTCAAACGTCAAGAATATAATGCATGCTATATATATATATATATATAGCATGCATTATATTCTTTTTAAAAACTCACAAACCATTTAAGGTAATTGTTTCTGTTGTTTTGTTTTTTTGTTTTTCCCCTTTAAGATTTTTTTTCTTTCTTTTTATGGAATTCAAATACTATCAGATCTCTTTACCCCAAGTATATATACATACGTGGTGTAATGGTTATCGTCGTAGGAAATGGACACGGTGACACGAGTTCAAATCCTGGACGAAACTAATTGCATTTCACATAGCACTAATACCATTGGGAAAGGTATGAATCCAATTATTCTCCCTCCAGCTATGGATAAATAGTAGGACAGACTGAGTTCTTCAGCCTTTGTGAGGTAACTAATCTAGGAGAAGGAATACTCTGCATTCAAACCTGCTAAATTCCGCTAAAAAATTGACTTTGTATCATCTACTGCCCGAGCGGAGGGGTCGGTGAATATGATAATTACACTCTGTCAATGTAAAAAACAGTTCTATTCCAATCATTCAGTTCAGCATAAGTACAGTTTCAATGCAAAAAAGTTCTATTTCAAGCAATTCAGGTTAGCATAAGTAGACAGTTAAGTTCTATTTGTCTTTTAGACAGGACTCTATCAGATGCTGCCATTCCGGGTCAGAGTAGACCTAGGTGTGATGGCAATGAAAAAGCCTCCGCATTGCCCAAAGCTCCAGCATTACTGGAACCTCTCGATCAGATTGTTCAGAGTGATATCCAGGACACTCGTTGGGGATGCCTTACTACTCTGCAGAGATGCAGTCAGTGTATTCTACAGCCCCAACCGACAGGGCAAACGTACAATCATGTTCAATTTCAAACTAAAACTCTTGTAAAATGAATGAACACACTATATTCCTCTGGTAAGTATTATATAATATCACCACTGTTGTTTTAGAAAGATAACTTTGACATTAGATGCCTCACAAACCTTTATAAGCCATAAAACAAGAAACCAGGTGTAGCAACCAGAATTATCTGCCAAAAGAAAATAATACAACACTACGTCAACCCAACCAATCAAAATATTTAGAATCAAAATGCTGCTTACGTGCATTCCACGTGTGAAATTTGAAATATTTAAAACAAAAATAAAAGATTTTTCCGTTTGCTGTAGCAAGGTAAAACACATTTTCTCTCTCCTAATTATGTCTTAGTTTTACATCAGCACTCACACATTTCGAATTTATTTTTTACATTAAAATACACACAGACATCATTCTCTAGATTGGCTGAGTCTTTTCTTTAATAAGAAGAATATATTTGCTGCTGGCATGCATTATAAACATCTCATTCATTCGTGTGTACTTTTTGTGTTACGATATATAAAACATTGTTTTATTTAAATATTGGGATCTTTATTGAATTCATTTTGATCCATTCAGTAACCCTATTCCGTAACTCGTTGGAGTGAGAGGAAACAAAAGAGCAGATTCGGCAGCCCAATCGGCCTTAGATAAAAGCCCTAAAGCTATCTTTATTCCATATATCGATTTGAAGCCGATAATCAGTAAATTCCTTCACCAAAAATGTCATCAACGATGGGATATGAACATCAATAATAAACTCTTCCAAATTCAGCCCTCCTTGGGAGAATGGAGACCAGCTTTTAGAGCAGCGAGAAGAGAACAAGTCGTTATATCCTGACTGTGCATTGGTCTTACCAGGCTTACTCACGATTTCATACTGAAACAGGAACCACAACCACAATGTTTGCCGTGTCAGACAACTTGCACGGTTAAACGCATTCTTATAGAATGCAGAGCTTTCGCTGTCATCAGAAAGCGATTTTTCAAAGTGATTAGTTTAACTGAATTGTTCGAAAACATCAAAATAGATGACGTTCCATCCTTCTTGCGAAAAACAGGATTGTACGGGAAAATATGACGAATTAAAACCGATTAATCATGTGCAAACAAGTGAAATCTTGCTTTTAGAAAATTTTGCCTACTACGTATTCATTGGTAAAAGGTATATATATATATATATATATAGACAGAATTTGGCGTTAAATAACCTACAAAGGTTGATACGCCAACCAACCAACCAACCAACCAATCTATTTTATCATTGCATATTTCGTATTCATACAAAAAAGAAAGATAAACGAAACAAGAAATGAAACCAAACCTCTGAAAGTAAAACTACAGGAACACTGAAAATCAGTGGTTAGAGGAGAAATAGAAAAGTCAGGTATGGCTGATCATATATGGAAAGAAAATGAAAACCATATACTCTTGTAGGATAAAAATGAAATGATTGATAGGGAAATATAGTGGAAAAGAAGACGTCTCAAAGAAGCAGACCGTATATTGGACTATGTTGACCTCTTGAGTAGACCAACCATAGAAATGCTGACATTATAAGAACCAGCAATTGAAAAGGCCAAATGAAATTTTTTTGAAAGCAAATTACTTTAAAAATTAAGAAATATCAAAACTAAATGATACCATTGGATTTTACACTTCGAATTCATTCAAGTTCATATAAACAAAGGGCACCTGAGGAAGGACGGGTAATACATTTGCCAAAAAGTTGTGTTTCAATTTACTACAATAACAATGAAGACAACAGTCAGAAAAATCACAACCAAAATAACACATTTAAAGTCTCATCTGAAAAATTCGTACTGATAAAATCTTTCTTGTCAGAAATATTCAGTGTTTTAGATACTTTCAGTTGTGTACATAGTTACTTTCGAGAATGTTTTAATCTTTATAAGATTTCAAGCAAGTAGAATTTTTATTATCTCAAGAGATTTCAAAAGAATTCTCAGTGCTGGTAATTTACATAGTTTTTTTTTTCAAAGATGTTGACGCTGGCGGGTTGTCCACGTAGTTATAATGGTTACAGCGATCGACTGCGGAATCGGAGTAAGTTCAAACTACAGTCGCGGTATTATGTTCACTTTCGGATAAATACCCTTGGGGACTGTTATGAACCCTCCCAGTTATAGGTTAAATAGTACCACTACTGTTTTTGAAGAAGGATGGATTTAGCATTAAATAACCCAAGAAGGTTGATATACCATAAAACGAACAAATGGCAGTTGTCTCCATTCAAAGTTGTTATTGGGGATGGAAGCGTTTGTTGATGTCATGCAACATAATGGGGATTTTGGTTAAAGAAAAAACTATATATATATATATATATATATTGGAGGTGCTTAGTTTAAAAAAAAAATGCTTGCATTTTTTTTTACTCGTGGGGTCTGGAGAGTTCTAGTCACATCAAAATGGAATCCCTTTGTTACATGATCCTGCTCAGAACTGAAATGAGATCGGAATAATATATCATGCTCAAGTTACGTTGGCGCCGGTTTTGACGGTTAAACGAAAGGAACCATGGTAAGTATAAGGTTACCCGAGGAAAAGAGAACAAAGAAACAACTTTTTAAAAAATACGCAATTCCTTTTTCTCGAATGTTGAGAAATTGTCCAAAAGATTCTGGAGAAATCTGCCAGTCCTGCATCGGATATAAAGGCCGGCCCCATTACAGGGTAGAGGTTGGTTTTTTATGGCATATCAACCGTTGTAGGTTATTTAACGCTAAATCCATTTTTATGCAAATAGTCAGTTCTATTTCAAACAATTCAGTTTAGCATGAGTACTCAGTTTGATTGTCAAAAACATTTCTATTTCAAACAATTCAGTTTATTCAAACAATTCTAATTCAGCTAATTGTGTTTACACACATTTAAATGTCAAAACAGTTCTATATATAACAATTCATTTTAGTGTAAGTTCAGTTTCAATGTCAAAAACAGTTCAATTTCAAACAATTCTGATTAGCATAAGCACGCAGTTTAAATTTAAGTACAATTTAATTGTCAAAAATATTTCTATTCCAAGCTATTCAGTTTATTCAAACAGTTCAAATTCAGCTATTTCAGTTTAATATAAGTAGAGGTTCCACTTGCACAAAGTGAAATGTCAAAATGTTCTATATTAAAAAAATCCATTTTGTGTAAGTACAGTTTAATTGTCAAAAAAATTTCTATTTCAAGCTATTCAGTTTAGTCAAACTGGTTCTAATTAAAACAATTCAGCTTTGCATAAGTATGCAGTTAGTTCTATTTAACCCCAAGGTAAAACCCTGTCAGGTGCTACTATTCCGGGCCAGAGTCGACCTTGGAGCAATGGCAATGAAGGGGTACTTCGCATTCCCCCAAACTCCAGCACCACTGCTACCTCACCATCAGATTGTTTAGTGTCATATCTAGGACATTCATTTGGTTTGGGTCTTACACTTCTGCAGAGGTGCATTCGGTGTATTGTAAAGCCCCAGCCGACTGGGCAATACACAGAGATAATGTACAAACAGTTTTATTTCAGATAATTCAGTTTAGCATAATTACACATTTTAGATCTCAAAACAGTTCTATTTCGAGCAATTCAGTTAAGTGTAAGTACGCAGTTTTAATATCAAAACCGTTCTATTTTAAACAATTCAGTTTAGCATATATACGCAGTTTTAATGCAAAAATAACTGAAGCCACCGTTTAGTTCTATTTAACCCATAGTTAATGAGGTGCTACAACTGCAGGCCAGAGTGGACCTGGAAGCGATGCCAATGAAGGAGTACTTTGCATTCCCGAAAGCTCCAGAATTACTGGAACCTCACCCTCAGATTGTTTAGTATCATATCCTGGACATTCCTTGTTTTGGGGGGTACTTCTGTTTAAAGAAGCAATTGGTGTATTCTACAGCCCCAGTGACTGGATAAGGCAGGTTCGGAATTTTACCTGCTAGATTTGAGTAGAGGTAACTGGTGGAGAAAAAGAATACAACTGACATCTCGGCCCACAAGCATTTCTTTAGCACCCATCTCTATCAGTAACGTCATATTCAATCGAATATAGTATTGGCTGCTGGAGAGTTAGATTATTCTATATAATTGTTAGAATATATTTCGATTTTTTATCCTGGTCTAAAGATTTTATTAAAAGCTTTTAAAATGTATGCTTAAAGCCTCAGTTATTTTATCTTTTCTAACTTGTGTGACAATTTACCAGCTGGCCAATCTCCACTATCTCAATCTCCTAAACCAGCTCATTGGTATTCGATGGTCTAGTGGTTTCTCTCATCTCCGGCCCGAGACATTTCACATTGCTTTCCAAACACAAGATACAAAAACCAAAGGTGTGAAAGAAAAGAACAAACAAGACCGGACAAGCGCAAGAAGGGAGAAGTTTTTGGCACTTTCCTAGCATTCTATGCTTTTGTGTCTGTCACGAGCATATACCCGAAAATTCCCACACATCAACCAGGAACGATAAATCATCCTCTCGCGTTGAGCGACCTGGCTTCTGAGACAACAGGTCCCAGTTCCTCGCTTGGCAGTTGCCCTTCGCGGACCATCGCCTTTCTCTGACTGTCACATTTCAACGACTTCTGTTGACAGCTTTCTTCTGTTGACTCCCCTGGGACCTTGCCTTTTCTTGTCTTCTGGTATCTTAGGAAATCTCATGAGCAAGGCTTTTGTGTGGGTTTCGCGCCAAAACGAACCAAGAAATCCTCTGACTGGCACTCATTCACACCGAAACCTATAGAAATGAATGCCCAACAGTTAGTTTTATATAACTTCTGTGGGCTTTAAATATAAATTTACTGTGCCAGAGTTTCAAATTATATGTGTTTTTTGAGATTAGGTTTATGAGTCCCAAAAATTCACTCTGAATTATCCAGGAGGACATATGGCACAATCATCTAGAAATTGCAAGTTTTATCCCGAATACAGCTAAATGAGAAAACACACATACTATAGCATTTGTTCCTGGTCATTGTTAACTGTATTAGAATAATCTACGCTTTTAAATTAAATAAAGGTTTTGACTCGAAGTTCCGTGTAGGCCCCTAAGTTTGAAATGAAACACCTGAAGAATCCAAAGGACGCATCGGGCGAAACGTCATGGATATAAAAAGAGAGATGACAACAACTTTAAGTGACTGAAATTATCAGGCATCTAAACAAATAGTTTCATAAGATGTTTTCTTATCGCACTCAAAGCAGGTTCGGCGTTTTGATTGGATTTTTTTCTCTATTATAGGAATTCTACATATGAATCGTATACCGGACATTGGTCTAGCGGTTAGAGTGTTCGCCAATGGCCCGGGAGACCTGGGTTCAATCCCAGGTCGAGTCATACCAAAGACTCAAAAAATGGTACTTGATGCCTCCTTGCTTAACACTCAGCATTATAAGGTACGGATCAAGGGTAAAGTAGAGCAATCCAAGGAAGGAGTAGCGCCCTCCCCTACACCTTGGTGTAGTAGCTATCGAAAAGGGAGCCTTCGGGTTACCCTCGACTATGGTCCCCATCTTTACTTTACTTACACATAAATGAATTTCTTATAGAATGTTACATTCTGGACAATAGCAATTGAAAAGAAAAGATGGCCAATGGCGGCCGAAACCCGAAATATTTAGAACAATTTCTTCATATCTTCGATCTGAAAAATCTTTAAATTCCTACATTCTTCCTAATCGTTGCTTTTTAAACAAAAACACCATTCGCAATATACACGTAGTTAAAAAATATTAACACTATCTATGAGAGTTACTTTATGATATAAGATCAAATAGACATCCCTAGTTCACCATCCTTGGAATATTCCACAGGTAACTGAAAAAGAATGTTAACGCATCTATGGAAACACTTTCACGAAAATAGCAGAACTGATATTATGGAGACCACCGATTAAAAGTCAAAGGAATGTTTTGCCTGGGATTAGGAATAGTAGAACACTGAAATAAAAATAACATAAAAATATTTGCATAAAAATGTCATCATTATCTCAAACAACATATCGATATCTACATATTTATAGATTTGGCCGTTTGATTTTAGTTTAAACACGATAGATTCTATTTTAACATATTTTAATATGAGTTTTTGTTGTGTCCTTAAGAGATACAATCAGACAAAGTGGTACTTGAGTGGAAAGGAACAGTCAACACGTTCGTAGAATAAAGAAAGGATTTTATTGCAAGATAAATACGATAAGACAGACAAGGAATAGTGAGGCACGCTACTAATCCCCCGAAGCAAGGACAGGTATAATGCAGGTATAATGGAGTATCTGTAAAGGTTTAATATGAAAATATGATTTTTGGGGTGGGGGGCACGAGTTCAAGCTTGATCAAATGTTGCCTTGGAGGTGCCCGTGGTGTAATGGTTAAGAAGTATAAACTGCTTTAAATGATTTCTTGGGATTGAAAGTTTTATCATATAAGCACAAATAACATTCCTGAACGATCGCAAAAAGGCATTGATCTTTAGGGATCTTATTTTGACTGATTAAAACATGGCTGAAATTCATTGTATCTCGAATAAAATTTAATTTGAAAAGTCGCAATTATTTTTCGAACAAACTAATGGTTATCGTCGCAAGATATGGACACGGCGACACGAGTTCAAATCCTGGACCTGACTGATTGCATTTCATATAGCACTAATACCTTTGGGAAAGGTATGAATCCAATTATTCTCCCTCCAGCTATGGGTAAATAGTAGGACAGACTGGATTCTTCAAGCTTGGTGAGGCAACTAGTCTAGGAGAAGGAAAACTCTGAATTCAAACATGTTAAACTCCGCTTAAAAACTGACCTTGTGTCATATCCTGCCCGAGCAGAGGGGTTGGGTAAATAGGATCATACGTTGCCTTATGGCAATGCTCAGTCATATATTGCCCTGTTAATACGTCAGACGGTAAAACTTGGGATATGAGACTAAGCCAAATCAACTGATTAACATTTTTCACATCATCAGGGCATTTTTTACGACAAAAACCATACTGTTTCACTTTCTCCGGACCCCCAAATGTAGTAAGGCGTATGCCTCACTACATGTGGGCGCTGGAGGGTATCATCAATGATGTGCTTGGCTTGGGTTATTGGGGAGTTTCGGGTCTTTCAACAACATACTTCCCTCACCAAGCAGACCCTGTCAGAGATGATCCCCCCTTCTGACACGTCCTCCAGTTTAGACAAAAAGAAAGGAAAGAAAAAAATTCTGGTTGATTATAGACCACTTATACGAGCATCTGATTGGTTGTTCAAAAAAAAAAAAAACCAGTCAAATATGCATTACTGTCTATCTCAGTGAACTACGAAGACAATGACACTTCCTAAAAACATGGATTTTTCATAATTATTCATTTGCACAGCATGCTGCACTTACCTGATCTAGGTTCCTGGTTTTGTGTGTTATTTTGCGGTTGTTTTTTTTAGTTCCAGCTCCACTAACTAAGGAAAAAATCCTTTCTATACAAATTCAGCTTTTTCGGACTAACTAAAATTAAATTATATTAGGCATCGATCTAATCAAATTACAAAGGCAATTGGAATTTTTTTTCTTTCTTCTAACTTATACCCCCTCGCCACGAGCAAAAATTTTAATTTAACTATTTTTAGTAATACAAATCAATTGCGCTCAAAAAAATGATCGAAAAAAATTACGAAGAAGTATAAACTGCTTTTAATCATTTCTTGGGATTGAAAGTTTTATCATATAAGCACAAATAACATTCCTGAACGATCGCAAAAAAAGATCGATCTTTAGGGATCTTATTTTGACTGATTAAAACATGGCTGAAATTCATTGTATCTCGAATAAAATTTAATTTGAAAAGTCGCAATTATTTTTCGAACAAACTAATTCTCTCTCTTTCTCACTCTCTCTCTCTCCCGCTCTCTCTCTCTCTCTCTTACACACACACACAAAACACACATATATATATATATATATTGACCCTCGACTAATCAAAAGATCCACCTGGGTAAATAAGCGGAAGAACAACGGAAGCAGGCTGCCGTTAGAAAATGATATAACCAAGTGCCCGGGTGGTTCGAGTTGGTTGGAAACAGGAAGCCAAAGTGAGAACCAGCTCCAGACAGAGGGTTTTGGGCCCTTAGTCACCCCGGTTGAGCAACCAAAGCCAAGATTCGAAAGAAGTGCTGCTATGGTCGAGAGAAGAACTTGGGTCAATATAGCAGTCCGTCCTTGTCTCCACTCCTTTCTCACACATAACAAACATCACCTCTTCGAAAATAAAGTGTGAGAGATTTATATCTTTATAAATAATTGTATTCATTCGTTATTGAAGTCGTCATTATCAGTTGATTATGTTTCCATGTATACTTGTATACGCGTAGTATACCACACACACACACACACATATATATATATATATATATTGTATTTGTTTAGAGGAATATTGCAATGCAAAATACTCATTCGGGTCAAATTAATTTCTAAATAAAAACTTTATCGTCAACGACTCTTTTTAAATATGAACTCGGTGAAGTCTGTTTAAATTTTTTTTTTGGGGGGGAACATTGTAAATTTGGTGTCGCGTGAGGTGTTAGAACGCTAAGTTGGGTATTGTGACCATGGTGCCACGTGGGGTGTTTAAACGGTATGTGGAAGGGACGTGACTTCAGTTGTCTTAACTTATTTTTAAAAAATTTAAATATGTATTTAAAGAATGAGCACGTTAATGATTTATTCAGTATTCAATTCTAACCAATTATTAATCCCTAGAGTGTAACTTAGTTATTAATAAACGCTCCCTTGTTCTGAGATTACCAATATTACGTACTATTGCTTCTGTCTTAAAGGAAAATCATTTTAATTTAATGTTTATGGGATGAGAGTGTACGTGTGATGAGGTGTTCTTTAATTCTCATATGGAGGGGTCTAATTGTGCTTCTTATAGAAAAATCATAGAATTTTAAAGAAATTAAACGATAAATAGTATATATATATATATATATATATATATATATATACTCCCCTAGCCCCTATGGGGTTGAGCTCTCTAGCGAGGGAAGTAAATGGTTACCACTAGCGTAATGCAAGTATCTTCAAATGAATTGAGCTATCGGTAGCCGTTAAGCAGATATATTTAAACAAGCGTGATAGATAAGCGTTTAAATTTCTTTCGCTTTTCCTCGTGGCTGAGTGGTAGAATCTTGGATTGGCGTTTGAGTCAACCGGGTTTCGATCCTAGCTTCGGGATTGTAGCCATTCTTGCCACACTGAAGAGTTCTGATAGAACGAAACAGGTCCGTCTGTGGGTGACAATATATATATATATATATATATACATGTAATCTGCTTATGCATTTCTCATACTGGGTTTCTGGATTTAAAAAAGAAAATAATTCATAAATAGATGAAAATAGAGCAATTGAATTGGTCTAAATATTGAGTTTGTTTTAGTTTCTTGTTAAATGACATATCCAATTCCGTGGATTATCTGAAGCAAAAGCCATCATTTAAAAAGGACAGTAATGGTCCTATTTAACCATAGATCCATGTAAACGGCAAGGGTGTAATTTTATTCATTTAAAAGTTTTTCATACCAACATTAGCTGGTGGGTTTCCACATGAGACTGAGTGACAGCAAGTCACTTCAAGTCTCCTGGACTCTTTTTCGTAGTCTGGCCATTCTCAACTATACTGTAGTTTGAATGATCTCCACTCGCACCCTCATGTCCAAGTCCTCCAGTCCCTGTACTAACCCTTTGGTGACTGTATCGAGCGTAACAATTATTTTCACCGTCAATTTCATATTCCATAGTTGTCTCAATTCTCTTGTTATTTATCACATTTTCACGTTCCTTTGTGAGGTGTTCAAAATCCAGGTTAGTGATTTTTCATTGGAGTCTGAGTTACAACAAGTGACCTCAAGTCTTCAGGAGTATCCTTGGAATTCTGGCCAATTATAAAATGCGTTAGTTTGGATGGTCTCGGCTTTTCTGATATCCAAGACTTGCAGCTCTCAAATCAAGTCTTTGTATATCGTTTGAAGTGCACCAATTATAGTTGATATCATCGTCATATTATGCGCCATAGATTTATCATTATTATTATTGTGCACCAATTATAGTTGATATCATCGTCATATTATGCGCCATAGATTTATCATTATTATTATTGTGCACCAATTATAGTTGATATCATCGTCATATTATGCGCCATAGATTTATCATTATTATTATTGTGCACCAATTATAGTTGATATCATCGTCATATTATGCGCCATAGATTTATTATAATTATTATTGTTGTAATATGTAACGTAACCTTAGGTTTGGTTTGGTTATTTAATCGCATATCAACCTTTGTAGGTTATTTAATGCCAAAGCAATCATTCTAGAAGAACAATAGTGGTACTATTTAATCCATAGCTGGGAGAATAAGAGAGTCCATACCTTTCCCATGAGAATTTGTCCGAAAGTGAACGTAATAGCGTGACTGGAGTTCGAACTCGCTTACTATGATCTCGCAGTCAATCGCTTTAACCATTACACCACAAGGACACTCCCACAACTTTAGGTATCTTCATTTTTTATATCTTCTTACGTCAGCCTTAAATAAAGACTATTTACACACAACATATAATCAGTAATTATGCCACATAGATATGTCTAATTTTTTTGTATCGACATAAGAATCAAATGTTGTTAATTGATCCTATAGTAACCAAAAATGCTCTTCTTATTATTAATACTTATGTTCTCATTATTCTTTTAGGCTATTGCTGGGGGGGTGCCCTAGGAGGTAGAACGTTCGCCAATGGTCCGAGAGACCTAGGTTCAATCCTAGGTCACGTCATACCAAAGACTTTAAAAATGGCACTTGATACCTCCTTGATTAACACTCAGCAATATAAGTTACGTATCAAGGGCAAAGTGGAGCAATCAAGAGAAAGGAGTAGCACCCTCCTCTACACCTCAGTGTAGTAGCTATTGAAAAGGAATTCCTCTGGTCATCCTTGACAATTGTCGCCAACTTTAATCTATTTTACTAGGTAATATATTTCTCTATTAGCAAAAAATTCAATTTGTTTGGAGAATTAGTCTTTAAATTCTCTTTTGACAGTAACTACCCAGTTCGAAAGAAGAAATTTAAAAAAAAATAATTAAAAAAAGTGTCTGCCATAAGTAGAAATTCCATTGATATTTTTTTTTAATTTAAATAGTTAATGTGTTGTATAGTGGCTCGTACTACATTATTTCCGGTATTGTGGAAGTATAAAAGACCCCGTGACTCAAGAAGCCAAGAGAGAAGCGAGACAGAAGCAAATACAGAAGAACTCTGAAGGACGTCGGTCAGTAGAAGACCAACTTCGGTCGTAACACCCACAGCAAGAGAGTTATCATACAAGTCGAACTGGACCACTTGAGTTAATAAATAATTAACTCTATTTCATTTTTTATCGGTTACTTACCACGATACAACATAATGTTTATTTTTTTAATCTCTCCTTGTGTCTGTAATGTTTTACACATTTTATTATTTTTGTCACTCTTCTTTAATACGTCCGACAATCTTTAATATAACTCTCTAATTTCCACGTCTCGAAAAAAGAGCCTTGTGAACTTAATGGCCCGACTAAAATTTGAACAAGCTTACAACGGTGTCACAGTCTAGATTATTAGCCACAGTTGTATAGTACACTGTGTCGTTATTAACAACGAGGAACACGGATGTATATAAAAATATAAGATTATATTTTTATTTTCGGCGATGATACTTGTGTGCAGCAGAAAAGCAATCGCAGAGAGTTCGCGCACACAGAGGAGCTGGCGGGAGACGGAAGAGCCAGTGAACAACTGACTTTAGCCGAAATTCGGGAACTTACATTGTCTACAACCCTCACGTGACCTGCAGCAATTCTTCTTTTTCGTTAACCATGGTTACACCCACATCTCACTTCTTTGCTTTCCATTGGTTATGTTGTCTGCTTCCCATTGGCTACTTGGACAAGCACGGTTCTGTGGGCGTACGCATCTGCCACTATCACCGAATTCAACCACGCCCACCGTTCACGTGATTTTCCCATATCTTCGACCAGATGCACCAGCAACTGTGGTCATGGTGACATTCCAGCAATCACCTTGTAGATATTATACTTGAGCGGATGTAGCTGTGTCAACATCCTTTGATACACACCACCTGTAGATATGATGACATTTCGGTGATCACACCGGTCTTATCAATCTATCTGTCAACAACATCCACCGTATACACACCCGCAGGTCACGTTGATATATTATACCACTACAGACACGCTAAATTTTAATGTCGGATATAGCCGTTTCTCACAAAAAGACAGTTAATGGGAAGAGAATAACTCCCCTACTTTTTCTAACTCAACATCAAACAACAGATCCTTTTTATGTAACATATAGAAAAGAGAACAAAAAATAATCAGTCATCCTATAACGTTCAATATACATTCTAAAAGAGATTGGACGTTACATTATTTGGTGATTTTGCGAACAAAAGCCTTCTGTAAACCTAAAATTATTAATGGACTATTGGGATATAGAGTAGGACACAAGGCTATGGACAACTCTCTCTCTGTATTGTCGACAGAGTGAAAATTACACCGACCCCACCAAAACGGAAATCTTGGTTATCACTTGAAAACACATCCAGTTGAGAGGCCTCTGTTCTGGAACTCTGCGAAGTATAAAGAATTCCTTCATTACCAGAACAACAAGGTTCAAATTGTCTGCAAGTGGTATTACTTGTCAGCCTCCTACATATGTTCTAAAGAAGTCTTCCTGTGGCAATGAATTGGTTAACTCTATGAAATGCGTAGTGAAAGTGGTATAGTGGCTAACGTGCAGGACTGTGATATCTTAGTAAAGGAGTTCAAACACCAGCAGCCCTGGATATAAAACTAAACAATCTGATGGTTAGGCTCCATTAAATCTGTAGTAGCGTGTTACTGCCATCGCTCACAGGTCCGCTCATGTAGGGTCCTATTCATGGGTCAAATAGAACTAAATATTCTACTTATGCTAAACTTAATTATTTCACTTAGAACTGTTTATATAAAAATTGACTTGTCATGAAATAACCTGCAATGGTTGATATGCCTTAAAACCAAACCAAACCAAATCAAGATGACTTAATTTGGTGTTAAATGATTCGAAAAGGGTTGATACGCCCAAAAACAAAACAGCCAAAAAACCAATTACTATATGACAAAGACTCTTGGGAAAGGCATATATTCCCTTATCCTCACAAGCTATGGACGTGGTTAGATTCATTGTTTTTATTCTACAAAAAAGAACATCGGTACGTCATCCTCATCATGTCGCGCAGCAAGCACGGATATCCATGTACCTCTTCCGTCACACGTCTCTATCATCCATCACTCCAGGTAAGTGTTCAAGGCTACATCCTGTATCGGCACAGAAATGTATAAAGGCTCTAGCTGGTCATCATGCATTTGCTCCGTCCGTATGAAGGGGTCCACAGGAATATATCGCTTATGAGTTCGTCCCTACTTCTCCAGCGGAGTCCTGCATGTCTGGTTCATCTAACTTGGATAGTTTGCGTTATGATTTGTCGGTGGCCGCACAGGACTTGCTCAATATTGCTGGCAGCATTCTTGTGAACTTGTCATTACGCTTTTCTCAATACGTTTAGTTAGCGCCCATGTAGTGCATCCATATATCAGGATCAACACGACTGCTTCTTGGAAAAAACTGTGTTTTATTTTATCCGTCAGTTCTGGCTTCCATATGACCAATACCCTATTGATAGCTGTCCATGCCTTTGATGTCTGTCTCGGTTGATGAGACACTGCTACCTAGACAGGTGAAATTATCAACTAGTTTTAGAGACCTACCATTTAGTGGGGAGATGTCACTTCTTTAATTAAAGCACGAGTATTCGTTTTTGTTTGCGTAGAAACGGAGGCCCATGCCAGCAGCTACTCATTCCAAACTATGTAACAGGTTTCCGGCTTGAGTTGGTGTATTTACCAGAAGCGCCAAGTCATCTGCAGGATACCTTCAGCTTCTTTCCTTTCCAGCTTGAAACCGTTGTCTTTCATTTTATCAATAGTTGTTTTAAGCACGTAGTCTAGACATATAATGAAGAAGTAAGGGCTAATATGTCTCCTTGCAGCACACCTGCCACAATGTCAGAGTAGCCTGTGTCTACATCCGGGTGTTATAAAATTCCGGAATAAATTTTTTATATTAATCATTTTTCGTTAATTATATTTTATCATTTGGTTTGGTTGGGCTTTGAACTATTCGGCTCATAGCGCAGGTGCAAACACATTCAGTACAGTTCACGCTCGTGCACAGAGGATATGACAATCACAAATGTCATAATAAAAACCCCAGATAGAAAAATGCAACTGGGGTGTGAATGACGTCATGCCCGGAAGCGATGAGCTGAGAATTTGGGGATTTTGAAAAAGATGTTAGATAAGATCCGACTCTGCGCTGGGCCAGTCCAGCTGGGGGCTATGGGATGCGCAGCGCAGTTGTTGGGTCAGATAGTACAGTCAGCATAGTAAAAATTGTGTCTCTCTCTCCTCGTGTCGAAAAACTGAAGTCAAGAAGTTAATAAACATTTCGTACCTGAACAAAGGAGGGTCGTCAGTGTTTCGGATTTCCCTGCATCTGTATATTTGTATAGTTGTATTGAAACTATACAACACGGGGAACGGACTTTTACTTTCGTGTTTTATATAGCATCATTATCGCTGCGAGGGTTTCTTTGGATAGACCGTAGGTGAGTAGTATTTTCCCCTTCTTTCCTCTGTGTATGGAGTCAAAGGCCTTGGAGAAATTAAAAAATAATTGTAGCCTCTAGTTTTTTTTTGCACGTACACCTTTTTGAATTTGACGGATAGTCAAAATTTGTGATGTCATGTATCGATTTCTCCGAAAGCCATTTTGCTTCTTCCTAAGTATCTTCAAAATTTTAGGCTCTATGCTGTTGCGTCGTGGAGCATTGTAGATCTTGCCGTTATGGATGTAAGGATTATACCTCTGTAGTTCTTGGCTAATCTAAGGTCACCCTTCTTAGGGAATGGGAGAATGCATCCCTTCGTCCAACTGTCTATTGTGTTTTCATTATATACGACGTTGCCGTGTCGGAGTAGTATGTCGTCGAATTGCTTGGTCATCCATACTTCTGGAGGTAATTCATCAACGACGTTGCCGTGTCGGAGTAGTATGTCGTCGAATTGCTTGGTCATCCATACTTCTGGAGGTATTTCATCAACGACGTTGCCGTGTCGGAGTAGTATGTCGTCGAATTGCTTGGTCATCCATACTTCTGGAGGTATTTCATCAACGACGTTGCCGTGTCGGAGTAGTATGTCGTCGAATTGCTTGGTCTTCCATACTTCTGGAGGTATTTCATCAACGACGTTGCCGTGTCGGAGTAGTATGTCGTCGAATTGCTTGGTCTTCCATACTTCTGGAGGTATTTCATCAACGACGTTGCCGTGTCGGAGTAGTATGTCGTCGAATTGCTTGGTCATCCATACTTCTGGAGGCATTTCATCAACGACGTTGCCGTGTCGGAGTAGTATGTCGTCGAATTGCTTGGTCTTCCATACTTCTGGAGGTATTTCATCAACGACGTTGCCGTGTCGGAGTAGTATGTCGTCGAATTGCTTGGTCTTCCATACTTCTGGGGGTATTTCAACAAGCCTGCTGCTTTTCTAATTTTAATTTTTCTTAGTACTGAGTCAAGGTTGTCTTTTTGTTAGTACTGAGTAGAGTTCTTGCGTAAACGGTACTAGTTTGATGTCTAATTGTTAAGTAATAATTCTCGTGATTGGTTCCTGTTTAGCTTTCGCAATGCTCTTCTTTCTGCTCGTATATATATATATACGCAGACCAAACCACGCTCGCAAAGTGTGATAGATAAATTCTCGCTATTCTAAATTATGAAGTTTGCTCAATGTCTTGTTTAAGAGTTTTTTTCCTTAAGTGCATCAAACCAGATTTCTTTCGACACTGTCTTTAAGTGAAACAGCCCCATGGTGTAATTTACGCCTCAAGAAATTTGGTAATGGCCAGCTCTACTGTTAGTATCCACGACTAAAAACCTCATACAAATATTTAACTACACCCTGGTGTCAGTATTTGCTGATACTTAAGAGAATTTGAAAAGCGTTGGACGAATCGAATACTTATTCTGTAGGTAGATCAGCTCCTAAGTCTCTTTCTGATCACGCTGACGAGAAAAGAAGACCCAAATTTGTTGCCGATATCTAAGCCATGATTAACAGCGATCCCCACATGACAATCAGGTCCATAGCCAGAGACATTAACATGTCAGACCTTCTTATCAGGCATGTAGTGCATGAAGACATATGGTTAAAACTTAAATTAAAATTAACCCCCCCCCTTTTACGTACACATGGGAAGCAGCATGATGTACGTAAAGGTATTTGAATAAACCCATTTACGACCAAACTCAATACCTAAACAGGTCCTAGACGTGAGTTTGACGACTTATCGCTCAGAATCGTTAGTTCGATCGGGGAACTACTGCTGCTCCTCTATAAGAGTGGCTTCTATAGAAGAGAATAAAACAGCCATCGACAGATAACCATGACCATATCTCATACGGGGTGAATAAGCGCCAATTTTCATTAAAGACCGTGAAGGAAAATAGGAAACGTCACGTGGCAAAGATTTAGAACTAACTCAAGCGTCTCCTTTATCTTTAGTTGTAATATTGGAATTTGAATTTATGTCGTGTCATTACGTTCAGTTTAGAGCTAATGTCTGGAAAATGCTGTCATTGCTCGTATACCTCACCTCTGCTTTAAGTAGTATTAAAACTCTTCTTCCACAAGTGTGGATCACGCAATTGATAATCAACAAAGTTTGAGATACCATAAAAAAAAAACAACAATTAGTTATACAGATATTTTTTTTCTAAATGTCGGTGGGTAGATAACCAAAGCACCAGAAATTATAGACGAGAGAATTAACAAAAGCGCCTTGAAGTTCACTTATATATATATATATATATATATATATATATATATATATATATATATATATATATAACGAGTGTACGCATACACCTTTTTTTTAGATATACATGTAAAATCACCTATGCATTATTGCATTTTTACATCTGTTCCTAGGAGCTGAAAAGTTTTTAGTATCATTTCTTTAGATTCTTTTTTAAGATTTCAGTCCCTTTTATATTAACTTTGTTCTCAGATGTGTTGGGACATGCTGAGAATAAAGTTGTTATAGAAGTAAACAGTTCTATCTTCCACCAAGACCTTCTTTTAAAGGTCAAGCTCAATGGTTCGAGAAGAAATTTTTGCTTATCTTCAAAAATTGTCCTTGGCAATTGCCAAATCTTTTATATAGTTTGCAAATCAGATCCGTTTTCATTCTTGTCCAACTCAGCAACCTTCATTTCGGTTAAATATTTCTGCATGGCCTTCCGTCGGTAACATAATACACTGACAAACATAAAACTGTAACACAAATGAGTTTTATCGTGGTAAGAAAGAGATAAACAATGAAATAGGGTCACACGAAGGACACTGCCGGAGAAGCAGAGACGACCTCATAAGTGATGTACTCCTATGTACCCCCACATATGGCCAAGCAAAAGCAGGAAAACCAGCTCGAACATACATACAGCAGCTATGTGAGGATACGGGATGTAGTCCAGAAGACCTGACGGAGGCGATAAACGATAGGGAGAAGTGGCGAGAGAGGGTCAGGGATATCTGTGCATGCTGCACGACATGATGATGATGATTTATTGACTTAAGTGGTACACTTCAAACAAATATTATAAGTCACTACTGACCGAGATCTTTTAATACAGATGTGTTTAAGAAAAACGTCGTCTTTTATACCTCCGAGATACCGGAAGTCACATGGTACGAGCCACTATACAACAAAATGAATATGCATTAATAATTCCAGCGCTATACGATGCCCCTAACAAACACTAACAACTTCAGGGCCAATCTATATCAGACGTGATTGACTGGGGCGAGGTCACAAATATCAATCAGGTTTTTTTTAATTTATAGCTTCCTCAAATTTCTTGGAGAAACTCCACAATACAACACAATTATTTTGTTAGAGATTTGAATATTTAGGAAAGCTTACATTTTTTCCGAGGGCCAAGATATATAATTTTGCGTTTTGGATCTGGGCATCGTAGAATCGAAGATTATCTGACTGTGGATTTTTTTTTCAGATAGGTGTGGGAACAAATGAATACTTTTAATCGATTATGTTGAGGTTAAAGCTGATTCAGAATGATTGACGGTACAGGAATTGATGCCGAGACGTAAAGTAGAGTGATTGTATATTATCATAGTTCATTCTTTTATATATTATTAAAAAAAACCGTGGTTGAAAGTTAGAAGAAAAATCCTTATATACAAAGGAAAAAGGAAGTGTTCGTTATGTAATTGATGCTGTCGTAAGAAATGGACTCAGCTATACCAGTTTAAATCTTGGACGAAATTAATTGCCTTTAACATAGTACAATTGCCCTTGGGAAAAAATAAGAATACAATTATCCTCCCTCCCGTTTAGAGAAAATAGTACGGCAGATTGGGCTCTTCAACCAAAAGTTTGACCCCTTAACTAACCTTCAGACACTTCGGCGCAAAATCAAAATTTGACTCTCTCGAATTTATCTTCCGAACTACGATTGCTCCGGTCACGTAGCCTACATTCATTGTTGGACCACTGACCTGGCACGTCCTGTCTTTGTCGATTGAATGACCTCCACACGATACTGTCTACCTGAGGGCCAGCTTTATTCTGACCTGCTTAAAGAATATATTTCAGTAGTTATGCTATAGTGTTTCGAACTCTGCGAATTTTCGACTGATGATGTGCCCGCGCGTGTTTCAATTTACCTCATTACCTGAAGAAGAGTGTTGGGACTTGATTTGGGATTTGCCCATGGGGATGACGGACAGGAAATCGGGCGAAAAATATTTGAACTTGAATAATTCATTGTTTCAGTTTGAATAAGTTATTATATTTGATAAGATCCAAAACTTCAGTAAAAAGTCTTAAAATTTATATATATATATATATATATATATATATATATTTGGAGGCGCTCTTGGTGTCATGGTTATTGTCGTATGATATGATGACTACGGAATGATCTCAAGTCCTGTACGAGGTTGTTTGAATTTCACAATTAGCTAATATTCTTGGGAAGGGTATGAATCTGATCTACATCCAGCTAAGAGTAAACTGCTCTCTTTAACCTTGTGAGTAAAACCGGTCAACTCATATATAACATGCATCCTAACTCTCCCCAGGCTGTAGAATACACCGACTGCATCACTGCCAATAGGTTAGACCCCCAACCCAACCAGTTTACTGAATATGACACTAAATAATCTGATAGTAAGGCTCCAGTAACACTGGAGATTTGGGGAATGTGGAGTAACCCTTCATTGACAACGTTCCCAAGTCCACTCTGGCTCGGATTGGTTGCATCTGATAGGGATCTATAAATAGATCAAATGGAACTGACATTTAAACTGAGTGCAAACAAATTACTTATGCTAAATTTAATTGTTTGAAATAGAAGTTTGATCTTTTAAATGTGTGTAAACAAAGGACTGATGTTTTAATTGAATTGTTATTGGGGAGTACCAATACTTGGAACCATTTAATTTTGACTTATATATACAAATCGTATATATCTAATATAGATATGTATAGACCGGATTTGGTATTATAAAACCTACACGCAGTAAAACCAAACCTAACCAAACCAAACGCTGTACCATACCCATGATACAGATATGCGAAACCTACATAGAATGTTCATAACATATATACATAGAGCATAGGAATCTCGAAACACGAAAAACACTTACGAATTCTCAGTTCAGGTACGAAACTTTTTATTACCTTTGAGTTTAAAGATTCTTAGACATAAGGGGAGAGATACACATTCTTTCCATTCTGGCTTTTTCATCTGCCCCCTATCTCGTGCGACACCTGCCCAAGGCCTCCGCGAGCAAGCGAAAGTCAACTGTCTTCTTCCGAGGCAGGACTCAACTAAGTGACATTTTCAAAATCCCCCAAATCCTCCGCGCGCTTCCAGTGCGTGATGCCACCCGCACTCTGTTGCCCCGTTTCCCATCTGGTCTATTGTGACATCTCTGAGTGGAGGTGCCCGTGGTGTAATCGTTATCGTCGTAGGAAATGGACACGGCGACACGAGTTCTCAACCTGGACAAGACTGATTGCATTTCACATAGCACTAATTCCCTTGGGAAAGGTATGATTCCAATTATTCTCCCTCCAGCTATGGGTAAATAGTAGGACAGACTGAGTTCTTCAGCCTTGGTAAGGCAACTAATCTAGGAGAAGGAAAACTCTGAATTCAAACCTGTAAAAATCCGCTTAAAAAATTGACCATGTGTCATATCCTGCCCGAGCGGAGGGGTTTGGTAAATAGGATCTCTGAGTGACACGTCCGTTCCGCCCGCGTGAACACCTGCGGTAATGTTGCACCTAAGTAACCCATGCACAGAACCGAAAGGTTCTCAGCCTAACTAAACCCAAAGGCATAAAAAGAAATCCCTCCGCCATTATATTACAACACGCTCCTTACTTTAGATTTCGAAATTAATGAAATATATCGTGTTTTGTAGATACTGGCATTTTACAATTTATCGCAACAAAGTTTCACCAAAATTTAATATTTGTACAATGTATGAATTTATTTAATTTAGTTTTTGTCTTGAAACAAAAAAAAACCAACAAAAAACAGATATCATTCAAAGAAAACATGTCTAAACAAATATACATTCAAGATTTGTAATTTATTAAGCTTTTTTGCTTTGATGGGGTACAACGTCGTGAGAAAAGAGCGCTCAATGAAACCTGAACTCACTTGGAAAGGTTTACTAGTCTAGCACGCTAACCATTACACTACTCGAAGCACCCATCATTCTAATGTATATTTATTAATAATTGCGTAAAACACAAGCATAGATACCTACTTCCAATATCAAAAACAGCATAAGTATACAATTTCAATGTCAAAATCTGTTCCATTTCAATTTTGCATTAGTATCCAGTTTCAATGTCAAAAACAGTTCTATTTCCTCAACATTTTTCATTTTAGAGGACTTCTAGTACCAAGAAATGAACTCACCTCTCCGAAGCGGTTATAGACCTATGTTGGTGGGAAAGCCAACTGTATAGAGTAAAGAGGTAGACTAACAAGATATGCCTGAACGGAAGTCAGTATAGAAAGAAATAAAGTAAGTAAAGTTAGCGACCATAGTCGAGGGTAACCCGAAGGCTCCCTATTGGCATAAACCACCGGATATTGGCATAATGGTTAGAGTGTTCGCTAATAGCCCGGGAAACCTGGGTTCAATCCCAGACTGAGTCATACTAAAGACTCAAAAAATGGTACTTGATGCTACCTTGCTTAACACTCAGCATTGTAAGGATCAAGGGTAAAGTGGAGCAATCCAGGGTAAGGAGTAGCGCCCTCCCCTACACCTTGGTGTAGTAGCTACGGTCTCCAACATATAGAAAGAAATAAACGTCTCATATGTGCAAGAGGTAGATATTCACTTAATTCCACCACCGCCTTCGAAGTGTACCTCTATACCAAGGAACAAACCCAACATTATTTTTCACCCATCAGACAAGATTGCTTCAAGTCCAGTCGAGTATCGATGAAATTATATTAATATGTACAGATTACAGATCCCTTTACATATCTTCAATGAAAGAGGAAACCCTTCTATTGATTTGCGCGTTTGATTTCGTGATAGACGTATATTCAAGTACAAAATTTTAATCCGAAACATCTGCGGGGTTTTGTATATTCATTGAACCACTTTTGGAAACACAACATTGATTGTAGACGGAACAATCTTTTAAAGTGCACTTTAAGAAATATTCAGTACGGAGTTATCTTCCCTTTCCCTTATAACCTTGCCTTTTCCATTGCTCCTACCACCACAAACAGGCAATCAGAAAATAGTCTATTGCTGCCGGCTCATCCTACTTTACCAATAATTCGATAAAAACGAAGCCGCTCTCTACTAATACGATAATCGCCGCTCAATTCAAGAGAACGCTAATCCGATGGGATCCTTACCAAGCACGTTCCACAATGTACATTGCTTGACCGTTGAAATCCGGGGATTTGAAACATGGACGAAACTGTTTGGAACATAAAAGATCCACTCCGCCTTTAGGTTGCTCTTGTATTTCTTGCCGTAGTGTGCTCCATTACATTTAATATTTTCCTGCTTTTGAAAATGTCTGCTTCATTCTCCAATCACTCTCGTTATTTCTATTTCTTTCCCAGGCTTAACATTTTCTTTGATTCCTTCACCTCTGCCTGTCTGTCTGTCAGTCTGTCTGTCCGTAAGTTTGTTTCTGTCTCTCTCTTCCTCCGCTCTCTCTCTCTCTCTTTCTCTCTTTCGATCTATTTCCCTATCTCGTTAAAATATCTATCTCGATCTCTTCATATCTATCTATCAATCGATCTATCTGATTTTTCATGTATATCTATCTTCCTTTGGTCTCTTCCAATTCCAATCGTCTGGAACAGTAGAACACGTTGACTGCATATCTCCAGATGGGTAAGACTTCTTTGTTGTGGCCTTGAAGGGCCATTTATGAATAACACCAAGAAATGTAAGGTTTACAGCAATACATATTAACGGAAATACAGACAGTAATGGTTACCGGTAACTGACTTGACTTGCTTCACTCTTTTATCGAGTCAATCATTGTTCATAGTCTCGGGGAGGGTCCATGTAGTGACGTCATGGATTATATCACCAAATCCCCCCAACCGATTATCCTGACTAAGAAACTAAACAATCAGATGATGAGATTTCAGTTTCGGAGATCTGGGGAATGTGGAGTATTTCTTCATTGCCATAACTCCAAGTTTCACTCTGATCCGGAGTTGTAGTACCTGTTCCCATCTATGGGTCAAAAAAATATTTAATTATTTACTGTACTTAATTGTGCGTAAACAAATGACTGATCTTAAACTGAATTATTAATATGATGAATGAAAGAATGAGAGGCCCCAGTCCTGAAGCCCCTTCATTGCAAGCACTTCACGGTCCACGCTAACCCATGTTAAGTGCCAATCTATGGGTCAAATAGAACTGTTTAAACATTTACGTCTGTGCTAATAAATTGATGTTAAATTGATAATATTACATAGCAATATTTGAAACCATTTAACTCTGTGCAAATAAATAAGTACTAGTAGGTTTTAAAATTGTTTTCAACAAATTATTTGTTGATAAATCATGTATATTTAATAAATATAAACAAGTATTTGTCATTAAAAAAGCACTGAAGGGTTGATATGTCCTTAACCACAATCAACTAAATTGAAACGATTTAACTGTGTTTAAACAAGTTGTAAGAATTAAATAGTTGATAAAATAGAATTACTAATGTTAGATAGCAATACTTAAAACCACTTTTCAGTGCGAATAAATGAAATGGTGTTGGTTAAAAACAATGTTACCGACGAAGTTTGCCCAGTCGGCTGGGGCTGTAGAATACACCGACTGCTCGTCTGCAGAGGGGTAAGACCCCCCCCTCTGAGTGTCCTGATATGACACTAAACAAATCTGAGGGTGAGGTTCCAGTGATACTGGAGCTTTGGTGAATATGAAGCACTCCTTCAATGCCATTGCTCCCTGGCCCACTCTGGCCTGGAATGGTAGCACCCAATAGGGCCCTATCTATGGGTTAAATAGAACTAACTGCATACTTATGCTAAAATGATTTGCTTGAATTATAACTGTTTGACTAAACTGAATAGCTCGAAATAGAAATGTTTTGACAAGTCAACTGTACTTACATTTAAACTGTGTGCTTTGGCTAAACTGAATTGTTTGAAATGGGACTGTTTTTGACATTTAAACTCTACTTACACTAAACTGAACTGTTTAATATGAAACTGTTTTGACATTTAATTGTCTGTAAACAAAATCTGTACTAATATTAAACTGAATTAGCTGAATTAGAACTGTTTGGATTAACTGAATAGCTTAAAATAGAAATGTTTTTTTGACAAATAAACTGTACTCATGCTAAACGGAATTGTTTGTAATTGAACTATTTGCATAAAATGGATTTGGCGCTAAATAACCAACAACGGTTGATATGCTATATAATTGAAACAACCAACCAAACGTAGTCGAGGTTTAATCAAAGGCTCCTTTCGAATACCTACTATAAACGGGCGTACAGGACAGCGCTATCCCTTTCCCAGGATTACTCCACTTACTCTTGTTCCGTACCTTATAATGCCGGTGTTAAGCAAGGTAGCATCAGGTAATATTTTTGAGTCTTTGGTATGACATGACCTTGGATTGAACCACGGTAACCCAGACCATTGGCGAACACTCTAACCATTATATATAAATGTGATTTCGTTTAAATGCCCAACATTGCCCTTGCCCAGTCGGCTGGGGCTGTAGAATATACTGACTGCACCTCTGCACCCGCCTACGAGTATCCTGGATATGACACTAAACTGTTTGATGGTGAGGTCCCAGTAACGCTAGGGACTTGGTGGGTACGGGGCACCCCTTCATTGCCATTGCTCCCAGGTCCACTCTGGCCCGACGTGGTAGCACCTTATAGGGCCCTATCTATGGGTTAAATAGAACTAACGGCATACTTATGCTAAACTAAATATCTTGAAATAAAAATGTTTTTTGACAATTGAACCGTGCTTACATTTGAACTGCGTGCTTGTGCTAAACTGAATTATTTCAAATAGAACTGTTTTTTGACATTGAAACTTTATTTACACTAACCTGAATTGTTTAACATAAAACTGTTCTGACATGTAACTGTGTGTGAACAAAATCTATACCTTTTCTAAAAAGAATTAGCAGGAGTAGAATTGCTTGAGTAAACTGAATAGCTCGAAATAGAAATGTTTTTTTACAATTAAACTGGACTTACATTTAAACTGCGTGCTTTTGCTAAACTGAATTGTTTTAAATTGAACTATTTTTGACTTTGAAACTGTACTTACACTAAACTGAATTGTAATATATAACTGCTTGAATAGTTTGAAATAGAAATGTTTTTTTGACAATTAAACTGTGTACTCATGCTAAACTGAATTGTTTGAAATAGAGCTGATTATTTACATAAAAATTGATTTGGCGTTAAATAACCTGCCAAGGTTGGTATGCCATAAAACCCAACAAACCAAACCAACATGGTCCAGTTGGCTAGGACAGCAGAATACATCGTGAATCTATGCAGAGGAGTAAGACTACCCACAACGAGTTTCCTGGAAATAACACTAAACAATCTGACGTTGAGGCTCTAATAATGCCGGATATTTTGTGAATGCAGAGTGCCTCTTTATTGCCATCTTCATCAGCTCCAATCCGTCCTATGGTGGTAGCACCTGATAGGATCCTATCGATGGGTCAAATAGAACTAAACTGTTTATTTATGCTGTACTGAATTGTTTGAAATAGAAATTGTTTGAAATAGTATTTATACTGTATACTCATGTTAAACTGAACTGATTGAAATGTAACTGTTTTTGAATTGAAAGCTGTTTCTGGACAAAAAACTGTACTTAAGCTACTCTGAATTGTTTGAAATAAAATTGTTTTTGACGTTTAAACTGTGTACTTATGTGAAACTGAATTGTTTGAAATAGAACGGTTTATATGTATAAAATGAATTTGTCAATAAATAACCTACAAGAGTTAATATGCCATAGAACACATGCAACCATCAACCCTTAATATGACCTTTAACTCTCTTCAACAATTAGGATCCAGCTTGTGTTTTGAGTAGTTTGGAGTCTTACTTTGTTGCCATTACATCAAGTCCCCCGCCCCGAATCAGCGTTAAATATTTGGGATCCCGCGTACGGGTAAATGGAAATGCTTTGAAATTATTAGTATTTTATAGGAATACTTGAAACAACATGAACTGATTTTAATGGTATATCAACCGGTCCGGTGTTATTTTATGTCTCGTTCTTAATTTGGTTTAGTTTGGTTTGGTTTTATGGCATATCAACCATTGTAGGTTATTTAATGCCAATTCCATCTTCATACATATAAACAGTTCTATACCAAACAGTTCAGCTTATCATAAGTACACAGTTTTAATTTCAAAATACAGTTTTATTTAAAACAATTCAGTTTAGCATAAATACACAGGTTTAACATTAAAAACATTTCCATTTCAAACAATTCAGTTTTGCGTAAGTATTGTTTTTTGGTTTAAAAAGAGTTAAAAGACAAAAAAAGTTCTATTTAAAACAGTTCAGCTGAGCATAAGTAAACAGTTTATTTCTATTCAAACCATAAATAGGACCCTATCAGGTGCAACCTCTCCGGGCCAGAGTGGACCTGGAAGCAATGGCAATAAAGGGGTACTCCATATTACCCAAAGCTCCAGCCTCACTGGTACCTCACCATCTGATTGTTTAGTATCATATCCGGGGACACTTGTCGGAGTAGGGTCCTACCCTCTGCAGAGCAGCAGTCGGCCTATTCTATAGCTCCTGGTGTACTGGGCAACAAGAGGTTAGGGAATCGTGTCCATTTGACGTTCGAATTTATATTTTTTGTGTTGTTGTTTCTTAAACGTATTATTTGCACACGTTCCGATCAAATATGAATCCTTTTTCAAAAAACTCATAGATTAGACCCTAACAGGTAATACCACTTCAGATTAAAGTGGATCTGGGAGTAATGACATTGAAAAGGTACTCTGCACTTCTCAGATCAGCAGACCAGTAATATTGTCATTCAATGCAGTCTAGATTCATAACTAGGACACCAAATTTTTGAGGCAGGCTTCATAACGGGGACACCCACTTTTTGAGGTGGGCTTTATAGCTAGGACACCCACTTCTTGAAGCAGGCTTCATGACGAGGACCCTCTATTTCGAGGCGGGCTTCATAAATAGGAGACTCACTTTTTGAAGGAGGTTACATTGGCTTAATGAGTAGATTGATCACCAACTGCCCGGGAGACCGAGGTTCAATCTCCACTCGAGTCATACCAAACACTCAAAAAATGGTACTTGATGCCGCCTTCTTAATACTCAGTGAAGGATAAACGATAAAGTGGACCAATCCAAGAAATGGAGTAGCATCCTCGCCTACACTTCGGTGTAGTAGCTATTGAAAAAGGAACCTTCGGGTAACCCTCAACTAAGGTCGCCATCTTTTCTTAATAGCTAGAACACTTGGAAAAATAGGATGATTTGCTGGCATTTGGATTTCATTCAAGTGTTCTAGTGTAAAAATACGTATAATAATCACTCACAAGACATTATTTAATGTTTTTGCCCCTCTGTTAATTATATAGCAGTTTATTCCAAGGCTTACCGACAAGACTTTGTGAAATCACATATCTACGCAAATAAATTATTATTAATATTTCACTCACTGCGACTTTTCACATACTTGCTTACTAATTACTCACTGGAGTCTAAGAGACAATAAATATCCTTAAGTTTCTTATTTTAATAGTGCTGTGGTCAAGATGGTTTTCATTCTTCTTCTGATCTGTACTTAATCGAGTCTTTTTCCAGGCTCTTAAGGTCTTTTCCATGTGCTCTAACAACGATTGGTATTACTGTTACCCTCATGTTCCACAGCTTGTTCAGTTCACTGACAAAGTTTAGATATGTATTTACCAAAATATATTTCTCTATTTATAAAAAATATATCCACTTGGTTAGTAGATTTAATTTTTGGAATCTGTCTTGTCAGCAAATGACAGCCTAATCGGCTGAGACTGTCAAATACGCTGAATTGGTCTCTGCAGAGAGCTATAAACAGCTCTTGGCATTAAATAACTGTCAAGTTTTTATATGCCCTAAATACAACCAGATAACCAACAAGTTCAACGAGAAATATTGAAAAACTGTCGATCATACTTTGAAATTTAGATAATTATTTTGAAAGTTTCTTTTAGATCACATCTCATTCTTCACTCTAGAAAAAAATTAAATCCTAATTTCTATAATCTCTCCCCGTACTGTAATCTTTTATTTTTTTATTTTATTTTTGTCACTCTTCTCTGCATACCCTCCAGTCTTAATATCATACTCTATTTTCCATGTCTCGACCATAGAGCCCTGGCCTTTGTACAAAATCCTTTCTCCGGAGTCGAGGCTGACAGCATTAATTTGCTGTTGGCTTTGACCCAAGCGGACATTGACCAGCAAAGGCACACTTGAGGCCGAATGGCCCCTGGTTTCGACTAGGCCACTTTTGGGTGGGCGAGCTGCAACATTGACATCTTTGTCCTCCTTGTATAGCACTGGACCTTGCTGTCCAGTTTAAGCTATAATCAGGCATACGTGCCTGGATCCAGATTTTGGTCTAAGTCCGGCTAGGCTCATCAAGCCCACATTGTACTAAGAGCATAGACCTGCAGAGCTCAAGCCTCGGCTCGTACCCGACCTTGCCCTTCCCTAAATCTCCATTATAATCGACCTTCGGATGATTGACCTCGCATCAAGTCCTGTCTGATGGGAGGTAGAGACAAATAAACCTGACCTTCGTACAATAATCTGTATTTGGTATCTCAGGTTGAGTCATAGCAAAGACCAAAAAATGGTACTTGATACTCTTGATACACTCAGCATTATGATATCCGGATCAAGGATAAAGTGGAGCAATCAAGGGAAAGGATAAGCACCCTCCCTTAAAATTCGGTGTAGTAACTATGGACAAGGAATCCTTCGGGTCGCCTTCGACAACGGTGGCCAACTTGACTTTATACATTTTCAAAAGAATTGTCAGTAAGTGTGATTCTCTGGCCAGCCTATACTGCTGGCCTTGTACCACATCATAATTAGGCTGAGTAATTAACTATGCATTTTTGTGTGAATGTGTGTTACATGTGTGAATGTGTGATCTCCGTACATTTCTGAATATATTCCGATGATGTTGGCATGTATGCAATCGTCACTCTGGAAAAGCAAGCATCATAGCAAATGTTTTTTTAGCCCAGTCGTTTGGGGCTGTAGAATACACCGACTGCTTCTCTACAGAGGGATAAGTCTTCTCTGAAAAATTGTCCTGGATAAAACACAAAACAATCTGATGGTGAAACACTAGTGATGCTGAAGCCTTGGGGAATGCAGAGTACTCCTTTGTCACCATCTCTTCCAGTTCCACTCTGACCCAAAGTGGTAGAACCTGTTTGGGTATGATCTATAGGTTAAATGAATTTTTTGAAACATAACTCTTTTTCAATTTAACTGTGTAAACAAAAAATTGTACTAAGGCTAAACAGAATTGTATGAAATAGAACTGTTTTTGACAAACTGTTTTTGATAAACTGAATTGTTTTGAATAGATCTGGTTTTCAGAGTTAAACTATATATTTATGCTAAACTGAATTGTTTGAAATTGAACTCTTTTTGACATTGAAACTGAGTATTTCTGCTGAACTGATTTGCTTGAGATAGAACTGTTTATATGCATAAAAAAAGATTTGGAATTAAATAACCTACAAGGGCTGATGTACCATAAAACTAAACCAAACAAAAATGACTTGACTCAGCGCTAAATAACCCGAAAGGGTTGATATGCCGTAAAACAGAACATTCAACCAACCTACAACCAAATTCTTTTAATAGAACAACATATCTAAAATATATGTGGTCCAGCAGAACGATAAAATCCACAAGATGATAAGTTCTTTTCTTTTCTTGTAGTCAAAATTTAGTTAGGTCTTTTAGCCGAAATTAAATGATCCATAGGTATCATATAATCTCATAGAATTTTATACATCTCATTTTCCTGGACGGGTTCTAGTTTGTACAAATGCTATTTGATAGCATAGTCAAATTTTAATCTCTTGAACGATTCTCAGTGGATCACCATTCCTACCCAGTCGAGCCAACACCTTTACTTCTAATGTGCATTCGCCTGTTTAATTATTTACTATTTTATCCCTGCATACCTTGACTTGCTATTCGTATTGTAATATGATGGCCGAGGGATTTCGTTTTATATGTCTTGCCTTTGGGTTTAGTTAGGCTGAGAACCTTTCGGCTCAGTGCATGGATTAGTTAGGTACAAACTCGAGTGCAGGTGTTGACGCGTGTGCGCCGGGAGGATGTATCGTTCACAGATGTCAAAATAAAAATCCCAGATAGTAAGGTTGACCAGTCGATATGTGAATGACGTCAGGCACCGGAAGCGCGCACGGAGGATTTGGGGGATTTTGAAAAAGTCAGTGGAGTTGAGTTCCTGGCTCGGAAGAAGACGGTTGACTTTCGCTTGCTCGCCGAGGCCTTGTGTCGGTTGCGCACGTGGTTTGGGGGCAGATAGAAAAGTCAGGTGTATCTCTCTCCTTATGTCGAAACACCTTTTAACTCAAAGGTAATAAAAAGTTTCGTACCTGAACTAAGAAGTCGTAAGTGTTTTTGTGTTTCGGAATTCTTATGTTCTATGTATATATGTTATAAACATTCTATGTACGTTTCACATATCCATATCATGGGTATGGTACAGTAGCATTTTGTGCTGCTATTAAAAAAATTCAATTTCTGTCTTGAGGTTTCCCTTTTGTAACGTTGTTCCGGTCTTTCTGTGTCCGATCCCCAGTTTGCATCTTGAACTATTCATACAGTTGTTTTTCTTTGTATTTCTCTTTACTAGTTTGTTTTTCTGTTTTACATTAATTTATTATTGCTCTTTCCGGCTTCTGTAAATAGACGTTCTTTGCTCTTTTTAGTGTGTTTCTCGTATCCTTGTTTGCTACAACTACGCAATCCTCAATTCTAGTAAGTTCACTTCCTGCTTTTTTTCTATATATAGTCTCAATCATCTCTTGAACGTAAAGACTAGTGCATAGACGGCAGTTTCCTTGTACTTTGGTCCATGGGTCTGGGTTTTTTCTTTGTTCATTTTAAAAATAGCTCAGAGTATCTTATTTGGAGGACTGTCCAGGTGTTTTTCCTTTGATGAGATTTCTTCTGCAGAGTTTGGTTTAGAGAAGTTTTCTCTCTCTTTTGAGGTAGACTTTTCTGGTCTTTTCTTTTATCTGTTTTTATTGTATCCGATCCTAAAATTTCAAATGGCTTGTAATTTTCCTTTAATATTATTTTTTAAAATTTCTTTGAGAGTTTTTCATACCAGCGTTAAATAGTAGTTTCTCACTAGAGTTAAAGTGACATCAAGTCACCTCAAGTCTCCAGGACTCTTCTCAGTATTCTAGCCGATCTTAATAATTTTGTTGTCTGGATAGTCTCTACTTGTCCTCTTATTTCGAATTCTTCTGGTTCCTTTAACAATCCGTTAAGGATTATCCCAAGTGCCCCGTCACCTTCATGTTCCATATTTTTTCAGTTCTCTAACAAGGTATAGGTGCTTATCACTCTTTTCGCTTTCTTTTATTTTCCCTCTTTGGTTTGCCTGGACGGCAAAGTCAACTACTCGGCAGGTTCTCATCGTTTTTGTTGACTATCACTAGGTCTGGTTGTCTGTCCGAAATTAGGTGATCTGTTTGTATCTCAAAATCTCAAAAATGTTCGTGCGTCTCATTGTCAAGGACAGATTATGAGTTGTACATATACCATTTCTTCATATGGTCAGATTTAAATTTCTTGCGCAGTTCCCAGTGGATCACCTTCCCTACCCAAAATACTAACTTAAAATTATATATGTATGTGCAATTTATCAGTATTTGATTGGAATGCTTGAAACCATATGACAGTGTGCAAAGGAATTATTTTGATGAATAAGGGTATTTATGCGAAACTATGCAATGATATTTTATTTATTGTTATTTAAGAGGAATACATGAAGCAAATGAATGATTATTATCATTAAGGATTTGAAATAAAATTGCAGAAAAAAAACGATTGGCCATAGTATTCAGTAACTCAATAAGGTTCGTAATGCCGTAAAACAACCAATCAAGCTTCAAGTTAATCAGCACGTATCGGAAAATGCATCATTCGAATCTTTGATTAGTCGATCGTCATTCTCACTTAATTTTTCAAACATGATTTCTCGCATTCTTTATTAGATTAGGAAACCCATAAATATTTTAAGTGTCTATGTCAAAAGTGACACGTATATTTTATTGAATTTACCACTTTCTTCTTGTATAACGCTTGGAATCTTAATCAAGATATTAAAAGAATATACGTAAAGACTTATATAGATATATACCCCTGCTATTACACGCACGTGCACACACAGGGATAGATACATACATACATATATATATATATATATATATATATATATATATATATATATATATATATATATATATGGGGATTATTTGATAAATACAAGAAGATTTTTCTAAAAAAAACAATTTTTTTTCAGAAATTATTTCTTTGAATATAAACTCTGCGTTGCTTCGAAGTAATTGATAGCCAAAAGTATGACTATTTGTTTTGTGGCTATTCAAAATGCTGGCAGATCATGAAGAGTGCTCTCGATTTAAACAGAGGTCTGAGAAAATAATTCTAGTGACTGAGAAGGGCAAACCATATGAAATACATAGAATAATGCGTGCGGTATATGGAGAAGCATAAGTATACCATATATCTACAAATTGGATAAGCATTGGTTTCCCATTACGATCCTGGACGTAAAAAAATGTTCACGACGTGGCAGTCCTTTGACTCTCTGGTAAAGAAAAGATTCCAGGCGCAGCTGTCAGTAAAGACAAATTTCTGAGATATAAAAGAGTGCAAAACAATGGATTTCCTGGAACATTGAAACTGTAGACAGTGCTTTTCATTGTCTGCTCCTTACGTAAAATTTATCTATATCTATATATATATATATATAGAGAGAGAGAGAAAGAGTTTGCCGACTGCTCCTCTGTAGAAGGATAAAAGCCTATAACAATTATCCAGATGAGTACTGATATTGGGTTAAATATCTGTGAACTTGTCCTAGTCACGGAACTTCATTGCAGTGTTAGTTCCGTGATTACCACATTCGCCTCTGGCTAATAGATTTATTAACTCCCCCTGTGTCCAATTTGTGTTTAAAAGATACACAGATCGGCGATCCCACAATTTATAAGGCATTTCTTCTGACCGCTGGGGTGATTCGTTGGAATAAGTTGACTAGGTGTTGGCAACTCAAAGACAAAAAAATCTCTCCGTTAAGAATTAACAACTATTTATTAAAACAGAATCGTGTAACAGTAGTATATAGGATTTATATATCGAGAAATTGTCGAATTTTGCTGTATTTGAGAGACAGATAAATGAGGTATCTGGCTGGTGAAATTATTTCTATCTTATTCAATATTTCGAACAGGCTTTAGTTTTTGGAGAGATTTTTTTTCCTATTCTCTTATCTTCGTCATCATCATCATATCGCGCTGGTAGCACGGATATCCCTGACCCTCTCACGCCACTCTTCCCTATCGTTCATCGCCCTAGGTAGGTCTTCAGGACAACATCCTGTATCCTCACATAGCTGCTGAATGTACGTTCGAGCTGGTCGTCCTGCTTTTTCGCGGCCATGTGTGGGGATCCATAAGAGTTCATCTCTTATGAGTTCATCTCTGCTTCTCCAGCAGTGTCCTGCATGTCTGGTTCGTCTAACTTGAATAGTTTTCGTGATAGGGGACAAGTGGCCGTACAGTTGGTGTCTTGTGGGGTGCTGCTGCCAGGACTTGTTCAGGATTGCACGCAGCATTCTTGTGTAATTGCCATCCAGTTTCTTCTCCAGCCGTTTTGTTAGAGTCCATGTAGTGCATCCATATAGCAGTATCGATGTGACCGCTGCCTGGAAGAAGCTGCGTTTCATTTTATCGGTTCCTGGGTACAAATATTCTCTTTTAGTAAAACAATCTCAGATCCTTTTATGTTCTAATACTTTTTGTCTGGTCGGCCAATCAAATACGCTCATCTACGTCTGTGGGTAGAGTATCCCTTTCACGTATCAGATTTTAATTGGTCATTCAGTCAAAGCACATTATAAGAGGTTGGTTAATTAAGGGTCCCAGTCCATGCCTTGTGAGAGAGTATCTCTTTTCACATTAGCCAAAACAAGAATCAAAGATCTGATGAATCTATCCAAAGATTTGACCTTTTAACCAAAACAGGTGGACGAGAAATGTCCTGATTTAAAAAGGATCAATGCACCGACAAAACGCCAAGACTGGTTACTTTTTATTTTGATAATTTGAAAGTTCGGTTTATACTGCTCACTCACTAACCTTTTAAATTGAATTTAGAATTTCTTTCAAAGTCAATAAGTCTGTTTTATACTTATATAAAAGGAAAAGGATATCTTCCTTCGTAAAAAAAATGCATCATGCTCTCCATAAGATTTTATCATATATCTCCCATACCTATCCTGTTATTTAACTCAGAGGCAAATTAGAGAATTTCTCATATATACATTTGTAAAGAAAAGACAACAACTGAATGCATTTTCCTCTCTGAAAATAAAAAAACTTTTTTGAGTTTATTAAACAGAGCATATTTTCACTGGGGGCAATCGTAGTGGTCCTTTCTTTTTGTCTGGTAATTGTCATGCTGGTTCTCTGCTAATTGATTCCATTTCAATTTGTTGCTCTGAGGTGATTTTTCGTTGGTTAATGGTCATTGCTTTCCCATATTCAGTACTCTCAAGCAAACTTATTGTCTTTTATTACTTGTTTTTAAATCGTAGTTGTATTATTATGGCTAGCATTGATATTACAGCAACAACCATTAAGCTAATACCTATTTTTAAAATGGTCCACGAGGAAGGACCTACGTGTTTATGATATATTGGAACTTTTATCTTTCCAGTCGTGTCCAGTTCATTTGATCGTTCTTTTAAACTAATACTTTTTAATGACCCTAGTTATTCTTCTACAAATATCCTTTTGAGACTCTGTAACGTTTCAATTTTATGAGGGGGAGATTTCCCGTGTCTATTTTCATTTGAAACGAAAAAGTTCGTCCCAATTCCTTAACTGAATAAGGGACAGCATCTGTATTGCTGTTTATTGAAATTCTTATTTTCTGTCTATGTTCCTGTGGTACTTAAGGTCATTCGGAATAATCTCACCGTTATGTATCTTATTTTGATGCGTTTCAATATAGTTAACTTGTTTTCTAATCTTTACAGGGGATAAGCTCCTTAATCTCTGTCCCTTTTGTACGTTCACAGTTTAATTGTTCTAATTGGCTGACGTAATTGGAATATATTCTGCTTTGTTCTCAATCGAAGTTCTAAGCACGTAGTCTTAAAGAGGTATGGGGCCAGCGTGTCCCCTTGTAGTACTCCTACTACAATGTCGAAGTATTTTGTGTCTCAATCCGGTGAACATACTTTCACTTTGGTGTTTCCGTAGAGAATCGTTATTGCTGCCACGGTTTCATTTGGTAACCCGTATGCTAGTAGGATTTGTTCCATCTTCCCTCTGTGAACTTAAACCGGATCTTCATTCCCCGCGACAGCTTCCTCTATTAGAAATCCTTGGTAGAAGGTCCAGTTTTGTTGTCTTGTTGACAAAGATTTAGCAATGAAGAAAATAGTGATAGGTTGCAATAATTTGATAATCTAATGAGTAGATATCGAACTCACCACTGGTATTAATACCAAGTGGATTTTTTTACCCCATTACCTTTAATTAATTGGGATTAAAATTTAGGAAAGGATGATTTTTCTTTAATCAAGCTTCGCCCAATATCATGGACCGATCTAAGTCTGGAAAAATATATATTACTTTGACCAAGATTTAATTCAACACACCTCAATCGGCAAGTGAACAATACGACCTAATTCCAATTTATGTCAGTTAAATTTCGTCTTTGTTAAATCTGAATCTTTCAATGTTATCTTATCAGTCTCTAACTTCTCA
>OY757941.1:37287216-37317216 GCA_963585895.1 Sepioteuthis lessoniana
GACCCTTATCAGTAAAAATCTAAAATTATTCCTGAAGTACGCCATACAGTTCAAGATTTAACAAAAAATCTTGGCTGCTGAAAGATTTTCAAATTTCCGGCCATCAACAGAGAAGGAACTTTTTTTTTTGTTTGGGTTTTTATTTTTTTTATTTTATCTGATTTATTTAATTATTTATTTTATGCTTTTTTTTGTGATTGACGGTGTTCAGATATTAGCAAGAAATTCGAAGCTTGAGAGATTATTACCGTGAAAATGATAATATCTATATTGTGTTATGTATCTGTGTTTTAATTTTTCTTTTGTGTTCGTATTTTTAAAAATTGACATTCAAATTCGTTTTGTAGTTCATTTTACCTCTCTCTCTCACACACACACACACACACACACACACACACATATATATATATACATGTTTGTGTGTGTAAGAGTGAGCCTGTTTGTGTGTATGTAAGTGTGTATATGTGTGTAAGAATTTTTGTGTATTTGTGTGTAAATGTATGTGTAAGTGTGTATATGCTGGTGCGTGTGCATGTGTGTAAGAGTGTGGGGGGGATTTGGGTGTATATGTGCTTGTGTAGACGAACCAGACATGCGGGACACTGCTGGAGAAGTAGGGACGAGCGCATAAGTGATGTACTCCTTTGGACCCCTTCACATGGACGTGAAAAGGCAGGACGACCAGCTCGCACCAACATACAGCAGTTCTGAGGCGATACGGGATGTAGCCCTGAGAACCTGCGGAAAGCAATGGACGATAGGGAAGGGTAGCGAGAGAAGGTCAGGGATATCTATGTTGATAGCGTGACATGATGATGATGATGATGATGCGTCTGTGTCAGTGTATGTGTGTGTGTAAGTGTTTATGTGTTTGTGTATAGTTTTGTGCGGGGGGACTTCCTTGTTTGTATTTTCATTCATCAACCACTTGTCTGAAGATTGTGTTCGAAGATTACGTTTTATTTACACATAAAGTTACTTACAGAAAAGAAAAAAAATCTAAAATATATTACAACTGTGGATAATTATCTTCAGACTAAATAGAACTTGTATATAATAAGGGTTAATAAAACAAGTAAACTTTAATAAATTGGACTCCTCCCCATTTTATTTTTGATAATGACCATCTTTCAAGATGTGTATAAAAATGGTAAGTACTACCAGTCATCATCATCATCATCATGTCACACTGCTAGCACAGATTTCCTAGACTCTCTCTCGTTACCCGTCTCTATCACCCATCCCTCCCAGCAGGTCTTCCAGGTTACATCCTATATCAGCACAAAACTGTTGTATATAGGTTTTAGCTGGTCGCCAAATCTGTAGTCGTACATGTGAAGGGGTCCTCAGGGGTATGTCGTTTATGAGTTCGTCCTTACTTCTCTAGCGGTATCCCACATATCTGGTTCGTCTAACTTGGATGATTATCGTGATGGGTGGAAGGTGGCCGTACCGTTGCTGCTTTGTGAGGTGCTTGCTTCCAGGACTTGTTCAATATAACTCACTGCATTCTTGTGTAATTGCCGTCAAGTTTTTCTCCACGCGTTTAGTAAGCGTCCATGCGGTGCATCCATATTGCAATATTGATACGACTGCTTCTTGGAAAAACTGCGTTTAATTTTGTCGGTCAGGTCTGATTTTTTTATGACTGATAGCCTATCGTTAGCTGTCCATGCCTTCGCTAGTCGAGTGTTGATGTCTGTCTCAGTTGATGAGACACTGCTTCCTAGGTAGGTGAACTTGTTCACGTGTTTCAGAGATCAGCTATTTAGTGTGAATATGTCGCTTCTTTGATTAAAGCGCATATATTCTGTTTTGTCTGCCTTGATATGGAGGCCTATGTCACCTGCTGCTTGTTCCAGACTATGTAGCAAGGATTCGTCTTGGGCGGGTGTATTTGCTTGAAGCGCTATGTCATCGGCGTAGTTCACTTTCCGTAATAGATTGTGCGGTGTATATTCTGCTTCTTTCCTTTACCAGCTTGAAACCGTTTTCTTTCATTAGATTTGTTGACATTCTAAGCACTTAACGTACGACCAGTAAACCTTTTAAAATGTGGCACTTCATCTTTTATTTTTGATAATGACTCTCTAACAATTTGTATGCAATGTTGGTAAGTATAAGCATTAAATATAAAAGTAAGTAGGTCACTTTTTGTACCATATTCGCAATTAACGCTATGTGCGAAATGGACATATAATGTTCATTACTATAGAATATATAAAGAACATAGGAATCTCGGAATTCGAAAACACGTAACGACTTCTTGTTCAGGTACGAAACCTTTTTATTAACTTTGAGTTAAAGGTTTCGACGTAAGGAGTAGAGACACAATCTTCTATGCTGTCTTGTTCATTTGGCCCCCAACTCGAGCGGCCCCCCATTGGGCGCACGTTCGCCTCGCGTCTGCGAGCTCCAAAAGTCGAACCTTCTCATTTGGCATCTAATTCTCAACTTTTTCTTTCTTCAAATTCTCACACAAACCTCCAAAATCGATCCTTTTCGTTTGGCCTCTAATTCTCGACTCTTATTTTCTTCAAATTCTCACACAAACTTCGGCGTACTTCCGTTGCGTGACGTCACCCGCACCTTGTCACCCAGTATCGTCTCGGACTGTTATGACATCTGAGTGACACCTCCATCCGCCCGCGTGCACCCGCGTTAACACCTGCTTCAATCTTACACCCAACCAACCCATGTGCTGAGCCGAAAGGTTCTCAGCCTAACTAAACTCAAAGGCATGAACCGAAATCCCTCAGCTATTTTATAACATTTTGTCAAGAGTGTCCCAAAGGCTCCCTTTTCAATAGCTACTACACCGAGGGGTAAGGTAGGGCGCTACTCCACTCTCTGGATTGCTCCACTTTACCTTTGATCCTTACCTTATATAATGTTAAGCAAGGCGGTGTTGTATAGTACACTGTGTCGTTATTAACAACGAGGAACACGGATGAATATAAAAATATAAGATTATGTTTTTATTTTCGGCGATGATTCTTGTGTGGAGCAGAAAGTAATCTCAGAGAGTTTGCGCACACGGAGGAGCTGTCAGGAGACGGACGAGCCAGTGAACAACTGACTTTAGCCGAAATTCTGGAACTTACATAGTCTATAACTCTCACGCGATCTGCAGCAATTCCTCTTTTTCGTTAACCATGGTTAGGCCCACATCTCACTTCTTTGCTTTCCATTGGTTATGTTGTCTGCTTTCCATTGGCTACTTGCCCAAGCCCGGTTCTGTGGGCGTACAGATCTGTCACTATCACTGAATTCAACGACGCCCACTGTTCAGGTGGTTTTCCGATATCTTCGACCGGATGCACCTGTTTTCAACATAACAACTGTGGGCATGGTGAAATTTCGGCAATCACCTTGTTGATATTATCCTTGAGCGGATATAATCCTGTCAACATCCTCTGATACACAGCACCTATAGACATGATGATATTTCGGTGATCACACCGGTCTTATCAATCTATCTGTCAACAACATCCGCTTTATTCACAGCCGCAGGTCATTTTAATATATTACAGCGGTATCAAGTACCATTTTTTGAATCTTTGGTATAACTCGACCAGGGATTGAACCTGAGTCTCCCGTACCATTGGTGAACACTATACTCATTAAGCCAATGGCCCGGTGTTAATAAAGTTGGCGACCGTAGTCGAGGCCGACCTGAAGGACCCATTTTCAATAGCTACACCACCGAGGTGTAGGTGGGGACGCTACTCCTTTCTGTGGGTTGCTCCACTTTACCCTTAATCCTTACTTTATAATACTGAGTGTTAAGCAAGTAGGTTTCAAGTACAATTTTTTGAATCTTTGGTATGACTCGACCTGTGATTGAACCCCTGTCTCCTGGGCCATTGGCGAATACTCTATCCATTTCACCAATGGACCAGTAAAGATAATAAATGAATTGAATATAGATAAATGTTATTCTACGCTTTCTATTTTTAATCATGACAATCTAACAACTTGGAACCAATATGGGAAAGTACTACTCGTAAATTTAATAAATACGACCCATTGTCTTTTATTTTAGATAATGAGCCTTTTACAAGTTGTATGCTACATAGATAAGTATACTTTTATAAATTTGACTCAATGACTTATCTTTAATAATGACCAACTGAAAAGCTGTAAATTGTGGGGGTATTGCAGTTTGGTTTTGGTTATTTTCCCCCCACCATTTACCGTTGTTTTATATTTGAAAAGGCAAATGAAGTATACGATATGAAACGACGAGTACAAAAGAACATTTAAAATAAAGCAGTACAAAGAAAATTAAGTTTATTTATCAAGGAATACATGAAAAGCTGCCCGTGGTGTAATAGTTATCGACTTAGGAAATGGACACGGTGACACGAGCTCAAATCCTGGATGAGACTGATTGTATTTCACATAGTACTAATACACTTGGGAAAGGTATGAATCCAATTATTTTCCCTACGGCTATGGGTAAATAGTAAGCCAGACTGGGTTTTTCAGCCTTGGTGAAGCAACTAGTCTAGGAGAAGGAAAACTCTGAATTCAAACCTGTTCAATTCCGCACAGAAATTGACCTTGTGTCATATCCTGCACGACCGGAGGGGTTGGTGAATATGAGAAATATATGAAAAAAGAAACATTACCAATATTCTAATACAGTTTGTGTTTCTGCGTGTGTGTTTGCAACAAACTCGAATCTGTTGAATATTTCTCAGTGCGTATATATATATGTGTGTGTGTGTGTGTGTGTGTGTGTGTGTACGAGTACTAACACGTATATCATGGAAAAAGACGAAATATTGAAAGTGTCCTGTAGACTATAAAATATATGTGGACTAAGTAATTCATGTAAGGTATCGATATATATATAAATATAGCAACGTGTGCTAGAAGGCATGTGTCTTCTCCCATGTTGGTTGTTTGTCTCTTTCGGGGTTTGACGAGATTTCTGTGGTTCTGTTCGTGGTTCGAACAAGTCTAACTGAAAAGGCAGAAGAGGAAAGAAAAAGGTTGCAGAATGCATACATTTTCGTGGGGTTTGACTGCTGGAAGTCAAAATGGAAGGGAGAGAGAGTGTGCAGTCTTTATAAGTTACAGTGTAAAAGAGTGAGTGCTTGGAAGACGGGAGTATATATAGGTAATCCTTGTCATGAAGTTGGCTCCAAATGCGCGTGACAAAATCGAAGCTGTGGACGTAGTTGTGAGCACTAACCACGTGACTTTCCTGACCAATAGGTTCCCGAGACTGATTAGTCTACTGACGTCTGCCATCTTTGTTTCGGGAATAAGTGTCATCACGGACATTTTAAAATACAGTAGTGTAAATCCTCTATGTATATATCTTTTTTTTATTCCGTACAAAATAATGCTTTTCAACTGCGAAATGCTTTGACAATATTTCACCTTATTTATTGAATGACGTTCGTTTCAAACATGTCCTTTGTCGGTTTATTAAACCAGGCTTACATTCCCAGACGGTCATTTTTTTCTCGTTAAAAAGGTGGATAAACAACTGTCATTTGGATGAAGCCACTTGTCTCAACGGCCACTAAACGGAGCCAGTATGCATATGAAAATGCTGATATCGTTAAGACTTTTGATTTTATCGCTCAATAAATGCCAGTTATGTGTTTTATGCGTGTCTGGTTGACGGCCCGTATTAATTAATTTCTTCTTGATATTGTCAGTCAGACTGCGTTAAAGATCGTGATGACCATTAATAAATTTTACAAAAGAGTCTCGTTTTGGCGCAGGGGATGAAACGTTGTTGGCTCAAAGCCAAATCATGATGAAGTCACTTGCGACCAGCAGCTGAATGAATGATTTATATATACCACGCACCAATGCCTGCCAAACCCACCAAGAGGGATATGCTGGACCCTTTAAATTGTCATATTCATATTTACCAACCCCTCAGCTCGGGCAGGATATGACACAAGGTCAATTTTTAAGCGGGGTTTATCAGGTTTGACTTCAGAGTTTTCCTTCTCCTAGACTAGTTGCCTCACCAAGGCTAAAAAACCTAGTCTGCCCAACTATTTACCCATAGCTGGAGGGAAAATAATTGGATTCATACCTTTCCCAAGGGAGTTAGTGCTATGTGAAATGCTATCAATCTCGTCCAGGATTTGAACTCGTGTCGCCGTGTCCATTTCCCACGACGATAACCATTACACCACGAGTATATTAACGAGTTCGAGGATGAGTGGGATCACTCATTACTGTTGCGTACAGCAAATGCCAAACATGTGTTCACCTCTTATACGAGAGAACGTCACACTTCTTTCCTCAGATGCACATCGGTAGGTAAAATAATGCATATACAGATAGGTAGATGCATAGCAACAAAATTTCATTTACCCAAACCCTCCACTTGCACAGTATGAGACGCACGTAAAGTTTATCTCGTTAAAATTAAAACCAATAATCAGACCAAGCCTTAAGAGCCAGTCTGACCTACTATTTAGCCATACCTGCTGGGAGAATACTGGTATTCTCAACTTTCTCAAGAGTATTAACCATATTTACCAATCCCTCCGCTCGGGCAGGATATGACACTAGGTCAATTTTTAAAGCAGAGTTTAACAGGTTTGAATTCAGAGTTTTCCTTCTCTTAGACTAGTTGCCTCACCAAGGCTGAAGAACCTAGTTTACCCATAGCTGGAAGAAGAATTATTGGATTTATACTTTTCCCAAGGATATTAGTGCTATGTGAAATGCAATCAGTCTCGTCCAGGATTTGAACTCGTGTCACCGTGTCCATTTCCTACGACGATAACCATTACACCACTGACACCTCAAGAGTATTAACGCTATGTAAAATGCAAAAACCCTTGTCTCAGATCTGAACTCGAGTCACTGTGTCCATATCTTGTGACGATAACGATTAACCGCCAGCACCAGCCCTCGCGTATATGAAGTTACATATTTATCCAACACTTGATCACTTTTTAAGCGAAATATATGTGTTTTGTTTGGTTTCTTTGTTTTAATGGCATATCAACCTTCGTGGGTTATTTAATACCAAAACGTTCCCCTAGAAGAACAGCAGCGGTAAAATTTAACGTATAGCTGGGGTGAGTAAAGGGGTTTCATGCCTTTCCCGCGGGTATTTGTCCGAAAGGGAACGTAATAGAACGACCAGAGTTCGAACTTACTACGATTCTGCTGTCAAGCACTTTAACCATTACACCACAAAGACACCCCACCAGGAAATATATCTGTACGTAAATTTCATTTTCGTAGCCGAATAATAATGATGTGTGATTTGTTCAATCTATCTATCTATCTATCTATGTGTGTGTGTGTGTTTGTACGTGTGCGTGTATGTATGTGTGTGTGTGTATATGTGAATACATTGTTATTGTTTTACGCTTATTCCACAGGTATTTTATTCCTTATTCAAATTTCAGATCCATTCTATATTACACTTCCCTGCCCACTGGAGGAGACAGAGTATACGTCGACTCAATCACCTAAAGAGGGATAAGATCATTAAGAAAAATAAGATTAATAAAAATAGGGTCTTCTATTTATAACACTAATCTGCATCAGTTGGTAAGGCTCCAGTTCTGGAAGCGTGGGGTGTATGGGGCACACCTTCGCTGACATTACTCCCTGGTTCATTCTGACTCGGAGAGGTAATTTACTAAGCTTTTTTGCGTAGATGTGGCACAAGGCCATATGAATGGGGCACCCAATGAGACTCGAACTCACTCGTATAGGTTTGCACATTCTGACTCGGAGTGTATCTGTTAGTATCATGTCTACGAATTTAATATGTCCATTCCTTTTACCTGAAACATTATCATATTTACCAACCGCTCCGCTCGGGTAGGATATGACACAAGGTCAGCTTTTTATAAGCGGAGTTTAACAGAGTTTTCCTTCACCTAGACTAGTTGCGTCACCAAGGCTGAAGAACCTAGTCTGCCCTACTATTTACCCATAGCTAGAGGGAGAATAATTGGATTCGTACCTTTCCCAAGGGTATTAGTGCTATGTGAAATGCAATCAGTCTCGTCCAGGATTTGAACTCGTGTCGCCGTGTCCATTCAGAGTTTTCCTTCTCCTAGAATAGATGCCTCACCAAGGCTGAAAAACCCAGTCTGGCTTACTATTTAGCCATAGATGGTAGGGAGAAAAATTGGATTTATACATTTCCCAAGGGCATTAGTACTATGTGAAATGCAATTAGTCTCGTCTAGGATTTGAACTCATTTCGCCGTGTCCATTTCCTACGACGATAACCATTACACCACGGGCCCCTCCTGAAACATTATTATTGCTTTGTACGTATATATTTGCGGGCAAATCATTGCTTTTAGTATAGGATACTTAAAACTAAAGTACCAAAGAAATTGTTACAGTTCTAATGATACTCGATCCTATTTACCCAACTCCTCCGCTCGGGCAGGATATGACACAAGGTCAATTTTTAAGCGGAGTTTAACAGGTTTGAATTCAGAGTTTTCCTTCTCCTAGACTAGTTGCCTCACCAAGGCTGAAGAACCTAGTCTGCCCTCCTATTTACCCATAGCTGGAGGGAGAATAATTGGATTCATACCTTTCCCAAGGGTATTAGTGCTATGTGAAGTGCAATCAGTCTCGTCCAGGATTTGAATTCGAGTCGCCGTGTCCATTTCCTGCGACGGGCACCTCCTAAAACATTATAATTGCTTAAAATCTAATGATACTCGATAGAAATACGAAAGATCCGCTTTCCTGACTGATACTCAGATTTCTTCGACATTGTAGCAGGAGATTTGCAAGGAGATACATTAGCCCTAAATTTGTTTATAATCAGTCAATACTACGTACTTGGAACCTTCATTGTTTGAATTTTTAAAATGGCAAAAAAAAACAAAACAAAAAAAAAAACAGAAGCTGACGATATTCTACAGAAACTATAGCTAGTTCTTTTTGCAAATACATCTGCCCAAGCCGATCCATACTGCGTAGCGTAGAACGAGCTGCAGGAGGCATTGGTCTCCATATGAACGCAAATAAAATTGAAAACATGTGTTTCAAACAAGAAAAAGCCAATAGCCTGGTGTAAGTAAAGTTGGCGTCCGTGATCTACGACGACCAAAGGATCCCTTTTCAATAGCTAATACACCGATGTGTAGGGTAGGGCGCCACCCCTTTCTCTGGATTCCCCCTCTTTATCCTTGATCCTTACCTTATAATCTGTTTACACTACGTACTTGGAACGTTGATTGTTTAAATAAAAGAAAATGGCTCCACGCTAAAAAAGAAGCAAGGAGCTGACGATATTCTACTGAAACTATAGCTAGTTCTTTTTGCAAATACACTTCACCAAGCCGATCTATACTGCGTAGCGTAGAACGAGCTGCAGGAGGCATTGGTCTCCATATGAACGCGAATAAAATTGAAAACATGTATTTCAAACAAGAAAAAGCCAATAGCCCGGTGTAAGTAAAGTTGGTGACCGTGATCTACGACGACCAAAATAATCCCTTTTCATTAGCTAATACACCGATGAGTAGGGTAGGGCGCCACCCCTTTCTCTGGATTCCCCCACCCTATCCTTGATCCTTACCTTATAATCTGTTTACACTACGTACTTGGAACGTTGATTGTTTAAATAAAAGAAAATGGCTCCACGCTAAAAAAAAAAGAAGCAAGAAGCTGACGATATTCTACAGAAACTATAGCTAGTTCTTTTGCACATACACCTGCCCAAGATGTATTCATACTGCGTAGGGTAGAACAAGCAGCAGGAGTCATTGGTCTCTATGTAAACTTAAATAAAACAGAATACATATGTTTTAAAGAAGAAAAAGCCATCTCCTCTCAAAGTAACTGGCTTATAAAATTATTAAACAAGTTCACATCGCTCGGCAGCAATATCTCATCTACTGAAAGTGATTTTAACATACGTCTACTGACGGAATAGACTACTATCGATACCTCATCGATCACATGAAAATCTGATCTATTCAACAAATCAAAAATGGGGATGTTTTTTTCTAAACTGAGGCTGTATCAATAGTTTTCTGTGGATACAAGTTGTTAAGCAAATAAAAAAAAGGTCAAATTTAAACACGTTCGTTTCCACACGGAGTTAAACAGTAAAATAATTTTTCTGTCATTTTTTTTTTCTTTATTTAGTTTTTTGAGATATTTGGAATTTGGGAAAATGGCCTGGCTGAAGTTAAATCGCAGATTAAACTAGGATTAAAATATCCTGACCGGGGATTAAGTGATACGCTTGTATCTCAAAAGTCCATTGAATGTTATCCGTCTCATTCTCTTGGAAAGATTCTTGTTCCTGCATTTACCAATTGTTAGCAATGTCGAATTTAAATCTTTAATAGAATTTTCTGTTAAATAGCTTTCTCACTCAGTCGTTCCTGCTCTTATCCATATTTACCAACCCCTCTGCTCAGGCAGTATATGATACAAGGTCAATTTTTAAGCGAAGTTTAACAGGTTTGAATTCAGAGTTTTCCTTCTCCTAGACTAGTTGCTGAAGAACCTAGTCTGCCCTACTATTTACCCATAGCTGGAGGGAGAATAATTGGATTAATACCTTTCGCCGTGTCCATTTCCTACTTCGATAACCATTACACCACGGGTTCCTGTTCTTATCGTCATTTTGTGCTTGCTGAGTGCACTTATTATACGATTAACTTTCTCAGTCCTTTCTCCTTATAACTTTCTCTTTCTATTCTTTTGCCTATAATCGATTTTTGCTTTAATATAATTAGTCCTTATGATATTGCCCTGTGTTGCTACTTGAAGAGATTCACTTGTTCTTTTAATTTTTTTTTCTTTCGTAATCATGCACAGGTCTTATCATATGTAATAATTCCAATTTGTCTCATGAAATATCCATACAGTTGTTTTGATTACCAATTTTGCTTTTGTTTTTTTATTGTTTTTCTCTCTGTTTTTATTATGCCACATTGTATTGATACATCAACGCATTTCTCAATGTACAGCGACTGCATCTCTACAGAGGGATAAGACCCCTATCCCCAATGAGTGTTCAGCATAATCGTTGGTTTGGTTGTTAGGATCTTATGGCATATTAACCTTTGTAGGTTATTTAATGCCAAATCCATTTTTATACAAAATCACTTCTATTTCAAACAATTCTGTTTTACATGCATATACATTTTACTTGTTAAAAATATTTCTATTTCAAGCTATTCAGTTTAGTCAAACAGTTCTAATTCAAACAATCCAGTTTAGTATAAGTATAGATTTGGTTTATACACAATTAATTGTCAAATAATTCTATTTTAAACAATTCTGTTAAGTCTAAGTAGAGTTTCAATGCCTAAAATAGTTCCATTTCAAACAGTTCAGTTTAGCATGAAAAAAAAGCTTCATTTCAAACAATTCAGTTTAGCATAAGTACGTATGTATACAGTTTGTCAAAAATGCTTCTATTTCACGCTATTCAGTTTAGTCAAACAGATCTAATTCAAACAATTCAGTTTAGAATAAACTACGCATTTTAGTTCTATTTAACCCATTTGATAGTGCCCTATCGGGTGCTACCACTCCGGGCCAGAGTGGACATGGGAGTGATGGCAGTGGAGGGTGAACCACATTCCCAAAGCTTCAGCATCACTGGAAACTCACCGTCAGATTGTTTAGTGTCATATTCAAGACACTTGTTGGGTGGGGGTTCTTACCCCTCAGCAGAAATGCAGTCGGTGTATTCTAGAGCCCCAACCGACTGGGCAAGTCCTGGATACGACACTAAACAATCTGATGGTGAGGTTCCTGTGATGCTGGAGGTTTGCAGAATGCAGAGTGCCCCTTCATTTTCATCGTTCCCAGGTCTACTCTGTCCCAGAGTGGCAGCACCTGTTAGGGTCCTATCTATATGTCAAATAGACATAAATTGTGTGCATATGCAAAACTGAATTGTTTGAAATAGAACTATTTTTTGATATTTTATCTATGTACCTATGCTAAACTGAATTTTTATAAATAGAAGTGTTTTTTTTTTAAATTGAACTTGTGTACTTATGCTAAATTGAATTGTTTGAAATAGAACTGGTTTTGACATTGAACTTGTGTACTTATGCTAAATTGAATTGTTTGAAATAGAACTGGTTTTGACATTGAACATGTGTACTTATGCTCAACGGCATTGTTTGAAATAGAACTGTTTGCACATCTAAGTGTTTGTAAACAAAAAACAATACTTATGCTAAACTGAATTATTTGAAATAGAACAGTTTATAAAAAGGATTTGGCTTTAAATAACCTTCAATAGTTGATGTGCCATAAAATCAAACCAAAGCAAAATCTCAACGCTAGCAAGCCCTCTTCTTTGTTCTTTTCGTGTTACATATAGTCTGTACTATATATTTCTTCTTAGACTTTGTGCATAGTTAATAATTTTTTTTTGTCCTTTGATATATTTATCTGAGTTTCTCCTTTGCCCAAATTTATGAATGGTCCTCAATATCTCCAAAGTAGAACTAACCAGATATTTTTTTCCTTTGACGAAATTTCTTCAGCTGCGCTCGGTTTCGGGAAGTTTCCTTCCTTTTCTTATTTTTTCCTTTCATCTCTCTTTGACTATATCCGCTTCTTAAAGGTCGAATTTCGTGTGATTTTCTTCTCTCCAGGCTTTTCGAATGCTTTCCTGATTGGGCAATTTTATACCTTCTCTTGTCCTTCTTCATTATCAACATGTTATATTTTCAAGGCTTAATTCCATTCCTACTTCCTAGTTGTATATTCTTACGGTTTGTATCAAGTTGTTATTTTTCATTTTTTGCTAATAGACTGATGTCATCCATGTGCAGACAGTGATTAATCTTTTTGTGTGTTTTTCTGTTTGTTCAGCTGTTACTACCTGTGGTAATTAGTCTTTCTTTGTTCCTTTAAGTTGTTTTTTTTTCTATCGCATATAAACCATTGTACGTTATTTAAAGCCAAATCCGGTTTACGCATGTATTAAATATACATGATTTGTAAACATAAGTCAACAAAGTTCAATAGTTCTAATAATTGCAATATATCACAAACAATTTAATTAAGCATCAGTCACTTGTTTACACACTCTTAAATAATCAAACAGTACTTTTTCTATCAATTCAATTTAGAATAAATTATTTCTTTGCACTCATTTTAAATATCTAACAGTTTTATTTTACCTATAGACAGGACCCTATCAATTGCTACCAGTCCGGGCCAGAGTGGACCTAGGAGCAATGGCAATGAAGAGGTACTCCACATCTCCCAAACCTTCAAGGTTGGAGCCTCGCTATAAGAATGTTTCTTATCATATCCCGGACACCCGTTGGTAGGGCTTTTACCCTCTTAAGAGATGCAGTCGGTGTATTCTACAAGCCCAGCCGACTGGTTCTTTTTAGTGCACCCATCGAGTCCTCGAATTGTCGTATCTACACAATCTTCAATGTTTGGCAGTCTTCTTCCCACTTCTTTTCGTGACACATAAAATCTGTTTACTTCATCTCTTTAAAGTAAAGTCATCAGTTTCAATTTGTATTTTATTTTATTTTATTTTTGTTTTATCTTTTAATGATTTCCGCCTCCAATATTCCCAATATATGGTTTGGTTTGGTTTGTTTGGTTCTATGGCACACCAACCCTTGTAGGCTATTTAACGCCAAATCCATCCCCATGTAAATAATCCGCTCTATTGAAAACAGTTCAGTTTAGCATAAGTACACAGTTTAATTGTCAAAAACATTTCCATTTCAAACTATTTAAGCAGTTATATGTAATAATTCAGTTAAGTGTAAATACAGTTTTAATGTCAAAAAACAGTTCTATTTGAAATAATTCAGTTAAGCATAAGCACGCAGTTTAAGTGTAAGTACGGTTTAATTGTCAAAAATGTTTCTATTATAAGCTATTAAGCTTACTCAATTCATTTTAGCATAAGTATGCTGTTAGTTCTATTTAACCCATAGATAGGACCCTATCAGGTGCTACCACTCCGGGCCAGAGTGAACCTGGGAGCGATGGTAATGAAGGGATACTCCGCATTCCCCAAAGCTCCAGCACTGCTGGAACCTCACCACCAGATTGTTTAGTGTCATATCCAGGATAATTGTTGGGTGGGGGGTCTTACCCCTCTGCAGAGGTGCAGTCAGTGTATTCTACAGCCCCAGCTGACTAGGCAATCCCAATATATGGAGGAACCCGGACTAAAAACAGTACTACTATTACTCTTAGGATAACAGTGTTCTACCTGTCACCGTTTTATTTGTCAAATAGATCTGTTTAAGAATTATAAATATAGGATAGGAAAGTTTGAGACCATAGAGAACGCGATGGGTAAACCGTCGTCTAAATTACGCAAAAATAAAAATATTACGGACATCTCTCTTTATTAAATGAATTTACCAAAATCATAAGAAGATATCTTAAAATTCTGTTAAACTGTATATATTCAAAGAAAACAGCATTGACTATAGTTACAGCTTCCGGAGGCTTCAGAATCTCCCGGTAGACTTGTTTAAAATAGTAAATGGTCTCCTTGTTTATATACCATATTCACAATTCACGGTATGTGCAAAATGGACATATAATATTCATAACTATAGAATATATAAAGAGCATAGGAATCTCGGTATTTAAAAACACGTAACGACTACTTGTTCAGGTACGAAACCTTTTTATTAACTTTGAGTTAAAGGTTTCGACGTAAGGAGGAGAGACACAATCTTCTATGCTGTCTTATACATTTGGCCCCCATCTCGAGCCCCCCCCCCATAGGGCGCAAGTTCGCCTCGTTACTGCGAGCTCCAGAAATCGATCCTTCTCGTTTGGCGTCTTCAAATTCTCACACAAACCTCCGCGCGCTTCCGGTGCGTGACGTCACCCGCACCCTGTCACCCAGTATCGTCTCGGACTATTATGACATCTGAGTGAAACCTCCATCCGCCCGCGCGCACCCGCGTTAACACCTGCTTCAATGTTACACCCAACCAACCCATGTGCTGAGCCGAAAGGTTCTCAGCCTAACTAAACTCAAAGGCATGAACCGAAATCCCTCGGCTATTTTATAACATTTAAATTAGTAAATGCAGCCGTTATCGTTGTCTTCAGTTCAACTTTGGTCTTGGACGAAATATTATTGATCAATTGGTCAAGGGCACCCAATACATGATAATCAACGGGAGTACATTCTGGAAAGTTAGACGACCAGATGTTTGGGGTGATGAGGTCCAAGAAATCTCCTCATAGTCAAGACTGGATTCGTTCGCATGTGTGGCATCCCACACACACATAAGTGCTTCCACCAGTCACTTACTCAATCCAAGCCAACACTACCTCATCCAGGCATTTAATCCAGGTCTCTGTGTTTAGTTTGAGGGAATATGAGTGGAGCCATAACCGCACCATGACAAGTGACCATCCCAAACACCATGATGGGGACTGGGTGTTTGTTTTTTATCAATATGAATATGAATCTGTCCTCAGATTTTCACCTAAACACTTAGAAATATATGTACTGGAGGTTCCGTATGAATTACAACAGTCACGCAAGCTGTTTCGTAAATTCCTGAAGAAGTGAACTGAGTCATGTCGTTACTCTCCTCCCAGTCTATGTCCAACTGATCCTACTATGCAGCACAGTAGACAAAATCTGAAAAGAATAAAGCCAATACATGAAATTAAAAAAATAAAAATTGCGTCAATTCCCCTATAGCAGAATTTATAAATGTGTGCAAACTATATTTATTTGAAATAATTAGAAGTTATTATTTTTTGAAAAGGATAATTATTTTTTATCATATTTTTATAACCGCTTTTTCTTATACTCTTTTTTGCAAAGGGTGATTTCAAAATACTTGAGACAATATAATTATATCTTATCATATTTTTATTATTATTTTTTGTAATATATTTATTTTTGAAAATATTATTTCTAAGTACTTGAAAATATATTATTATCTTTATTATATGTTCCTTATTATTTTTGTTATATATATATATATATATATATATATATATATATATATATATATAAATATATATATATATATATATATATATATATATATATAATATTATTAATAATACAAATAATAGATGAATAAATAAATATATAATAAATTTATATAATTAATTATGTAATTTAGTCTGCGATGCCCCCTTTTTTGTTAACTTCCTGATGATTGTTGCTTTGTAAAAACTCAATGAAACGCAGGGGTTGCAGACTAAATTCCAAGGCATTGAATATAGAAATGTATCATATAATCATTTTTTTATTATTACTCCTTTTGAGTTTTTCACATCAGCGTTAACTGCTGGTTTTACACTGGAGTTTGAGTGACAGCAAGTCTCCTCAAGTCTCCAGGACTCGTCTCAGGATTCTGGCCGTTATTAGCAATGCTGTCGTTTAGATAGCCTCTACCCGTCCGCCAATTTCCAAGTCTTCCAGACCTTTTAATAATCCTTTAGTTATTGTGCCTAACGCACCATTCACAATTGGCACAATCGTTACTTTCATGTACTACAGCTTTTTCAATTCTCTAGCAAGGTCGAGGTACTGATCTTTCTTTTCACTTTTCTTCAGATTTATTCTGTGGTCCACTGGGACTGCAAAGTCGACAATTTTACAATTTTTTTTTTTTTTTTTTTTTTTGTTAATTATTATCAGGTCTGGTCTTCTGGCCGGGATTAGGTGATCCGTTTGTATGTTAAAGTCCCATAGGAGTTTATGCGTGTCATTTTCTAGGACAGGTGCTGAGTTGTGCATATACCATTTGTTTATTATTATTATTATTATTATTATTATTATTATTATTATTATTATATAATAGCTCTATCCGAGGTATTGGTCACTCTCCATATTATATTGCACTTGGTTCGCCTCAAACCCTCATAGTGATTTAGTGACAACCAACTCTGGTATAATATATATATATATATATATATATATATATATATATATATATATATATATATATATATAATGTATTTCTATTTTAAGTTAATCCCTAACTTTAACTCTGGCAGAGTGAAAAAAAAATCCAAATGATCCAATTGGTGAATAAACAAAATCACAAATTGATGTTTGCGAAAAAAATTCCATAAAAAACGAAAAGACTAAAAACATACGTATTATATTTTTTTAAAAATCCGAGAATATCGTAATGTCTCGTCAAAAGAAAAAGAAGAATTCTGACAGAGGACAAAGTAAACATAGAAAGTGCTCATCCCAGGGTAGAGTAAATATTAATATAAGTACCTAATGGGTCAGAGTAAATATTTATGTAAGTACGTAATGGGTCAGACGAAATCTACCAAGGTTTCACCTTTCCGGGTCATCAGTTGGTTAGTTGTTTTGTTTTACGGCGTATCAACCTATTTTCAGTCATTTAATGCCGAATCAAAATTTTTAAAAATCGAGCAAAAAGTTAACAAATAATTCGAATAAATAAGTATATTTAACAAATTTCTATATTTAACAGATTTATATATATAACAAATTTCTATATTTAGCAAATTTTAAATTTCTAAAAAAATCGTTTATAAAAATGTATAGTATATACATTTAATTTGGCTGTTTAGAACAAAATTTTAGAATGAATTTGTTGCATATTTTGGTAGTAAATATATGTTGTTCGGCCACTCATACTTTTGAGTACATTCCAATTTCTTTTATAAAATCAACAATCCTTCATGATATTATTTTAGAAAAGAGTTTTTTTTTTCTAATTGTCACTTTTGTAATATTTTTCCGGACTCCTGATCATCAGGATGAAGTTGATATATACAAATAAATAAATAAAAATAATATATATATATATATATATATATATATATATATATATATATATATATATATATATATATATATATCTTGTAAAAGATTATTTCGAAAACCTGTGACAATATACGCTATTTTATAATATTTAAGAATTATTTTTGAAATAAACTATTTTTGTAAGCGATTATTCTTAAATACGTAAGACGATATATTCATTTTTATTATATTCTTATAATTTTTTTTTATGTATTTTTTTTTTTGCTAAAGATTATCTCTAAATATTCAAGACTATATATTATTCATTTATCCTATTTTTGATATAATTTTTCTCTTATACTTTTGTTTGCGAAGGATTATTTCTAAATACTTGAGAGTATATTATTTTTTTTCATAATATTTTTTATAATTACTTCCATAATATATTACATTTTCAAAAAGATTATTACGAAATACTTGTGTTTTTATAATTATCTTTTATCAATAAATTATTTTTGATATATATAATTTTTTCAATTTTTTTTTAATATCACTTCCAAATACTTCAGAATATACATTTTTTTTTTATCAGATATTTATAATTGTTTTTACTATAAATTATTTTTCAAGTATTATTTCTAAATACATAGGACTGCAATTATGTTTCATCATATTTATAAAATCATTTTTGTTATATTATATATATAACATTTTTTGCGAATGATTATTTCTAAATATTGAAGAATATTTAATTATGTTTCATCATATTTATAAAATTATTTTTGTTATATATATTTTTTTACGAAAGATTATTTCTAAATATTGAAGAATAAATAATCATGTTCCATCATATTTATAAAATTATTTTTGTTATATATATATTTTTTGCGAATGATTATTTCTAAATATTGAAGAATATATAATTATGTTTTATCATATTTTTAAAATCATTTTTGTTATATATATATATTTTTTGCGAAAGATTATTTCTAAGTACTGGAAAATATATAATTATATTTTATCATAGATTTATAATAAATCTTATTATTTTTTTGCAGAAAACTATTTCTACATGAGACTATGTAATGATTTTTGTTATATTTTTAAATTTTTTTCTTACATATTATTTTTTGCGAAAGACTATTTTTAAATACTTGAGACTATATACCTATTTTTCTTAATCATTGTTCTTATACATCATTTTTAGCCAGATTTTTATTATTTCTAAATACTTTAGACGACATTATTATTTTTTTATTATAATTTGTATCTGTTTTTTATTAGTTTTTGCTAATAATTATTTCTTAATACTTGATACTATATACGTTTTTTTTTTCAAATTATTTTCTTATACTGTTACTTTTGGCAAAGATTTATTTCTTAATATTTAAGACTAAAAAATGATCTATTATTTTAATAATTTTTATACCATATCTTTCAAAGGATTATTTCTAAATACTTGAGATTATAACTGCTTCAAATGTTTGAAAATACATATGCTTGTACAAAACCACATTATGCAAAAAAAAAAAAAAAAAATCCCGAATAACATGTCTTATTTCTGAATTTCTCAGGTCGTAAAAAAGTAAATTTGGCAACCGTAGTCGAGGGCGACCAGAAGGCTCTCTTTTCAGTGGCTGCTACACTGAGGTGTAGGGGAGGGCACTACTCCTTTCCCTGGATTGCTCCACTTTACCCTTAATACGTGCTTTATATTGCTGAGTATTAAGCATGGAGGTATCAAGTACCATTTTTAAAGTCTTCGGTATGACATGACCTGGGATTGAACCCAGGTCTCCCTGACCATTGACGAACACTCTACCCACAGGCCAATGAGCCGATGTACAAAAAGTGGGCATTTTTCTTTTTAAAAAATTGCCTTTGTACTTTGGATAATGCAACATAGATGAGAACAAATCTTTTATATTAAACAAAAACAATTGGACACTTTTATTTACGTAAGTCCTGAATAAGACAACTAATGAAACTTTTTCATGTCTTCATTTTATGCTACTTAGTAGCAGCATCCAAAGACAAGATGAAATGTCATATCTTCTAATGATGACTTTTTGGTACTATGGGATCGTAGCACAGCAACATCGATGGAAGAAATGTGTAGATCACAAAGTCTACTCACTCTACTGAAAAATAGTTCTCTCTGTTGAAAAATAGTACTCATCGTATCACATTCTATGAAAGTATATTCATCAGCCTAAGAACTTTTCAGCTGACCCTCTTCTCTTGAAGAGTACAATACGATGTAACACATATTTGTAATATACTAGCTTAGCTAATTAGTGCCGTGGATGAACTTAGCAGGTTAAATGCGGTCGCAAGATAACATCAACAAAGTGGGTCACTGGAAAGGAGGATGGCTAAGAATATAATTTATTGCCTTTGGATAGAGTGATAGATATTTACGTTCGCAGATAAGATCAACAAATTACTGGGAAAAAAAAGTAAGTATGTAACTTCCGATAACCAACCATAAGCAGAAAATACGTGAGGCAAAGAGGATAATCATATTTCCACTAGGGACTTGAGAGAGAATATAAGGTCTGTAATTTTGGACTGAAAGCAGAGATCTGCTTGTCGCTCAAGCGAAGGGAAGAGATCCCACAGCTCGCTCAAGCGAAGGGAGAGACCTGCGGATCACTCAAGCAAACATGCCGTTGCACTACTTGACAAAAAGTGGCCCAACCACAGAAGAAAGATATATGCAAACTCTCTCTCTCTCTCTCTCTCTCTCTCTCTCTCTCTCTCTCTCTCTCTCTCTCTCTCTCTCTCTCTCTCTCTCTCTCTCTCTCTCTCTGACTGTATTCCTATAACACAAAATCGTCGAAGAATGAAAATATGAATTATTTCTTTATATATGTACGAGTTTTTCGTTGTTTGTCGAACGATGCAATCTGTGACATATTTTGTTCCTGGATGTAATAATTGATTTCCTCATTGTTTATGATGTAAAATATATAATATGGTCATTATTTGCATTAAAATTTTGCTTGTGTGCACTGAATAATGAAATTTAGGAATTACCTTATTTTCTATGTCCTCATCATCATCTTGTGCCAACAGCTCGAAAATCACATGCAGAGGGGAAACGTTTATTTTCTTTTTAGAAATTTGCGAAAAAAAAAAACTTCAATTTGGTGTTTCCATTATAAATATATTTCTCGTCGTTAGGAATTTCTTCTTATGGAGTTTAATAGATTAGTTTAAGTACTAATGTGATAAACTCCATATTAAGAAGGTTATAATGACAAGAAATTAATTTATAATGGAAACACGGAATTGAAGTTTTTTCGTCAAATATATAGAATATATATATATATATATATATATATATATATATATATATATATATATATATATATATATATATATATATTTGAACTAATAAAAATCTCTAGCAAACTTCTGTCTGATGATCTGCCAAAAAAAAAGTAAGAAACTTGGAACTGCCAGTAAAAGTGGTCCAAAAATTGTGAAGTGAATAATTATTTAACATTTAACGTTATCTGCTTGCCGGTTTCCAATAATTTTGTTGGACAACACTTTCATTTAAACGATTTTTTTCGTATATCATTTGTAAACCTACTTTAATATATATATATATATATATATATATATATATATGTGTGTGTGTGTGTGTGTGTGTGTGCTTAATATTTTATTTTATGAATAAAGAATATTCAGTATGCTTGTTTGTTCGTTTTAAAATACATATAAGCCTATCTTTTTTAATCTTTTTTAAGCGTCAAAGTGCGTCTCCAGGCAATCACTTTCTTTGTTTTGAAGTAAAATATGAGGTTGTTTGTTTTTCGTCTTTGTAATGGGAGAGGGAGAGCATGAAGTCGCATTTGACTGGGTGTTCCGCTTTTGCTACTTTGTATAAAAACTCATCTTTTTTCTCTTTTTTTTTTTTTTTTTGCTGGGGATAGATTCCCTGACCAAACTGGAACCTTGGACTCCTTAATATCACTTATTCTGGAAATAAAGTTAGATTCCCAAACCACACAGTCAGCGGCCGAGCTTCGGCCGGAGGAGGTACCTGTACCTCTTCCTGTCCTCAAGGTCAAGGACAGGTTCAAGGCCGAATAGCTCCTGACTTCGACTGGACCACCTTTTGGTGTGCGATGATGTCATTGACAAACATTGTATACCACTGGACCCCTTGGTCCAGTTTAAGCTATAATCAGGCATCGTGCCTGGACACATGTTTGAGTTTATATCCAGCTAGGCTCAGGCTTACATTGCGCAGAGTCGATGTCCAGCGTAGTCAAGCAAGCCTCGAGCCTTGGTTCATACCCGACCTTCCACTTAATCCCCTTTATAAACTGACTTTTGGGTCATTGATTTTGTGTCAAGTCCTGTTTTGCTGGAATCAAAGACAAATATATGATTCCCTGCCCAGAAGCTGGTGGCTAATCAACACTAGTAGATATCCAACTGAGAGTGTATTATGTTGAAAGACCCAAAACACCTGACGATCTTGAGAAGAACATTACGAACCATGTGGTTAGTATATTAGGGTGTATTGCTTGAAGTAAGTGATGGCTTACTTAGGTTAGTGTTGTCACAGAATCAACGACGTTAAGGACTGACAGTTTCTCGCCTATGTAATCCTCAAACTGTTACAAAGCTCTGTTGACTCCTTATCTACGCTCTCCTACCCCACCACACACAAACATATATATATATATATCTATATATATATATATATGCATTTATATACCGAGAGAAATAGAGAAAGAGAGAAAGACCCTGAGAGAGAGTGTGTACGCGTGCATATATATATATATATATATATATATACCGAGAGAAATAGAGAAAGAGAGAAAGACCCTGAGAGAGAGAGTGTGTACGCGTGTAGATAGATAGATAGATAGATAGATACTTTTGGTGCGTACCGAATCAGTTGGCGTTGATGATCAAGTCATGCACACAACTCCAGTAATTTTGCAGTCAATCTAATAATCATTGGTCTTCTTGAAAAACACCACCTTTTCTCCAATTTTCTATTGGCAATACCGGGTGAATTATCTCCCATGTCTCTCACTCTTTCTGGCCTCACTAATTTCATTGACGTACCTCAGCGTCTAATATTTGACAACGTGTCCAGCATTCAAAAACAACCAGCTTACCTTGTTTTCACAGATGCTAACAGAAAGGAACGAAAGGTGTTAGATAAACGCCGAAGAATGAAAACCGAGGAGGGATTAGTTATTTGTTGGAGCACATTCGGTTAGACAGACAACCGGTTATTGTGGAAAAAAGCCAGAAGTATAATTACGAAAATGGTTAATTCAATAAATTACTCAGTCGCTCAGCGTAGTCATCGATAATTGTTGTATTGTTATAAATAATTCTGTATTCCCTTTAATTTACCCACATGTTGGGGAAGAGGGGCATCCAGGTTTTTCCGAAGAGCATGAGCACAAAGTGATAGGCAAATATCTTAGTCTAGAATTTGACAACGGGCAACCGATTCTGTTTTTTTACGACGATAACAGTTACACGATATCTACCCTCGTGTGTGTGTATATGTGAGTGTGTGCGTGTGTGTGTGCACGCGCGTGCGCATCTAATAGATAGATAGATAGATAGATAGGATCCGACTGATATATATATATATATATATATACATTAAAAAAAGTTGATATATATATATTTAATGTAAATACATACGTATATATATATATATATATAAATACATTAAAAAAATGTTGATATATATATATATATATATATATATATATATATATATATATATATATATATATATATATATATATATATATATATATGAATTAGAAAACATTGTGATGGATTAATAAAAAGATATAGAGTGAATAAAAGAGTAAAGTGTCTATTAAAAAATTCCCAAACTTAAATCTCCTCTTTTTAATATATATATATATATATATATACAGAGAGAGAGAGAGAGAGAAAGAGAGAGAGAGAGGGGAGAGAGAGAGAGAGAGAAATGGTAAATTTTGGTGAATCTGTCAAGGTTGATAATAATGAGAGGAAAAGTGGATAAATCAAACACTAACGGCGGATTTAGTAGTCGTTATATACGCTACCGATGAACATTAAAGGGTTATGTCCCATTCCTCATAAATACGTTGGACACTATTGAGAGGGTTTATAATTTTGATTACTAAGTAGTCACTATTAGCAGTTGGTACCTTCTTCACGATGTTGGCAAGTATTGTATTTTGTTAATTTTATAAAGATTTCCATTTCATTTCCAACCTCCGTTTTAGTTATTTTTCATTCAGTAACCTTTTGTTAGGTTACAACTCAATATCTATCTATCTATCTATCTATCTATCTACTCAATGCATACGTGTATATATATATATATATATATATATATATATATATATATATATATATATATATATAAACATACCCTCAATACATACATACATTGGTTATTTCTTATTCACTAACATTTTGTTAGGTAACAACTCAATAAATACATATCTATCTATCAATCTATCTATCTGCGCATACGCACACACTCAATCGATACATACATACACACACACACACACACACACACACACACACACACATATATATATATATGTATACAAATATTCACTCAATACATACATTCATACATACATATATATCTATACATACACACACATACACTCATGTTATACCCCTTTTGATAGACATTAATGGGTATGTCCCATTCCTCATAAATAGGTTGGACACTATTCTGAGGGAGAGAAAATATCATGACACATGTATATTAAAGAGGTATGTCTCATTCCTCATAAATACGTTGGACACTTTTGAGAGGGTTTGTAATTTTGCTGCCTAAGTACTTACGCAGTTGATACCTTCTTCCCGATGTTGCAACTATTGTGTTTTGTTAGTATTATAAAGATTTCCATTTCATTTCCAATCTCAGTTTTGGTTATTTCTCACTCACTAACTTTTGGCTAGGTTACAAAATTAGCAATATATCGTTATCTTTTTTGTTTAAATCCCTCAAAAAGGTGAAACCCCAAACCTGTCGATGACTCTATCCACTTCAAACGAAAAAAAAATCCCGTAAACGGAGTCTTCTGGGAATGAGGCTAAAAGCAACAGGTGAAATTTAAATTCTGTAGCTCTTAAGTTTACACAGTAACTCCTTAATAAACATTACTCCCAGTTTCTCTCTCACCCGAAGTGGTACTCTCTTTGAATGAAATAGAGCTATTTGAAATTTTAATATCGAATAGAAATATATGAAACCATATTGGATATCAAATTATTATTTACTCCTTGATAGTCTCTCACATCAGTTTTAGATGATGGTTTTTCATTGGAGTTTGAGTGACAGCAAGTCTCCTCAAGTCTCCACGACTCTTCTCAGTATTCTGGTCGTTCTCAATAATGCTGTAGTTTGGGTAGTCTCTACTCGTACTCCAACTTCCAAGTCTTCCAGTCTCTTTAATAATCATATGGTTATTGTATCGAAAGCACAAATTAAAATTGGTATAATTATCACCTTCTTGTTCGATAATTTTTTCAATTCTCTAGCAAGGTCGAGGTACTTATCCTTCTATTCACATTCTTTCAGTTTTATTATGTGATCAGCCGGGACAGCAAAGTTGACAATTTTGCAAATTCTTTTCTTTTTTTTTGTGTTGATTATTATAAGATCTGGTTTCTGGCCGAGATTAGGTGATCCGTTTGTATGTCAAAGTCCCATAGGAGTTTGTGTGTCATTTTCTAGAAGAGATACTGGGTTATTCACATACCATTTGTTTGTATGGTCAAATTTAAATTTCATGTACATCTCCCTGTGGATCATCTTGCCCACCCAGTTGTGTCTAGTCTTATACACCTTCTGTGCTAATCTGCTGCATTTACTTATTATGTGATTGATGGTTTCGTCTCATAACGTACATTTGATATTTTGTTGCGTCTTATCTATTCTCGCTTTGATATGGCGTTGTTTTGTGCTGCTATTAGGAGAGATTATGTTTCTCTCTTAAAGTTTCCTTTACAGCCACGTTCAGGTTTTCTCGCGTGATATGTTGTTTATTAGTTTGTTAAAACGCCCATAGAATTGTTTTTCTTCCCATTTTTGTTTCCTAGTTATTGTCATTCTGTTGTTCATGGTATTGTCACTATCATTTCTGATGGCTGTAATCAGTCCTCCTTCGTGTTTTTCTATATAGTCCTCAAGTCGTTGTATCGATGAGTTATCGGTGTTTTCAATGCTGATAAGTCCTCTTCCTCCCTTCTTTCTTGATAAATATTACCTGTCAACGTCATGTCTTGGATGTTGATACCTTATGCATGGTCATTAGTTTTCTTGTTCTTTGGTCCATTTGCTTAAGTTTTTCTCTGGTCCACTTCAAAAATGGTCCCGAATAACTAACGAGGGATACAACCCAGATATTTATTCCTTTGATAAGATTTCTGCTAGATAGTTTTGTCTCGAGTTTCGTTCTCATCCTCCTGAGATATTCTTTTTGAATTTTGTCTTTCATTTCCACTCGTTTGATGGTGTCAGCCTCCAAGATGCTCAAGTATTTGTAGGTTTCCTTTTCTCCGAGCGTTCTAATCTTGACTTGATTTGGTAATTCCATTCCGTCAGTCAGATGTCGTCTGCCTACTTTTCATTACTGGCATAGCACATTTTTCTATGCCAAATTCCATCCCTACGTCCAGACTGTATTCTATTTCTTATTCATTTTTTGCAAATAGTTTGATGTCATCCATTCACATAAAGTGATTGATCTTTTCTTGCAATCTACTTAGTTTGTATCCCGCTGTGCATTTTCTGAGTATGTGGTTAAGTGGCATCATGGCAATTATGAATAGTAACGGTGCATTATTATTATCATTATTATTGTTATTTTACTCCTTGGGAGTTTTTTTTTACATCAGCGTAAGGTCATGGTCTTTATTATTATTATTATTATTATTATTATTATTCTTCAATTTTCAGATTTTTTTTTTTTGTTTTCTTGGAAAGCTTTGTCCGGGTTTTGTGAAAAATCTTGAGTAACAGAGGGTAGTTATTGCATCTATTATACTTGTGTTTTCTCTAGCTTCTACTGAGTGAAAATTTTCAGTCATATTGACAGTACTCTTCTACAAGGAAGAGCAGTTCAACAAAGTGCAATTTTGGGGGGGGGGCTTTTTATAAAGACTTGCACTGCCATGTATCTTCTTAATGTATTATTCTGTCCATGTTATCATTATTATTATTATTATCATTATTATTATTATTCCTTGCTAGTTTCTGCATCAGCGTTTGCTGATGGTCTCTCACTGGATTCTGTGTGTCAGCAAGTCTCCTCATGTCCCCAGGACCCTACAAAGTATTCTTGCTGACCTTCGTAATGCTGCAGATTTGATGGTCTCGGTGCATCTTCTGATTTCTAAGTCTTCCAATCTTACAAAAAGCGTTAAAGTACCCTTCCTAGGGCACCAACTATAATTGGTATCACCGTCACTTTCATGTTTCATAACATTTCAGTTCTTTGGGAAGGTCCAAGTTTTTATCTATTTTTCTGTTTTTTTTTTTAATTTACATTCAATGGTCCACAGGAATGGCTAAGTTAACAATTCGTCTGGTTCCGGTTTTTTTTTTTTTTTTCGTTAATTATCATTAGGGCTAGTCTTCTGGATTGGATTACGTGATTTTTTTGTATTTCAAAATTCCAGAATATTTTGCGTCTCCCATTTTCCTGGAGAGATTCTGGTTTTCAATTTACCATTTGGTAGTATGATGAAATTTCATTTCCTTACCCAATTCCTAATGGGTTACCTTTCCCACCCAATCGTGTCTTGCACTCTTTTTGTGCTAGTTAGCTTCTTTCGCTTTCATGGGAATAATAATTTCGTCTCTATCACCCCAAAACCTACACTCGCTATTTTATTGGATCTTTTCTTTTTTTCGCTTTAACATAATCTTCACAGTGTTGTTTTGAGGTGCTATTTTAAGAGAATCGGTTTCTTCCTTATAATTCCCTTTCTTAACCATCACCTGGTCTTCCTGTATGAGATTTCGTTAATTTGTCGCTTGAAATATCCATACAGTTGTTTTTCTTCTCATTTCTCTCACTCGGTTGTCTTTATTACGTTGCTCTTAATTTTTGGGGGGAAAAGAAACAACTACAGAGAAAAGTTATTCGGAGTTTTCGTGGCGTAGAGAGTAACGTACTGGATTTGGTTTGTTCTGGATTTATGGCATATCAACTATCAAAGGTTATTTAATGCGAAATCATTTTTACACATATATATTAAATTTATATGATTAATATTTTTCACACAATTAAATGGGTTCACTTATTTCTATCTAATACGAATATACAGTTTAATAATCAAACAATTCTACTTCAAACAATTCAATTTAACATAAATACACAGTTTATTGTTAACACAATCAATTGTTAAAATACAGACTTTGTTTACACACAGCTAAATATAAAATCAGTTCTATTTCAAACAATTCAGTTTAGCATGTCAACAAAGTTAAATAGTTCTAAGTATTGCTATGTATCACTAACAATTCATTTAAACATCAGTGATTTGTGAATACATATTTAAATGCTCAACCAGTTCTATTTCAAACAATTCAGTTAAATATAAAAACTATCCTATCCCAGACATCTCAGTTTAGCAAAGTTCACAGTTTAAATGTCAAACAGTTCTACTTGACCCATTGATAGGACTCTATCAGGTGCTACCACTCCAGGCTAGAGTGAACCTTGGAAGCGACGGCAAGAAATGGAGACTCCGCTTTCCCCAAAGCTCTAGTATTAGTGTAGCCTCACCTTCAGATTATTTAGTGTCATACACAGAACACTCGTTGGGACGCAGTCGGCGTCTTCTCCTGCCCCAGCGACTGGGCCACAAGACACTCGTTGGGGGAGGCTTACTCCTCTGCAGAGATGCAGTCGGCGTATTCTGTGGCCCCAGCGAACTGGGCCATAACATGCTTGAATATAACATTGTTTTAAGGAAGTTGGAAAACCAGTCGCACTAATACGTTATTTTGGGACAATCACCTTTGGGAAGGTTATAAACCTCCTTATTCCCGTCAGCTATTGGTTGAATTGTAACTCTTCCGTTATTCAGTAAGAAGAGATTTGGTATTAAATAACCCTCGAATACTGATTGTTATATAGTCATGACCATGACCAACTATACAAACACATAATACATATGCATGCAGAACACAACGACGCAATGAAGACGAGCGACACAGTTTCTTAGAAAAATATACCTCTCACTTTTATTTGAAAGGGTTGTGTGTGAGTGGAGTTAGAGACCGAACAGAACTGCAACATATTGACCCCTCCTATTCTATTGGCCATAACCACGTTTCTTTCACGTTCTCCTGTGCTGCTCAACTGGAGGCCTGGGGGCCCACTCTGCTGGGTGCTGGCTTTCTCTACCGCACCTTGTCACCAACAGGTTTGGTCTCCAAACTAACTGACTTCCTGTCTTCACCGAGTGATATAATAGTTCAACGCCCCCTTCTTCTTGTGGGCGTCACAATTACACTCATTCAACCCATCCATAGTCAAGGTTATAATTCTGATATTCCTTGACCGGATGCACCTGTTATTTACATAGTTGCATTTCCTATTTTGACAGCCCGGCTGGGTCGTAGGTCAATATACAACACTGATATGCAACAATTTTTTTAAATTTGAACGTACTATGAATGCATAATGTTTTTACCGTTAGGTTGAAAATTAAAACACCCGAAACGAGTTGAAAAAAAATTAAATCAATCAGTCAATGTAAAAGTTTAATTTTATATTTTCTTGTAAGCACAAAATAATTTTACTAAAAGAGGACCTTTTAGTAGACGATATATTTTGATATAGCCTTTAAACAGGAAAACCAACCCCCGCCTCTTGATCGAGACAGGAAGTCCATCTCCAAATTGGAGATGTGAGTTATACGATATTTCTCAATATCCCTTTATTAGCGCTTCCTTTTCTGCATATTAAAAGGAAGAAGTTAAAAAATAAAAATTAAATGTTTATCGAAACTGTTTCCTCTGCGACATAATCTTGAGACTATTCTCCAAGCCAAGAAAAATGGTGTGAGAAAAAAATGAAAAATGAGGAAAAATGGTCAAAAAAAAAAAAAAAGTAAAAGAAAAGAAATAATAAGCTGAGGAAATCCTTTTTGTTATTATGTTTAAGCCGAACAATTGTGATTTTATTAGAACAGGATTTTTATTTGACATTTATTTATTTATTTTTCATGTCTTCCTTTTGAGATGACAATTACCCACCGAGTTA
>OY757941.1:37319716-37374716 GCA_963585895.1 Sepioteuthis lessoniana
CTGAATTGAAACTTGCATTATACAGTTTCAATTTCATCTTATGTTATTCTTATTCAGTATCTAAAAAAAAAAAACTGAAATTTTAGTGATTTTTAAGATTGCAAATTTTCTATAACGCTTCAATTTAATATCACCACTGGTATTTTTGTACTTATAAGGATCCTCTATTTAATAAGTTTAATATACCACATTGATATTGATTTTACTTTTAAACGAAATCTAAAAGAAAAAAAATCACTTCTTTCTCTTGACTTCTTCTGTCCCTACGCCGTAATGTAATTCATTTTCCTGTTTTGGGCTAAGACATTTTAGTATTTATAATTCAGATTATCGACAGTTTTTTTTTCCAGAAAGTTTCATTTGCGGTTGTGTTTTTTATTTTTTATTTTATTATTATTATTATTATTAATAATAATAATAATAATAATAATAATAATAATGATGATGATGAAACAAAAGTAAGGTAAAATCCTAATTCATTTTTGCTTATATCTCCCTGGCCGTCTGTACGTCTCTCACTTTCCCTATCATTCTTTTCACACACACACACAAACACACACACACACACACACACACACACACACACACACATATATATATATATATATATATATATATTACATGGTAGTTCTGTGACTGGCATTACATATGTAGAGGTTTTGTCCAACGAATACAAAATGCATGAAACATAGTGTTAAAGATACTACCATGTAATATATATCATCATCATCATCGTGCGGTTAGCACGGATATCCCTGACCCTCTCTCTCTCTCCACGTCTCCCTATCATTCATCGCCTTCGGCAGGTCTTCAGGGTTACATCCCGAATCATCACATAGCTGCTGTATGAATGTTCGAGCTGGTCGTCCTGCTTTTGATTGGCCATATGCGGGGGTCCACAGGAGCACATCACTTACGATCTCGTCCTTGCTTCTCCAGCAGTGTCCGGCATGTCTGGTTCGTCTAGCTTGTATAGTTTTCGTGATAGGTGGTAGGTGGCCGTACAGTTGGCGCCGTGTGGGGTGTTGCTGCCAGGACCTGTTCAATATTGCTCGCAACATTCTTGTATAATTACCGTCGAGCTTCTTCCCCAACCGTTTAGTCAGCGTCCAAGTAGTGCATCCATACAGCAGTATCGACATGACCGCAGCCTGGAAGAAACTGCGTTTCATTTTATCGGTCAGGTTTGATTTCCATATGATCGAAAGCCTATCGATAGCTGTCCATGCCGTCGTTAGCCGTGTGTCGATGTCTTTTTCGGTTGATGAGACGCTGCTTCCTAGGTAGGTGAAATATATATATATATATATGCAAATGTTCTGTCATTGATACTGAACACTTTTTAACAATACTGCAACATTTGATCCTCCATTAACTGACCGAGTGAGCTTGTAAGAACCATAAACTTTATATATATATATATATATATATATAGTCATCCACCAACAAAGTGTTTCGTTGTATCACAACTCTTCAGTGTGACTTGACACGTTGGACGCTTCAAGCTGAGATGGAAACCCGCCTAACTTTACCTTTGGCCGATAACTTATATATATATATATATATATATATATATATATAGTAAAATTTGATGGAGACTCAAACTCGGTTAAGTCGTCACACCTGCTACGAAAAAAACTTACAGGAGCGCAAAATTGGGAGGGGTTGACCGGTAGATTAATTCCACTCCTGTTTCTTAATCGTTCTAACACCTAACATTTTGACCCCCTCTACCCACGCCTGTGAATGAAACAATTTGTAATTCTATTTTCATTTTTAGTCTTATTTTTATGGGTTTTTTTAATCTTTATTTGATTTTTATTTTTATTTTTGTTTTTATTTTTATTCTTTTTATCTTCTGAATACGAACTGTAACTCCACATTTGCTACTCTGCGTCTTCGAGAGAAGTATGTAAATAGTCATCTGAGGAGACGGAGAGTATAGTAATATTCTCCGCCGAAATAAATTTATGACGACTTAACCGAGTTTGAATCTCCATCAAATTGTACTGTTATACCCCAGCGAATAATTAGGGAACTAACAATAGCCATACATTGAGCACTCTCATAAATTTATATGATTTTCCTCATATATTCTATGTAAAGAATAATTCAAACACACTGTCTAAGGACGCTGACTGGATATCTAAAAAAAAAGTATATATATATATATATATGTTTGTGTGTGTTTATATATATATATATATATATATATATATATGATAATGTCGTGCTGCTCGCACAGATTTCCCTAACTCACCCTAGCCACCCGTCTCTATCATCCATCTCACCCGGCAGGTCTTACATCCTGTATCACTACAGAACCGTTGCAGATAAGTTTTAGTCGGTCGTCCTACACACGCGAGTCCGTGTGAAGGAGTTCATCGGAGAACGTCGATTATGAATATCCCGCACGTCTCGGTCGTTTAATTTAGTTACGTTAGGTTTCTTTGTTTAATGGCATATCAACCTTTGTAGGTTATTTAAAGCTAAAGCTATTCTCCTAGAAGAACAGTGGTGCTACTATTTAAACCATAGCTGGGATGATAATGGGGTTCATACCTTTTCAAAGGTATTTGCCCGAAAGTGAACGTAATAGCAGGACTGGAGTACGAACTCGCGTACTACGATTTCGCAGTCCATCGCTTTAACTATTACACCAAGCACATACGTACATACATTGCGAGAAGAAAGTAGAAGGCAATTAAATTTCAAATCAGAACATCATTAAAGAGAACTAAACTATTTGCATACAGAAAAGGACTTTCCCAATACACGCACACACACACTCACACACACACACACACACAAACACATACACACACACACTGACGCAGATTAGACAACTAATAAACTTTATGGCATATAAAATATCAAAGATTAATTAATATCAAAGATTAATTATTATCAAAGATTAATATCAAAGATCAATTAAGGGGGAGGCAAGTACACCCATACAAACACACAAACTCACAGAACACTCTCTTGGAAAAAGCCAAAAGAAAAAAAGAAGGAAGAAAAAAAGACGAAAAAGAAAAGAAGAAAAAAGAAAGAGAGAAGCAATACGTGTAGAAACGAACATCTTCCTCTGAACTGCAAGGACTGGCTGCTCTATCAAAACGGTTACCATTATGTAAATCAGAGACGACATCGCCGAAATCATTAGTCTCCTTGACCACTGCAAAAAGTTCGAAACACGTGTTAGAGCAAAATAAAATGATTTTTAAAAACATCTCTCTTTAGCCCTCAAAAAATTTGGCGACTGTTGTCAAGGGTGACGCGAAGGCTCTCTTTTCAATTGCTACTACATCAAGGATTGCTCCACTTTATCCTTGACCACTTCTTTATAATGCTGAGTGTCAAGCAAGAAGACATCAAATATTATTTTTTGAGTCTTTGGTATTACTCACTTGGGATCGAACACTCGTTCTCCCGGGTTATTATAGATAATCTACCCACTAGGCTAATAAAAATAAAAATATCATATTTACATATATACCAACTCCTCCACTCGGGCAGGATTTAACACAAGGTCAATTTTTTAAGCGGAGTTTAACAGGTTTGAATTCAGAGTTTTCCTACTCTTAGACTAGTTGCCTCACCAAGGCTGAAGAACCCAGGCTGCCTTACGAATTACCCAGTGCTGGAGGGAGAATAATTGGATACATACCTTTCCCAAGGGTATTACTGCTATGTGAAATGCAATCAGTCTCGTCAAGGATTTGAATTCGTGTCGCCGTGCCCATTTCATACGACGATAACTATTATACCACGGGTAACTCCATTAAAAATATTATATATATATTCGTAATGTAAAGGTTACAGCTGTAAGAAAATGGACCCGGTGACTCGTGTTCAACTCTTGGACACAACGGTTTTAATTTTCAAAGAATGAATGTTCTCGGTAAAAGTATTAATTCAACTATTCTCTCTTCAGCTTTGGATGAATAGTAGGGCAGACTGGCTCTTTAACTTTGGCATGGCAACCCGTCTAGAAGAAGAAAAACTTCGAAATCAAACCTGTAAAACTCTGCCTAAAACTCACCTTGTGTCGCGCTCTGCACGTGTGGAGGGGTTGGGAACACACACACACACACACACACATACATATATATATATATATATATATATATATATATATCATTAAACAATATAGACATTCCTTGTATACACATTTTTGGACATATCCTTTTGAGTCACCATTTTCATTTCATGGCATCCGGCGGAAATTGCCGTATGAAACGCCTTTAATTCGTCCCCTTGTAATTTCTGTAATTTTTGTTTGTTATTTTGTTCTAGTATTTTTTTTTCAATTAGAACTTACTCTATCGAGACGACTCCCTATGTATCTATCTTACACCAGCTCAATAGCACATCTAAAAAACATTCCTGTCCAAAGACTGAGTTTCGAAAATTCTTACGAAAACACAACATTAGTACAACAAAATAAATAGCAAAAATTACAGATTCTGGAATCACTTCATATCAAGAAGAAACAAACCAAACTTAAAAGAATCAATTTCGAATCCAGTACTAATGTGCTTTAATGAATTTAGCGACTGTTGCTACGAGTAGATCCAAATCTAAAAATAAACGACATAACAATACACCAATATAAATGATAAATGCTTAACACATGGAAAGTAGTAATATACATGCAAAGGTCAGATGTGTTTTGCAATATACACAACCCTAATGATGTCTCATGATTGGAGGAAAAGAATTAGGGAACCAATTAATCATAGGAGGTTTATTAACCAATTCCCAACGGATACCGAAACCTCAATATGGAGACTCGAAAGAACATATACAAAAATATATAGACAAAAGATGTCAATATAGTTTGATGAAATATGTATTAACGAAGTTGGTTGTTTGTCTAAAAGCGATGGCAATGAAGGGGTACTCTGTATTCCCCAATGACACAGCATTACTGGAACCTCACCATCTGATTCTTTTCAGTCATGTACAGGATACTCGTTGGGGGAGTTTTACCACTCTGCAGAGAAGCAGTCCGTGTATTCTACAGCCCCAGATGACTGGGCAAGCATTAAAGAAGAAACTATGCATATATATATATATATATATATATATATATATATATATATATATATATATATATATTCTGCCTTCCTACCGAGTCATAGTTGAGAATTAGAGTAGAGGACCCGTCACGAATCGAATTTCTTTTTTAGCGGTAACAATAAAATGCTTGGTCTCCTAGTTGTTTCCCTTTAAGGGTACCGGGCAATAAATACGTCGGTTTCTCTTTTTAGGCGATGTAGAGTCTCTTCAAAAGGTAATAGTTCCTTGGGAGGAGTGAATAATAACCTTATTCAAATTACCCGCCCTGTAATGCATGTAAGTAATCTCTCTCACTCTCTCTCTCTCTCTCTCTATATATATATATATATATGTATATATTATCATCATCATCATCATGTCGATCTATCTATATATATATATAAGTTGAAAAGATAGGTTTGTAGTGAATCTGACAGTATGATAGAAATATTTGGAAAGTTGGATAAATCAAACACCTTGCTCAAATTTAGATGTGTCATCTGACTTTATTCCATCTTCACGAAGTCTTGAAGAAGTTCGTGAAGATGAAATAAAGTCGTACGAAATATCACATAACTAAATTCGAGTTAAGTGTTTGATTTATCCAACTTTCCACATATACCTATCTAGTTTATATATATATATATATATATATATATATATATATATTGTGTGTGTGTGTGTAAGTAAGAAAACTAATGCGTTGTCAGCCGTTTTGATTGTGGCCGATCGATTGATTGAACCTTTTACAAACAAGTAAGCTTGCGACAAGGGACATAGAACAATTGACCAATATTTCCATTACTCTCTTTCCATAGTCTCTCCATTCTTTTTTCCAGTTTTGGCTTTCCCCTTTTAATCTTACCAATCTTTTCCGGCGAGCATGACCAATGAGCTCATGACCAGCGATAAATTAGTGTCCAAGAATTGTCAATTCGACCGATCAACACTGGACGCTGCCCACTCCGATTTTAATCAGACAGAACTGCATCTTTTTATTCAAGGAAGGATGGACATATATCCCCGATAACATTCGCCTCCCACACCATGGCAAACATGGTTGGTTGACTGAGCTTCTGGTATGTCAAACCTTCAACACAGACTACAACAGCCACCTTTATAGTGACCTGTCAGCAGCGACCACACCCACTTTTTTTTTATATTTTTGCCTATCCTTGCCCCTCCCTCCGCCCATCTTTCACCGGATCTGTCCCACCTTTAATGCCAGACACCAACACCCACACCCATCTAACATGTTATCACCCGACCCCAGCCTCCTGCTTTTTCATTTCCGGACAAATGTCCAGCCGACGTGACCTCTCATCGGACAAAGAAAATTAAAAGCTGCCGTCGCAGCGTTTGCTCTTCAATCCCTCCCCAAACCTTCCGCCTCCGCCGTCCTCTCGACGTCAAAAAATGCCAAAAATGAAACCCTATTTTCATCCCAGAAGCAAACTTCAGCTGTTTTATATTCAGCAAAAGTTTATCGGTATGGAAGAGCCCTGGAGGCCGAAACATCAAAGGTGGTTGTTGTTAACTCATCCTCATCAATTCACGCTAATAGCACGGATTTCCCTTATTCTCTCTTCCTTTCTCTCTCTCTCTCTCTCTCTCTCTCTCTCTCTGTCTCTTTCTCTCTCTTTTTACCCCTATGCATCCCTGACATCCATCACTCCTGGCAGATCTTCTAGACTGTATACAGTGTCTGCACATAACTAGCGTATTGTACGTTCCGGCTGAACAATCCACACTGGCACATCGATTTATGGGTCGTTAATGAGTTTGTCCTCACATCTCGAGCAGTGCCCAGCAGTTCTTGTTAGTTTTACTTTGATATTTTGAGAGATGGGAGGTAAGTGGCCGAACAGCTGGTGTATTATGGAGTGCTACTTCCAGGATTGGTTGAAAACAGCACGAAGCATTTTTGTGCAGTCCCTATCTAGCTTTTTCGTTATGTTGTTGATAGAGTGCAGCTGCTATACAGTAGTACCGACACAGACTCACCTTGGGAAAAATTCTGTTTTTTTTATCTTAAAGATCAGATTTCAATATGATCAATAACATGTTAATAGCAGTCTATGTATTCGCTTGATGCATGTTGACCTCACTTTCAGTAGATGAGATATTACTGCTAAACTTGAGAATTATTTATTTATTTATTGCGGACTTGTTGACCTCATCTTGGTAGTTTGGGGTTTTTTTTGTGTTGTTTCTTGTTCACTACGTTTCGGCCAAATTTCACCTCTGGCCTTCTTCAGGTGATTAGCCGCGACCTCGGATAGGAATGCTGAGTCTTGTCCATTTCACTTTCTTTCAATTTTAATTTGTGGTCAACCAGAACAGCAAAGTCCACAATTCGGCAACTTCTCTTTTTTTTTTTTTTTTTTTTGTTGTTAATTATTCCTTGGTCTGGTCGTCTGGCTGGGATTATATTAGTTTGACTAATACAATTATTATATTTATGCAATATTTCGGGCTGTATTTTCTCAGTCTTTTCGGACCAGTCTTCCCATCTAAAGAACATTATTGTCATAATTACTTTAATTATAAGGACTAAGATCCTTATCATTTGCTTTACTCAGTCTTTTCACTAGTTCCTACTTAAGCGTTTTACAACTGTCTTCACTTTTTAGAGGATAAATTTTCATTATAACACAAACAACGGTTGGTTGGTTGGTTGGTTGGATTGGATTGGTATGTCAATCTTCGCAGGTTATCTAATGCCAAATCCATTTTATACAAATAATCAGTTCTATTTCAAACAATTCAGTTTAACATGAGTACACGGTTTCTCAAAAACATTTCTGTTTCAATCTATTCAGTTTAGTAAAACAGTTCTAATTCAAAAAAATTAGTTTGGTATAAGTATATATCATATTTACACACAGTTAAATGTCAAAACAGTTCCATTTCAAACAATATAGTTTAGCATAAGTAGGCAGTTTAATTCTATTTGACCCATAGATAGGACGCTATCAGGTGCTACCACTCTGGCCCAGAATGGACCAGGGAGCGATGGCAATGAAGGGGTGCTCCGAATTCCTCAAAGCTCCAGCATTACTGGAACCTCACTATCAGATTGTTTAGTGTCATATCCAAGATACTCGTTGTGAGGGTCCTACCCCTTTACAGAGATGCTGTCGGTATATTCTAAAGCCCCAACCGATTGGGTAAACAAACAACGAGCGAATATACTTATCTTTTTTTTCTCTAATGTAATATTTCAGTTAATGCATTTTCGTCATGTACAAGTATTTACTATATTCTGTGGTGAAACATCGTTATGATTACATACATTATACTAACTGATACTATCATTTCGTCAGCCCAGTTGGCTGGGGCTGTAGAAAGCGCTGATCACATCTCAGCAGGGACGTTAGACCCCCCCCCATCCACAACGAGAGTCTTGGAAAGACACAAAAGGATCTGATGGTGAAGCTCCAGTCTTGGGGATTTGGGGAATGTGGAGTGCCCATTCTTTCCCATTATTCCCAAGTCTACTCTTACCCGGAAAGTTAGTACCTGTTAGGGGCCCATCAATAGAACTGTTTAATCATTTAACTGTGTACAGAAAATTAATGTTGGAAAGAATTATCAAAGTTATATCGTAATACTTGAAACCACTTAACTGTGTGCAAACAAATAATCAATAATATATAGTGATAATAAAGTTGTTGGCGACCATAGTCGAAGGTGACCCGAAGGCTCTCTTTTCGATAGCTACTACACCAAGGTGTAGGGGAGGGCGCTACTACCCTTGATCCGTACCTTTATAATGCTGAGTGTTAAGCAAGGAGGCATCAAGTACCATTTTTTTAGTCTTTGGTATGACTCGACCTGGGATTGAACCCAGGTCTCCCGGGAATGATTAATAATATATAGTATTATTTATGTTAGACAGGCATACATTTACAAAAAGAGGCCATCAATGAAACTCAAATTTAGTTGTAAAGTATTGCTAATCCAATTTGCAAACGTTTGCACCACCCAATGCGCCAAAATCGTTAAAATTCCATGAATTTATAAACAGGATTTGTATTAAAAAATATACAAAGATTGATGTACCATAAATCTTAACCAACACACACACACACACACACACAGACACACATATATATATATATATATATATATATATATATATATATATATATATATATACATGTGTGTGTGTATATATAATTTGTTGTAGGTCCAAAGAGAGAATAGAAATAACTTAAAATAGGTAGGTTCACAAAGAGATTTTCATTTTATGGAATTTATTTATTTATTTTGTTCTTGAATACGTGTGTGTTTTCAGTTTGTTGCTTACGTCAGAGAACATATACGGCACAAGGCCTTATAATGAGGTACTCAATGAGACTTGAACTCTCTAGTGTTTGCAGTTTTAATGATTTTTAGTTGGTTGTGGGTATATATAAAGGACATCCTTTTTTTCTTACAGAAAAAATCTCAAGGCACACATTCACACACACACACACACACACAGAAAAAATAACTAAAAGTGAAATCCGAAACCAATCCAACACACACACACACACACACACACACACACACACACACACACACACACACACTCACAAAAGTATCAAATATCAAAAGTAAATGTGGGATAAAGTAGGCTAAGAGAAGGACATTCTAAGAAAAAGGAAGGACCTGGTTTCATAAAAAAAACGAGGTAAAAACTATGGAAACTACGAACACGAGTAAATTCAAGTCTCATTGAATACTCCATTAACTAGAACTTATGGTCTCTGACAAAAGAATCAAGCTGCACCCCCCCACATATATATATATATATATATATATATATATATATATATATATATATACAAACATACATGGATTGGTATAGATATATACACAGACAAAAATTATTTAAAAAATAGTTACCAGTAAATTTCAAACCACATTACAACACATGCACGCACAAAAAAATCTCCAGGATACACACACACACACACACACACACACACACGCACACACACACAAATAAAAATAAAAATAAAAAAAACATCAAATATAAATGAGGGGTAAAGCAGACTAAGGTAAAAATACTCTTCGAAACAGAGAGGATGACCTCTATATAAACCCATAACCATCTGAAAATCATTCAAACTGCCAACACGAGTGAGTTCAAGTCTCATTGAGACTACCATTAAAAATGTCTCGTGCCATATATGTTCTCTAACGAAAGCAACAAGCTGGAAACCTACACGTATGTAAGAACAAAATAAATAAATACATTCTATAAAATACAAATCTCTTTATGGGCCTACCTATTTTAATATATATATATATATATATATATATATATATATATATATATATATATATATATATATATAAAGCAGGATTTAATTAACCTGCTATGATTGATATGCCATAAAACTCAACTAAACCAAATATTATATGTTTAGTATATATGTATGAACTGGATTTGACATTAAATAACCACCAATGATTGATATTGTAACATATTGACCCCGGTCAAGCTGTCAAAAGAAGAATGTACTAGTGTAAATAACAGGTGCATCCAGTAGAGGATGTCGGGGCATAACCTTGACTGTCGATGGGTTGAATTGAGTGTGAATGTGACACTCGCAAGAAGTAGGTGGGTGTCAAATTATTATATCACCCCGGCGACAGAAAATTCAGATCATTTGGGGAGAAGATGCTGGAAGGAGAACCATGTCCCAGCAGATGCTGGGCCCCCACGCCCCCAGTTGAGCAGCCCAGGAGAACGGGAAAGAAATGCTACTGCAGTCAGAAGAGTTGGGGGGGTCAATATGTTGCAGTTCTGTTCAGTCTACAACTCACCTCTTACTGTAAAAGCTTTCGTAACGCTTTCGAACCTTTCGAATAAAGTGTCCGCTCGTCTTTATTGTGTCAATGTTACAATATACCATAAAACCCAACGCAACTATATCATATATGTCTAAAATAAATGTATAAAGAGGATATGGCATTAAATAAACTTCAATGGTTGATATGAGATAAAACCCAACCAAATTAAATCATATATATTCAATATGTATGAATAAATAGGATTTGACATTAAATAATCTGTTAGGATTGATGTGCCCAACCAGCAAATCATTTTATTACTTGCACGTTTCGGTTGGCTCCTTTTTCAGTACTTTTGTTCATTTATATACTTCTGCGATGAAAGACTTTTCATCATTCTTTCCTTTTATTTTATTTATTTTATTTCATTTATTTTATTACGACAATTTCACGACTGTTGCCTTCCCCAGAGGGTTTAATATTGACTGAGTTTTGGAGATGAAACATCTATATTATTCTTTAGACACGAATCCTTCTGTTCAAATGTTGCGACCTGTCATCACCTCAGATAAATAATGGGCCATTCCGTTTTCAATTGCCAGGAAAAAATGGATGAAAAAAAAATAGCTAATCGTCAGAGAGAAAACAAAACAAATTTAAGAAAGAAAGAAAAAGAAAGATAGAAATAACCAACCAACCAACCAAACAAACAAACAAACAAGCAACAAACAAACTACATAGCTTACTTAAAAAAATATGCAATAAAGGAGAAGGAAGAGAATATATCGAAAGAACCAGATAAAATAAGGTACAGAGAGAGACAGACAAATAGATAGACAGAGACAGACCGACACATAGGCAGACTGCGATAGAGACGGAGACAAAGGTAGAGAGAGTGAGAAATCAAAGGAAATAGCTTTTGTTAATATTACTTAACGTAGTAGTAAATAAACGATTTATTTTATATTTGTCATTCTCGTGTAATAATGAAAATTATAATGATTATTATAAAAGATAACAACTAAGATTAATTAAAAATTTATACATTAATAAATAATTTATTATAGATATATTTTTTACTTTTAAAAAACAAACCAGTGAAAAGACGTTGTGTTACGTATTCACAATTAAAGTCATGTGCGAAATAGACATATAATGTTTATAACGATAGAAAATATAAAGAACTTAGGAATCTCAAAATTCGGAAACACGTAACGACTTGTTTGTTCAGGTACGAAACCTTTTTATTAACTTTTAGTTAAAGGTTTCGACATTAGGAGGAGAGGCACAATCTTTCAATGCCGTCTTATTCATTTGGTCCCCATCTTGAGCGGCCCCCATAGGGCGCAAGTTCGCCTCGCGTCTGCGAGCTCCAAAAGTCAAACCTCTTCGTTTGGCGTCTAGTACTCAACTCTCTTAATTTCTTCAAATTCTCACACAAACCTCCGCGAACTTCCGGTGCGTGACGTCACCCGCACCCTGTCATCCAGTTTCGTCTCGGACTTGTGACATCTCTGAGTGACATTCCGCTCTGTGCGCGCTCAAGCGTTACCACATGCATCAAGGTTGCACCTAACTAACCCCTGTGCTGAGCCGAAAGGTTCTCAGCCTAACTAAACCCAAAGACATGTATTACATACATATATATACTGGATACATACTGACGCAATGATAACAGACGCAGTAACAAACGACGCATGATAACGCAGATGCATGAAGGAAAACGCAGGAATATTTTTTTAACAATTATATTTTACCTCTCACTTAATTACAAGGGTTCGAAAGGGTTGTTCAAGGGTTAGCATGTGAGAGGGCGCTGGAGACCGAACATAACTTCATATTTTGACCTCCACTACTTATGACCGACACGTTGTGTCTTTCTTGTTCTCCTGATGTTGGGGTCCACTCCATCGGGGGTTTTCCGAGAGCCCCCTCGGTCGGGTGTGGCTTTCCCTACCACAACTCGTCTCCAACTCTCTGGAATTCTACTGGCAACTGCTTTGGCACCCGAACTCAACTGAGTTAAATAATAATTCAACGCCCACACGATCGCCCACTGGATCTTTGAAATCGAATGTTTAATCGTCATCAAGCGGAAATAACTGTCATGCAGTTCACAGGTCACTTTCTTCCGGTGCATCACTGTAGTGGCACCGTGGGACCTTTACCTTGTCCCATATTATAAGCCTTAAGCCGCCCACGCGATCTCTTTCGATTACTGGCCATTGGAATGTGTCACTTCCTTCCGGTGTATCACCTTGGAATAGCATTTTTGGGCTGGGTCGAAGGTCAAAATATAAAACATGAACCGAAATCCCTCGGCTATTATATTACAGTTGGAAGGCCAAGATGTGGAATCTAGTCGTCGCCCTTTTCGATTGACGCGTTCGACTTTTTCTGTCTCTGAGCAATTATCAAGTTTTCTTAATTCCCTTTGCTTTACTGTACCTGAGTAGTCTGTTAAAAGGTCGAGTATCGATTCTATTCTCTTCTTTATTGCTACTAGTTGGGCACAAGGGCACCTCTCGTCTTCTCTTTGCTAGTTTCTAAATTATCATATAACCTTTAATTCTCTTCACTTTCTAACGTTATGAATTGGGTTCTAAGGCATCTCTTGGCGTCGGATTATCGACGTCTTACTTTGCTTCTTTGCTAGTGTTGTATATCGGTAAGACTATATCACGTCCAAACAACATGTTGTATGGCTATTCTCTGCTTTTTGACTTTGGGCAGTCTGGTGCAAGGCCAGAGCCCAAAGGAATACAAATCTAATCACCAGTTCGTAATATCTTCGCGTGTCCTACCGGGGTAAGAAATTCCCTTGTATTTTAAGTACATTTCCACCGGAGGGGTGATGATGGTGGTGATGGTAGGCGAAATATCAAACATCTGATTTGGTTTCAAACCATCAATTTTGCCTCTAATTGTTTATCACCCACCCCTTTCACATTCGCTTTATTCTTACATTCATCCGAATATGAAATTATTACAATTTTTTTTTTCGCGTGACATGCCGTCAGTAACTGTTCATTCCTAACGGTAAGAGAATCAAATTAAAATTTTCTGTACTTAATTTTTTAAAAAAATTGCAGTTTACAGAACTATTCATTCTTAGGTGATTATAAAAAAGGGCTGGCCTCCGGTCAATCTCCCTTGCCGATTTTCTGTCTACCTTCGCTTTGTAGACGAAACAACCCTGATGAGCGTTTCTGATTCTAGAGAATAATAAATAACAAGTTTTTCAAGATATATATATATATATATATATATATGTGTATTTTTTGTCATTTCCTTTTTGGTCAAAGCAACATTTTTCCGATTTACTCCTTTTGAATCTATTTTCGTTAATTCTCACGTTTTATTCTCTATGAGTCCATTCTTCTAAAATCCGCCGGGGCTCATTCTTATTTTCATGATTAAGAAATTTCATTGGTGACCTTTGACCTATGGTGTCAGACTGTCACAATATTTTTTCTAATTTGCTTTTTTATGAATTCTTTTAAACATCTACACTAGCTGTGTTGGGTGAAAAAAAAATTAAATCAAATAATATTTAAAAATCGCCTCCTCAATATTAGAGTATAATTCTGTGTTTCACACAATATTGTATTTCATTTCCATTGAACAATGACTGAACTTCAATCGCTTTCTTTTCGTGAGTATCCGGGGTCAATCAGCATTTAAAAGACTTTAATGGTATGTCAAACTAAGTTGGGTTATTTCATGCCAAATAGTTAGGAAATCGCGTACATTGTACTCATATATTCGCATTTCTTTTTGTTTCATAAGTGTTGATTTTTTATAGAGTTATATTATATCAAATATTCCCTTGTAACACATATTTTTAGCAAAATTACATTGATTAAACTATCTATTTCTTTTCAATAATAATTATTTGTTAACAAACAGTTTCATCGTTTCAATAATAATTATAATAGACCGTAGAAAATAATTGATTCAATGAACTAATCTTCAGTATCTTATAAAATTTCTCTTTGGTCTTTTTGATATAGTCAGTTTCTTTTTTGAGGTTTCCGTTTTTTAATTTAATATTTGACAGAGCCGGATTGTCCAACTGTGTAAACAATGTGATTACAGGACGCACCCGTATAAATAAGCGGAATCATGTCCCGTGAGTGACAACCGAATTGCGTTGGTTTTATAAAATCATATATATACGGCCCAGAGTAGATACGGGTAGTCTTCCAGGGGTCAGACTTCAATCTGAAGTCTTGAGTCTAGATACAGTCAGTCGGTAGACCGGCTGCCAGGAACGCGTGGTGGGGATTAATGGCCCACAGTGGCTCCTGGCCGGGAATCAGAAAAGGCAAAGATGTAAGACCCTGAAGATAACAGAGCGTGGTATGGTCAAGAGAAGAAGAACTTATGGGTCAGTATGGCAGTCTGTCTTCATCTCCCTCCGTTTCCCTGTCTCTCACACATATGCTAGCTACGACCCCTTTCGAGAAATAAAGTTTGAAAGTTATATTTTTATAAAGAAAAGTGATATGATTCCTTCATTCATCACTTTATAAAATAATTCCTCTTCCGCATTCATTTCTACCTGATATATAAGATGTTAGGCTTTGTACATTATTTTTATTAAACTCTTTTAAGAACTTTTCACTGAGTTCTGAGTGACAGAAAGTCTTCTAAAGTCTCTAGGAATCTTCTTACTATTCTGGCCGATTTCAGCAATGGTCTCCACTTGTCCACTTATTTCAAGTACTGAAGTCCAGTTTTCAGGGCTTTGCTGACTGTACCAGACACGCTGATTGAAATTGGTATCACCATCACTGTCATATTCCAAAGATTCTCGGGCAAGTTCTAGGTACTTTTCTCCCTCTGCTTTATTTCAGTTTTATCCAGGGATCAGCCGAAATGGAAATTCCCCTATTCAGCAGGTTCTCTTTTGTTGTTGTTTTTGTTGTTGTTGTTGTTGTTGATGATGACTATCTCTTGGTCTGTTCGTCTTGCCGAGATCGGATGATCTGTTTATATCTCAAAATCCCAGATAAGTGTTTGCATCTCATTTTCAAGTATGGATCCTGGGGTTATGCATATACCACTTATTCGTATGGTCAAATTGAAACTTCTTGCACTATTACCAGTGGATTACCTTCCCCATCAAGTTTTGTTTAATCTTACACTTTCTTGCGCTAATTTACAGTATTTGCTTATTTGTATAATCGATCGTTTCGTCTCGATCACCACATAAACTAGATCTGCTATTTTGTTGCATCTTGTCTCTCTTTTCTTTGACAAAGTCCTTATTCTTATTTTTAAAGAGCATTTGCATACTTTGTGCTGTGTTCTGGTTAGTGAACGCTTGTAATATTAAATAAAGGACAAACCACGATATGAGAGGAAATAGAGATATATTTTCAGGAAAAAGTATCTACAATAGAGAGACTATTAGTATACAAGAACATATGATTAGTGAATACAGAATAAAGATATAGTCCAACGAAAGTATTGGCTTCGGTTATTACGGTAGCAAGTAAGGTGATCTAGTGCGATCTCCAGTCTCCAATGCTCTAATACTATTCCTATAAGAAGCTGCTCTTCAACTTCTAGTCTGCCTTGGTATTAGTAGCTACTGCTATATATGCAGATGGACTAGTTTATTGTGTGGAAAAAGGTGGGTGATACCCAACACTTTGCATACGTTTATTTCATGTACACGTACGAAGACTTTCCTTAGCTCCATTGTAGTGTAGCCCAGTTGACTTATAGAGTAGAGTAGAGTAGCCCAGTTGAATACACCGACTGCGTCTCTGCAGAGCGGTAAGATGCCCTCCCCCAATGAGTCGAGGCCGACTGCATTAATTTGCTGTTGGCTTTGACCCTAGTGGTCATTGTCCAGCAAAGGCCGACTTGAGGGCGTATGGCTGCTGGCTTTGGCTGGGCCACCTTCGGTTGGGTGAGCTGCATTGCAGACACCTTTTTCTCCCCTGTATAGCACTGAACCTTGCTGTCCAGTTTAAGCAATAATCAGGCATAAGTGCCTGGATCCAGATTTTGGTCCAAGTCCAGCTAGACTCATCAAGCCCACATTGAACTAAGTGGGCTGATGAGCAGCACAGTCCTGCAGGGCTCGAACCTTGGCTCGTGCCCGAGCTTCCCCTCCCCTAAATCCCCAATATAATCGTCCTTTGGGTTATTGACCTTCTGTCAAGTCCTGTCTAATGAGAGACAGAAACAAATACAGCCTTCCTCCAATGAGTATCCTGGATATGAAACTAAACCATCAGTCCTGGAGCGTTGGGGAATTTGGAGTACCCCTTTATTTTCATTGCTTCTCGGTCAACCCAAACCAAGAGCGGTAGAACTATGGGTCAAATAGAACTGTTTGACATTTAAACTGTGGACAAACAAATGATTGATGATAAATCAAATAGTTAGCATATAGAACTTTTTTTTAAATTTATTTACAAGACTATAATTAAATAACCGGTGTTCAATTGAATTGTTGGGGATACGTAGCAATAAGTGGAACCATTTAATTACGTGCAAACGAATTAATAATGTTGAATAGAATTAATAGTGTCAAATAACAATACTTAAAAACTCTTTAATTGTGTGGCAAAATTGAATTATTGGTATCACATAGCAATTATTGTAAATACTTCACAGTGTGAAAACGAATGATTAATAGTGAATAGAACTATTAGTGCTAAATAGTTGTAATTGAAACCATTCAACAGTGTAGAAATATTAGCAACAATAGTGTGCAAACAAATTAGTTGTAACTCATTTTAAAATAAAATTAACAGCAAACTCTTCACTTACAAATTATATATGTGCATCTAGTTAAACGTGGGCCAACAAATGACTGATGTCAAATTGTTACTGTTATATAACAATCATCACACCATCATCACCATCATCATCATGTCGTGTCGCTTGCACGGATATCCCTTGTTCTCTCTCGCCACTTCTCCCATTCATTCATCACCTCTGGCAGGTCTTCAGAGCTACATCCTGTATCCTCACATAGCTGCTGTATGTATCCTCGAGCTGGTCGTCCTGCTTTTGCCCGGCCATATGTGGGGGTCCATAGGAGTACATCTTTTATGAGCTCGTCCCTGTTTCTCCATCAGTGTCCTGCTTGTCTGGTTCGTCTAACTTGGATAGTTTTTGTGATGGGAGGCAGGTGGCCGTAAATTTGGTGCCTTGTGGGGTGTTGCCTCCAGGACTTGTTCGCAGCATTCTTGTGTAATTGGCGTCTAGCTTCTTCTCCAGCCGTTTAGTTAGCGTCCAAGTAGTGCCTCCATACAGCAGTATCGATACGACCGCTGCCTGGAAGAAACTGCGTTTCATTTTATCGGTCAGGTCTGATTTCCATATGATCGATAGTCTATCGATAGCTATCCATGCCTTCGTTAGCCGCGTGTCGATGTCTTTTTTTTTCGGTTGATGAGACACTGCTTGGTGAATTTGTCTACCAGTTTCAGAGAGGTTCCATCTAGTGTGGAGATGTCGCCTGTTTGATTATAGCACATATATTCCGTTTTGTGTGCATTGACATGAGGGCCAATGCCTGCAGTGGCTCGTTCCAAAATATGCAGAAGTGTTTCGGCTTGGTTGGGTGTTTTTGCCAATATCGTTATGTCATCGGTGTAGACGGCATCGGTAATTGTTTTTTTGCTGGGTACCGTCTGCTTCTTTTCTTTGTCAGCTCAAAGCCGTTCTCTCTGATTTTATCAATCGATGTTATAAGCACGTACTTGAAATCATTTAACTGTGTACAAAAATGTGAGCTCAGTCTCGTTTAAAAATGTTGTCAAAAATGTATTTACTAATCATATATATTTGATATATATGTATAAAGAGGAGTTAGTATTGGATAACCTACAGGGGTTGATATGTCTTAAAACCCAACCCAACAAAATCAAATCCCTAATAGAGTGGAAATATGTTATTTATTTATAAAAGCAATAACAATAAGTAGAGCGAAAGGCATGAAAAATGCCAGAAAAAAGAAAACGAAAAGGTGATAGTAATTGTTTCTACAATTATTGGTACAATGTACCAATACCCTTGTTTATGTCGGACCATCTTGTCTTATGTCTGGCACAAAGACACAATAGATGGTAACAGAGAGTAACCGGTAACTATTACCAAGAATTTACAAGATTTACCACGAAAAGGATCTACAAAAAATTGGTAAATATCTTTCCTGTATTTGTCTTAATTGGAATCATTTTGAGATGAGGCTTCTTAATCTGAGAATTAATTTTTATTTATTGCGGACTTTTTGTCCACATCTTGGTAGTTTTTGTGTTGTTTCTTTTTTCACTACGTTTCGGTCAAATTTTACCTATGGCCATCTTCAGGTGATTTACCGCGACCTCGGATAGGAATGCTGAGTCTTGTAACCGTATCCCCAGTAATTACTGACTTCCATAGTCGTTGTCTATTGCACCACGTTTTTGACCAAGTAAACGTCTGGTCGGCTTGGGTAGGATTTGAAACCGTTTTCTTCTGACAATGCTCATTTGGAACGGAAGAGACTCAACGCCTCTCTCCGCTGCGCCACGGGCCACGGAATAGAGGCGTTGAAACAACACAAAAATTACCAAGATGAGGACAAAAGTCCGCAACAAATAAAAATTAATTCTCATATCTTTCCTGGTTTACTTTTTCTTCAGTTTCGTCTGTGTGGTTAAATCAAAAGAATTGAGAGGAAAAGGCTTAAGCGAAAAGGGTTAAAATCACTTTCTTTTGAAAGAGCAGTGAATTTGCCAGAACTAGTTATGACTACGCAACAACTTGGGGATATGAAAAGTGTTAAAAATGTTTTAAATGAATTGCTCATGTGCATGGATTGTTATAGCGAAAGTTAAAACTGCAACGCTATTGTAACCGTAGATCAGTTTTAAGGATAGATAAGACAACAGGGCAAGCAAGATAGAATATATGATGTGTTACATAGCCAGATATACGGATGCGTGAAATGGACATAGAATATTCATAACTCATATATAGATAACATCGGAATCCCGAAACACAAAAAAAACTTACGACTTTTTAATTCAGGTACGAAACTTTTTATCTCCTTTGAGTTAAAAGGTTTTTCGACGTAAGGAAGAGAGGTACACAACTTTTCTATGCTGACTTGTACACCTCCCCCCCAAACCACGTGCGGCACCCGCTGCAAGACCTTGGTGAGTTCCGAAAGTCAACCTTCTTCTTTGGAAGCAAAAACTCAACTCTCTGACTTTTCTCAAATCCCCCAAATCCTCAACGCTTCTGGGCATGACGTCATTCACCTCTCTGGTTTCAATTCCTATCTGGGATTTTTATTTTGACATCTGTGAATGACACATCTTACATGCATGCGCGTGAACACCTGCGCTCATGTTGCACCTAAATAACCCATGCGCTAAGCGAAAGGTACTCGGCTTAACTAAACCGAAAGGCAAGATATATAAAACGGAATCCCTCGGCCATTATATTACAGATGTTTATTTTACAAGCATATATATATATATAAATATATACATGAATTTTAACCGGTGTATGTAGTTACTACCCCCAAAGGGGGTTGGTGTAAGATGAAATACAAATTGAATTGGAGTGGGGTTTTTTTTACAAAAGGTGGAGCAAATCACCGATTCCTAATTTGGAAAAAATTATTTCGGCATTCGTGATTAGAATATCACCTGATAAAAATGACCATCCCTGAATAGGATTTGGGTTAGGTGAAATATCGCTAATGTCCCACCTGGTTTATCTTTTATTTACTTTCGTCTTATAACCACTTTTTTCACAAATTTTCTGACTGAGAGTAAAGTAGATAAAATTAGAACAAAGGATTTAAACTTTTACTTGTGATTTCGTGTTTAACTTTGGAGGTGACTGTTACCACGAAGGTATTGATAAATTATCAATGTTTTTTTTTAAAAAGCTTATAACCGGATGGAAGCTGCAGTGAAAAAGTTCAACATCTCGTCCAGTTGACTTGCTACGACAAAATATACTCCATTTAGCACTCTCAACAGAAAATATCTGTTTGTCAGGTCACCAAACCACCAGATATGTCATCTGAGACGTGACACGGGCTAGCCGAAAGAGGATGGAGGAGTTTTATTTGAACCTCCATGTGAGACGACAGATTTAGCAATCCTCTCTCTCTCTCTCTCTCTCTCTCTCTCTCTCTCTCTCTCTCTGGTAGTGGTTTGGATATGAGGATAGACATGCTGAGGTTGAACGGAGAACGAGAAATGTTTCAAAAATACTCGAAGAGCCTGTTCCAATTTAAACTAGAAAATTATTCCACACTTTGTATCCGTGATTCATGTTTACCAAATTCCACGACCTTAGAGATTGAACGGCGAGAATAAAACAACGGAGGTCTTAACGCTTCGGCAAGTTGAGTTTTTTTTCTGTTTCTCCGTCCCACAATACGACGATTAGCCCTCACCGATGCTCCTGTCATCGGTGACCACTCTACATGTGGAAACGTATACTTCAGCCAGTAAATTATTAATTATATAAATAATGCTTGAAATTCGTTGTTTATGCAGTATTTTGCGTATGATTTTTGGACTGTTGTCTTCATCTTTATTGTTGTTTACTGTAACACAATTTTCGGCTGCTGTATGCTCCAGCCTTCCTCGGGTGTTCATTGTTTATCGGCGCATAGAAATGATACTACAGCCAAAAAGTTGTGTCAGAACTAATAACATTAAAGATGAGGACAACAATCCGAAAAATCACACAGAAAATATTGCACATTAAACCTCATTTTAAAAATTCAGACAGACGTTTCTTTGTCTATGTTTGTGACAGTTTTGAAAAAAAAGATAGCGTTTGAAGATACATCAGATAACCTTTAGATCATATGTTTGGGTAAATGTTTTCGTCAGTTGACAAAAACTAGCGTAAAATTAAGAGAGATATATTCGATAATATTTATTAAATATCTTATTATGAAATCGCTTAATTTGCTGACAAATATAACTGTTGATACAGTTTTAATCTGTGCATAAATATATTCCTAGGGCATCCACATACAAACACAAATTCTACATATAAGCTATAGGATTGCAATTCCCATATATATATATATATATATATATATATATATATATATATATATATATAACATCGATATGGGTCAAGCTAAGACGTGGATTGCTATCTATAGGTTGTCGGTCATATGAAAGCCTAAACTATCTGATAAAATAAAACGTTATTTCTTCCAAGTAGTGGTTGTGTTGATTTTACAGGGTGGAACGATAAAATTGTCGCCCTAGAAAAGACGACATGATTCCATTTCCGTTTAATGAAAACCAGTTTTCTCTTTTTGTTGCAGACCATCTACTAGTTGGTCAGTTGTGTACAAATCCCAAAAGCGATAGGGGCCTTCTATCATGTCTGAAAGTGACACAATGTTCAACGAACGAGACTCTTGAAAATTCAGTATGTTATTGCTATACATATATAGACCAATTCTTATGATTTCAGGTTCAAATGAACAGCTACAGTAGGAATTGAAATATACACTCTACCAAAGCCTGATTGTCACAATTGATGAATTTAAAAAATGCAATCTGGACGTGAGGGTACTTTAGAAGACCGATATGCAATAAAATTCTTTTTTAAACTTGAAAAAAATGACACAGAAACTTATGGAATGCTTCAGACTGCTTTTCGACTATCTTGCATGAATCAAGCATCAGTTTTTGAGTGGTATAAGAGATCCAAGGAAGGCAGAGAGTCTGTGAGGGATGATGAGAGGTATGGGAGGAGTAAAGAAGTCAATACAGCTGAGTTGATTGGCCAAAGGGTTTGGGTTAGGGTTACTATGTTGAGGTTTTAAGGGAGTTCAGAAAGAGAATCCATCGGAAGATACCAGCACTCTTCAAACCGGGTCAGTAACATTTCCACTGGGACAATGCACCAGTCCACATCTCCATCCTTGTCACAGACTATTTGACCAAAATGTGCATCAAGACAGTTGCTCACCGTCCTTATAGTCCAGATCTTGCTCCTTGTGACTTTTGGCTATTCCTTAAGCTCAGAGGCTGTCGTTATGAGACAATTGAGGAGATGAAAGAGGCTGTGACGAAGGTCATTGACACGCTCACACAAGAGGACTTCTATGGGGCTTTCTGTGAGTTGTTAAAACGGTACAGCTAGTGCATTGCAACTGTAGGAGATTACTTCGAAGGGGAGAAGAGTTTCTTGTGTGTACTATCGATGAAAGAGTTCATATAAAAAAGTCTGGAAACTTATTTAATGATCCTCGTATATTCACTTTCGGAAAAACATTCATTGGAAAGTTATGAACCCCTTAAACCCCTCCCCAGCTACAGGTTAAATTGTATGACTGATGTTATTCAACAGGAAAGGCTTTGGCATTAAATGATATACAAACTTTTGTAACATAGTCATACATGAATATATTAAATGTACATAGACTGCTCATAACATATATACATAGAACATAGGAATCCCGAAATACGAAAAACACTTACGACTTCTTAATTCAGGTACGAAACTTTTTTATTACCTTTTAGTTAAAAGGTTATTTGACATAAGGAGAGATATACCATCTTCTATACTGACTTTTCCATCTGCCCCCATCACGTGCGCACCCGACACAAGGCCACGGCGAGCAAGCGAACGTCAACCTTCTTCTTCCGAGGCAGGAAGCCAACTCTACTGACCTTTTTCAAAATCCCCAAAATCCTACGCGTGCGCTTTCGGTGCATGACGTCATTCGCATCCCCTAGTCAACCTTTCTATCTGGGATTTTTATTTTGACATATGTGAACGACACATCCTCCCCTGGCTCGCGTCAACACCTGCGCTCAAGTTTGCACCTAACTAACCCATGCACTGAGCCGAAAGGTTCTCAGCTTAACTAAACCCAAAGGCAGGATATATAAAACGAAATCCCTTGGCCATTATATTACCGTTTGATCTGTTATTAAACAAAGTAACCAAACGAGACCCCTAAATTTACTTGCGTACAATACACGCGCATTTGATTATCTCATTCAAACAAAAACTTGGGAACTCATCTCAAATATGTGAATCTCTCAGAAACTTCTTTTTCTTGTCTTAGAAAATTTACTCAAACGCAAATTCGTTGAGAACATTCATTCATACACACCTTAGCAGGTATTACGTTCCCTTTCGGAAAAATACTCTTGCGAAAGGTATGAACTCCCTAAACTTCCTAGCTATGGGTTAAATAGTACCACTACTGTCTTTGTAGATAGATCGATTGGGCATTAAATAACCCACGATGATCGATATGCCATAAAACAAACAAACAAACAAACGAACACCTAAGTATAATTTAATTTTTTTTATTTCAGTTCATTATGTATTCTCCTTTCTATTCATTTTGCTAGGAAAATAAAATATGTTGTTACTTATACGGAATCGTTTCTCACTTTAATTCTCAAGAGGAAGTAATATTTTCTCGACCATAATTCTTCCACAGAATTGTATCTCTGCCGTTAATACTAAAGGTAGGTGTGAAGATCACGTGACGTGATGGTTATAGGGCTGAGCTGTAGGCTTGAAGTTAACGAGTTCGGACTCCAGTTACGCTATTAGGATCACTTTCATACCCTTAGGAAATGTAGGAATTACGTTATCCCAGACAACAATGGGTTGAATAAGATTACTGCTGCTTTCTACAAGGATAGCTTCTGCATTAAATAACCTACTAGGTTTGATATACAATTAATCAAAGAAACTCAACAATGGGTGAACAATTCTATAAATATTAGGTAATAGATTTGGGAAATTTATTATTGACATTACGTGCAGGTTAGATGAATATTTTCTAACCGCAATAATGTCATGGTTCCAATGCTCATTTAAATTCGCTACTCTGTAAAAAGAGATTTCTGTCAAAGGAATCGCCCGAAGAGAACATAATTCTATTATGCTCTGATCCCTGATTTCCACTTTGGTTTTGCTTTATGGCATATCAACCATTGTAGGTTATTTAATGCCAAATCCATAATTATACATATAAATAGTTCGATTTTAAATAATTCAGTTAACATAGGAAAAATATTGTTTGCAAACGGTTAAATGAATAAAAAAGTTCTATTTCCAACAATTCCGTTTAGTATAAGCACACCGTTTAAATGTCGAAACAGTTCTATTTCAAACAATTCAGTATAGCTTAACTACAGGGTGGAACAATAAAATTGTCGCCCTAGAAAAGACGACATGATTCCATTTCCGTTTAATCAAAACCGGTTTTCTTTTTTTGTTGTAGACCATCTACTAGTTGGCCAATTGTGTACAAATCCCGAGAGCGATAGGGGCCTTCTATCATGTCTGAAAGTGACACAATCTTCAACGAGCGAGATCGGAGATGCACTGCTGTACAACTCATGCCCGCTACCGATCCAAGTTATGACAACAGGACCATTGCCAGCACCCTGAAAATGCAAATCCGGACGGCTCAACGTGTCCAGGGTGATGAAAACAAAGTTTCCGGCTACGGTTATGGTCTTTGGTGTGGTTTTAAGTGAGGGCCTCATCATGCCACCTCACATACTCGAAGTCAGCTTGAAAGTCAACACTAAAGCGTACCTGGATCTGCTGAAGAGTGTGGTGATTCCCTGGTGCAAGCAGGACTCGGCGCCTGCCAACAAGTCCAAAGAGACCCAGGCTTAGCTTCAGAATGAGTGCTACGACTTTGTACCCTTCTCTCACGGTCCCCCCTCATCTCCCGACCTGAAACCGCTGGACTACTTCCTTGGGTCAAACGTTGAGAATATCACCAACATGATGTCCCACAACATCAAAGCCAGCCTGATCACTGCCATCCGTCGAGTATTCGCCGAGCTCCCACCGGCACTTGTGGAAAAGGCATGCTCCCTGTTCCGGATCCGTATCGAGGCAGTGATTGAGGCTGAAAGCGGCTACATTGAATAGATGTCAGCTCTACTAAATAATCAAATTACCTGAATTGATTTTTAAATAAAAGTTTTAAAATAAAGCTGTAGTGCTGTTTTCTTTAGGACGACACTTTTATCGTTCCACCCTGTATATAGTTTAAATATCAAATACAGTTCTATTTCTAACAATTCCTTTAAGATTAATTACAGTATTTTGTTTCCATACATTTAAATGTAAAAACAGTTCCATTTCAAACAATTCAGTTTGGCATAAGTACACAGTTTAAATGCCAAAACAGTTCCATTACAAACAACTAATTTTAGCATTAGTACATTATTCAGTTCTATTTTACACATTGATATAAATCTGTCAAGTGCTACCACTCCGGGTCAGACCTGAAAGCGATTGCCATAAAGGGGTACTCCGTATTTCCCAAAGTTCCAGCATTACAGGAATCTGAACATCAGATTGTTTAGTGTCGTATCCAAGACTCTCGTTTGTGTCAGGGTCTTGTTGTATAGTCACAACACTGATACAACTATACGTATACATATACATGCAGAAACAAAATCAACAATAATGACGATACGAAAACACTTCTTTAGAAAAATATACCTCTTACACTTTCTTCGAAATGGTTGCGAAAGGGTTGCGAAAGGGTTGTGTGTGAGAGGTGAGTTGGAGAGTGAACAGACTGCGACATATCGAGCCCAAGTTCGTCTGTACTTAGCAGCACTTCTTTCTCATTCTGCTGGGCTGCTCAACCGGGGGTTCTGAGGGCCCAGCCCTCTGCTGAAAACTTATTTCTCACTGCCTCGAACTGCAACTCGAACTTCAACTGCAACTGACTCCAACTAACTCAACTCTCCGTGGCACCGGGTTATATAATTGTTTGACGTTCACCTGGTTCCTGTGGCGTCGCAATTGCACCGAATTCAACCCGTCCACGGTCAAGGTAATACCCCGATATCTTCGACCGGATGCACCTGTTATTTACCCAGGTGCATCTCTTATTGGACAGCTCGGGCGAGGGTCAATATGTATGAGTCTTATATCTCGGCAGAGAAGCACTAGGAGTATTCTACAGCCCTAACTCACCGGGCAAATGGAATTTGGAAGGTAGTATTGAGATTAGAAGACCTACAAGATGTGTGACAATTTTTTTTTCTCTAAATAGTAAAAGATTACACTTTAAGGGTTTGATAAGACATAGCAAAGACTGAGTGAGAAGCTGGGCGCTTAATAACAAACATAACGATGCAAGAAAAATGATATGAAATCATAACATAAGGTATATGATATAAACCCTCAAATGAGTAAATAAGTAATTTGTGTTCAACATAAATGACATACATCTGACCTAGAGGAAATATAAAATTATACAAAGAGGCCCTTTCAATGCATTTGTTATGTTTTTTCTTATGAGTATAACGTAAAATTACGAACAACGGTTTTTGAGTTAAGTCAAGGTTGAAGTGATGACATTTAGAGTCAAGTGAGAAAAATTGGTTCTTTTTATAGAATTCTCAATACTAGCACAATCTCCAGATTTACTTTCCCAGTTGGCTAGGGCTGTAGAATACACCGACTGCACCTCTGCAGAGGGGTAAGAACCCCCGCTCAACAAGGATTGTCCTGGATATAACATTAAACAGTCTGATGGTGAGGTTCCAGTGATGCTGGGACTTTGGGGAATGTGGAGCACCCCTTCATTACCATTCCTCTCAAGTCCACTCAGGCCCGGCGTGGTAGTACCTGATAGGGCCCTATCTATGAGTTAAACAAAACTAACGGCATACTTATGCTAAATTAAATTGTTTGACTAAACTGAATAGTTTGAAATTAAAATGTTTTTGACAATTAAACCATACTTTCATTTCAACTACCCCTGCTTATTCTCAACTGAATTATTTGAAATGGAACTGTTTTCTGACATTGAAACTGTACATACACTAAACTGATTTGTTTTATATAGAAATGTTTTGACATTTAACTGTATGTAAACAAAATCTGTACAAATACTAAACTGAATTAGCTGAATTAGAACTGTTTGACTAAAGTTAATAGCTTGAAATAGAAATGTTTTTTTCACAATTAAATAGTACTTATATTTAAACTGCGTACTTATCTTAAACTGAACTGTTTGAAATAAAACTAATTTCATAAAAATTGATCTGACGTTAAATAACCTGCAAGGGTTGATATGCCATAAAAAAACACCCACCCAACCACCCAACTAACCAACAACAAGATTTACTTAATCATATCATTATTATTTTATAAACAGTTTACCTGCAAAAAGACAGTTATATTTCATCTTGCATAAAGATCTTAGCTGAAATCTAAGCATTAAATAACCAATGAGGAGAAGTTATGCCGTTAGACAAATGAACCAAATCAAACTGAAGCTATAGGTAGATAATAGGAGGTGCCCGTGGTGTAATGGTTATCGTCGCAAGAAATGGACACATCAACATGAGTTCAAATCGTTGACGAGGCTGATTGAATTTCACATAGCACTAATACCCTTGGAAAAGGTATGAATCCAATTATTCTCCCTCCAGTTATGGGTAAATAGTAGGAAAGACTGGTTCTTCAGCCTTGGTGAGGCAACAAGTCTAGGAGAAGGAAAACTCTGAAATCAAACTTGTTAAACTCCGCTTAAAAATTGACCTTGTGTCATATCCTGCCCGAGCAGAGGGGTTGATAAACATAGGTAGATAATAGGGAACACGGGTCTTTCCAGGGAACGCATGTAACGGAATAGAAAACCAAGGATTGTGGAACTAGTGATATTAACACATAAACTAATATAAAGAATCGGTCGCAGGTTTTCTAAGACTTTTTACTCATTGCATTCTATATAAACAAATATATTTCCATTCACCTCCGAATATCTAGATATATAAGATCTTAATATGACCTCATAGAGAATATTTTAGACAGGACTGGCCCCTCGTGTCTAGACATGGTATTTGGAGTGTAGTACTGAGATCAGAAGATATATAAAGAAGAGAGACCATTCTTTTTTAAACTGTAAAAAATTACAATTAAAGGGTGAGATGACAGACATTAGGATTAACTAATATACAAAAAAAAAAAAAATGAGAAGAGATCTAATAGAAACTTTCAAAAAAATTAATGGAATTTCTAATCATGGTCGACATTTTTTTATATTCCTCTCCAAACTGGAAATTTACAGTCAAGGCAGATTTCAAAATCTAAGTTTATTAACCAACTGGATTTTTTTTTTTGCCAATAGAGTAATGAATTTTTTGAACAAATTTTCTAATCAGATCCAAAACAGCACAAGTGTAAAAAAATTGAGATTAAATTCGATGATTTCAGAAATAATGATAAGAAAAAAGAAATTAAAAGTGTATTTTTGGAAACTATCAGATGAATTACTTGAAAAAAATTGATGTGAATATTGATATTGAATCAATATCGTATATATTTTGAGCGAATAATTTTTAAGGCGGATGAAGGAAGATAATAAAAAAAGGGGAGATGCCCAAGGAATTATATCAAACAAATAGATAAATGAACTAACTGAAATTACAAAATATAACTAATTTACATTTTCATGAGAAAAGTAAAGCAAAGTTGGCGACCCTAGTCGATGGTGACCCAAAGGCTCCCTTTTCACTAGCTACCACACCGAGGTGTAGGGGAGGGCGCTACCCTTTTACTCTGCATTGTTCCAATTTACCCTTATTCAAAGCCTTATAATGCTGAATGTTAAGCAAGGCGGGATCAAGTACCATTTTTTGAGTTTTTAGTATGACTCGACCTGGGATTGAAACCTGCTCTCCCGGACCGTTGGTGAACGCTCTACTCATTAAGCCAATAAGATCCGGAAAATTTATAAATCCAAATGCTCTTAAAATGCTTAACTTTTTTTTTGATTGGAAAAAAGGTTTTGGTGATTCCTCACGAAATCAAAAATAATAGTTTTCAGGTTCTATACTGTAAGTTCTCTACAGAAAATTAGTTAATTATGCACATGACTAAACCCACATTCCACCAGATTTAGCTATTATAGTATTCTTTAAGCAGTTGCATTGCAACAAAAGCAGTGATATTCAAGCTAGCATTATTATCTTGCCTTCTTTTTAAAAGATTCAGTTATTTTTGTTAATTTTCAACTAACGTATGTGCTAGAAATTTGTGCTAGCCCTTTCAATGAATACCACGCCAGAAGGGTTATTTTTGAGGAACCTTCATGATCAAACGATTTAACGTTGTTTGAATTCGCAGTTTGGGAGATGATAAAAAAATTAATATGACAAAAGCCTTGAAGTCTCCAAGAATTGAAAGAAATAAATATTTCCTGCGGATGTCGACACGTTTAAAAATGCTGTGTTGAGAATTCGTCGCTCTGAATCAGCAACTTTATTTAAGAGAAGAAGGGGCCATTTTGACGTGTTGATTTTTTTTTTATTTAACTAATGTAAATATTATTTATTGAAAATGTAACTTGATGTACACTTTATCTAGTTGAAATATTATCGTTTTGCTAAAACTATATTACGTAAAGTGCATTTAGGCCGTCTGGTGTAAACTCTTCTGGATATGGTCTGAGTGAGAGCAAGTCTCCTTAGGTCTCGTTGACTCTCTAGAATATTCTGGCCGATCTCAGCTATGCTATAGTTTGGATGGTCTCGGCTCGTACACCGATTTACAACACTCCCAGTCTGCTTTCCAAGACTTTAGAGATTGATCCAAGTATGCAAATTACAATTGGTATCACCGTTACTCTCATGTTCTTAAACTTTTTACTACTCTAGCAAGGTCCATAATTATTATTAACTCTTTTAGAGTTCTTCACATCAGCGTTAGCTGTATGGTTTTTCACTGGAGTTTGAGAGACAGCTAGTCTCCTCAAGTCTCGAGAACCCTTCTCAGTATTCTGTCCGTTTTCAATAATGCAATCGTTTGGATGGTCTCCACTCGTCTGTTAACTTTCAAATCCTTCAGGCCCTTTAATAATCCTTCAGTCACTGTGCCAAAAGCACCAATCACAATTAGTACAATCGACACTTTCATGTTCGATAGTTTCTTCAATTCTCTAGCAAGGTCGAGGTACTTATCCTTCTTTTCACAGTCTTTCAGTTTTATTCTGTGGTCAGCCTGGACAGCAAAGTTGACAATTTTGCAAATTCTCTTTTTTTTTTTTTTTGGTGATTATTATAAGGTTTGGTCTTCTGGCCGAAATTAGGTGATCTTTGTGTATGTCAAAGTCCCATAGGAGCTTATGTGTGTCATTTTCCTGGACAGGTGCTGGGTTGTGCTTATACCATGTATTTGTATGGTCAAATTCAAATTTCTTGCACATTTCCCAGTGGATCACCTTGCCCACCCAGTCGTGGCAAGTCTTGTACTCTTTCTGCGCAGGGGTGTCCTCGTGGTGTAATGGTTAAAGCGATGGACTGCAGAATCGTAGTACGCGAGTTCGTACACCAGTCGCGCTATTACATTCACTTTCGGGAAAGGTATGAACCCCCTTATCCTCCCAGCTATGGGTTAAATAGTACTACTACTGTTCTTCTCGGAGAATGGCTTTGACATTAAATAACCTAAAAAGAGTTGATATGCCATTAAACAAAGAAACCAAACCAACCCATCTTTCTGTGCTAATTTATTATTATTATTTACGCAAGTTTTTAATATCAGCTCTAACTTTTGGTTTTCGCTGAAGTCTAAGTGACAGAGAGTCTCTTTAAATTTCTAGGACTGTTAATCTTGAAAGTGTTGTGGTGTGCCTCGGACTGTTAATCTTGAAAGTGTTGTGGTGTGCCTGGTCACGATTCTTCTTCTTCTTCTTTTCTTCCCCTTCTTCACCTCCTCCACTTTTTTTCAAATCTCCTCCTCCCTCTTTCCCCTTTCTCCTCCTCCTTCTCTTCTTCTTTTTCTTCTTCTCCCCATTTCTCATAAACCTCTTCCTCCTTCTCCTTCTTCTTCTTCCTCTTCTACATTTTGTCATAAACCTTCTTCTTCTTCTTTACCTCCTCCACTTTTTTTCAAATCTCGTCCTCCCTCTTTCTCCTTTCTCCTCCTCCTTCTCTTCTTCTTTTTCTTCTTCTTCCCATTTCTCATAAACCTCCTCCTCCTTCTCCTTCTTCTTCTTCCTCTTCTACACTTTGTCATAAACCTTCTTCTTCTTCTTCTTCTTCTTCTTCTTCTTCTTCTTCTTCTTCTTCTTCTTTACCGCCTCCACTTCTTTTCAAATCTCCTCCTCCCTCTTTTCCCTTTTTCCTCCTCCTTCTCTTCTTCTTTTTCTTCTTCTTCCCATTTCTCATAAACCTCCTCCTCCTTCTTCTTCTTCTTCTTCCTCTTCTACATTTTGTCATAAACCTTCTTCTTCTTCTTCTTCTTCTTCTTCTTCTTCTTCTTCTTCTTCTTCTTATTATTATTATTATTATTATTATTATTATTATTATTATTATTATTTCTGAATGTTTTTTCTTAGAAATGCAGGCAGAGAAAACATTTTTATCTGTATGTGCTTGTACATATATAAATTAATGCATAAATCTACGAATGCATAAACATTGGCTTGATTAAACTGCAAAGGCGTGTACACACACACACACACACATGTATATATATATATATATTAATAGGCGTTGAGTACGTCTGTGTATTTGTGTGTTTGGAAAGAAAGAAAAAATGGAGAGAAAAGCAAACGAAGTTTAAGTTTGATGGTGCGAAGATAAATTGTTTTATGTTTGCTAGTGCACGTTGTAGTATGAATTAAAAAAAAAGAAAAGTTAGTTGTCAAAATATTTCTAAAAAAATAGTAGCCACTAACGATAAGAAATGGCAACTATGGACTCCACAGTGACATCTTATGAAAAATAGACAGATAATTTTCTCGTTTGAAAGTCTTTCGTGAATCTTCTGGTCACAAGGAACGTAAATTACATTCAGAAATTTAAAAAGAAATAATAATTATAACTAGAAAAAAATCGAATAAAGATAAAAGCTCCTCCTATTCCGATGCGCACACACGTAAGAGTCCCAGCAGAGAGGCAGAAATAGATAGCTTGATAGGCAGACAGAGGATATGAGACGGACAGAGAGACAGAGAGAGGAAGACTGAGGTCTCCAGGGACCCTACGGCAGATACAGAAAGATGTGTAAATGAACGTGTAATATATCGGGTTGGGGTACACACAATGTTTATAGCGTGTTTTACTCATACAGTCACACACGTAAAACACACACACGATTAAGTAAGCAACAATATATTTATATCATCATTAACATCCTCATCATCATGTCACGCCACCAGCACGGATCTACCTGACCCTCTCCTACAACACGTCTCTATCGTCCATCGCTCCCGGTAGGTCTTCAGGGCTACATCCTGTATCGGCACAGAGCTGCTGTATATAGGTTCTGCCTTTGTTCGTCCATGTGAAGCGGTCCACAGGAGTATATTGCTTATGAGTTCGTCCCAATCTCTCCAGCAGTGTCCCGTATTTCTGGTTTGTCTAACTTGGATAGTTTTCGTGATTGGTCGTACGTGGCCGTACAGCTGCTGCTTTGTGCCTTCAGGACTTGATTAATTTTGCTCGCAGCATTCTTGTGTAATTGCCATAATTATACACGCTCAAATTTATATGCATCTGCCGAACACTTGAATCCAAACACTTTATAATCTGTCACACATCCAAAACAATACTAAACACATACTCTCTCACACATACATACATATACACACAGATCTAGGAGTTGTTTTTATCCTGAAGGAAATGAATACGGCAATCGAAGTTCCAGACCGAGAGAAGGCTTTTTTCAATTCCTCTTGCACTAATACCCTTTGGTTTGAATCCAACTATTTTCCGGACATTGGCCTAGCGGTTAGAGTGTTCGCCAATCGCTCGGGAGACCTGGGTTCAATCCCAGGTCGAGTCATACCAAAGACTCAAAAAAATGGTACTTGATGCCTCCTTGCTTAACACTCAGCATTATAAGGTACGGATCAAGGGTAAAGTGGTGCAATCCAGGGAAAGGAGTAGCGCCCTCTCCTACACCTTGGTGTAGTAAGCTATCGAAAAGGGAGCCTTCGGGTCACCCTCGACTATGGTCGCCTATTTTACTTATTTTCCATCCTGCTATGGGTACATAGTAGGTTAAACTTGACTCTTTAACTTTAGTATAGCAACTAATCTTGGAGAAGGAAAATTCTAATTTCAAACTTCGCTTAAAAATTGATCTTGTGTCACATTCTTCGGTTGGAATGTGGAAACCAGTATTCAATCAAGCACATTTTGATAGAATGCACAAAACTCAACCACACCAGGAAAAGGTTTTATTAGGCAAACAGCATGAAGGAACTATCTTAAAAAAAATTACTCTCAAAAACATAATCAACTTCTTAAAAACAATTGGCCTCCTATTAAAGATATAGACTATGTTACCAACACCTTCGACCATCAAGTTTATACAAACAAAAAGCTTTGACATTTATACATACACACACATGCATATCAGAATTTGACACTAACTGACCCTTAAGAATTTAATTTGCCATAAAACCCAACCTTCACCAACCTAAAAATCTGCGTTTACAAATTATATATGTAATATATGTGTAAAAAGGCTATGGCATCAAATAACCTATAGAGGTTGATATGCCATTAAATCCAACCAACCTAACCAATCGGTTGGTAAATATATACACACACAAAAATTCAACATTCCATAAACAGGGGCAGTCCTCGTGGTGTAATGGTTAAAGCGATGGATTGCGGAATCGTAGTAAGCGAGTTCGTACTCCAGTCGCGCTATTACGTTCACTTTCTGGCAAATACCCTTGGGAAAGGTATGAACCCCCTTATGCTCCCAGCTATTGGTTTAATAGAACCATTACTGTTCTAGGAGAATGGCTTTGGGATTAAATAACCTACAAAGGTTGATATGCATTTAAACAAAGAAACCAAACCAATTCCATAAACATATACATCATAACACTTACATGCGTGCACACACAGCAACACACAAACACATATTTATATGTTATTATTGTACTCCTTTGGCGAAGGAATTAACGACTGTCACTCGCGTAATTCTAAACTCTTTGAATGAACTGAGCACTCTGGTATCCATTAAGGAAAAATATAAACAAACGAAAGCTACTACGTAATGCTTTAATATTCCTAAGCTGACGTTTGTCGATTGATGGCTGAGCGGTATGATATTAAGTCTAACGTAAATTGGGCGAAATGACCATTCCACAAAATTAAATGATGACAATTCTTCAAATATCTATTTACCAAGTTGCCTGAGGCTGACTTCATAGCTGCAGAGGAGTAAGACCCCACCAACAACGAGTGTCCTGATATGACACTAAACAATCTGATGGTGATGTTCTAGCAACGCTGGAGCCTTGGGGAATGCAGAGAACCCCTTCATTGCCAGCGCTCCTAGATCTTCACTGTCTCGGCAGTAGAAGCACCTGAGAGGGTCCAATCTATGGGTCAAATAGAACTAAAATGCGTTATAAGCTAAACTGAATAACTTGAAATAAATATGTTTTGATATTTAGACTGCGTACATATGCTTAAGTGAACTACCTGAAATAGAACTGTTTTGACATGTAAATTGCCTACAAATGTTAAACTGAATTGTTTGAATTGGAACAGTTTTTGGCATTGAATCTGTATTTACGATAAGTTGAAATGTTTGAAATAGAACTGTTTTGACATTTAACTCCGTGTGGACAAATTAGAACTGTTTAACTTTACTAATTAACTTAAAAAAGAAATATTTTGACAATAAACTGTGAACTTATGCTAAACTAAATTGTTTGAAATAGAACTGTTCATTTGTATAAAAATAGATTTGGCATAAAATAACTGATATGCCATAAAACCCAAACAAACAAACAAGCAAACAAACAAAAAATATCTGTGCCTGCGAAGATTTGCACAGCAAATACTTGTCCACTGACCATTTTACGAAAGGAAATGAGGAAAGTCATCAAATACCTGTGCCTGTGAAGATGTGTATTACTGTTATTTGACAACTGACTATTCTACAGAGACTAAAACAATGGTTTCTCTTTAGTTTTAGTTTTTTTTTTTTTCAAAAATTATGTCTTCGACCCAAGTCAAACGCCTCTATCATATGTCCCTTGAGTCATTGATATTAACCGTTCAATGCCCTGTCGCAACATCGATCATAAACATCTTCATACACACACGCACCTAAGTACTCACCGGACTTAAATAGGTCTCGGATCTTTTGGGCTTTATAGCATTTTATCAAATTTCCTACATTTCCCTCATAAATATTCCAAAAGCTCCAGCTATGATTGCCATCACTGTCACCTTCATATTTATGTTGTAATTTTTTGCCTTCCTTCCAAAAATCAATCTGATGACAAATTTTTGTTTTTAATAGAACTAGTTTTTTTTTGTTTTTTTTTTTAGCCTGGATTGGGTGATTATTTGTATTTCTTGGGCCTAGAGAATATTGTTTCATTTTTAAGTCAGTTTCAGGTTTGTACACATACCAAATATCAATGTGGTCAAATTTTAGTTCCCTGCACAATTCCCGCAGAATAATCATTCCTACCCAGTCATCCCTACTCATGTATTTCTTGAGACTAGAGAATATTGTTTCATTTTTAAGAGAGATTCAGGTTTGTACACATACCAATTGTCAATGTGGTCAAACTTAATTCCTTGCACAATTCCCGCTGAATAATCCTTCCTATCCATTCATCCTTACTCTTGTATTTCCTATGTGCCGCTTTGCTGTATTCGTTTATTATGTTCCATTTACTAAATATAGATAGCCGACATTATTCATAAACAGAAAAAGGTGTGCTTAGCAAAACGGTTATCGACCAAAAAAAAATAAAACTGACCAGAATTCAAAAGTTGGACGGGATTGCTTGCATTTTAATCCGCACAAAATGATTTGTATTCGACAAAAAAGCAAAAGATATTAATAAAGCGTTTCTCCCTCCTGCTAGCTATAGGGGCCATAGAATACATCAACTGAATTTCTTCGGAGGGATGAGAATTCGCCTACGTGTGTCCTGTATATGACATTTAACAATCTGATGGTAAAGCTCCCGTAAAGCTGGAGCTTTGGGGAATGCAGCTTATCCCTTTTATTGCCATCGCTCCTTGGTTCACTCTGAACAGGAATGGTAGCACCTGATAGGGTCCAATCAATGGGTCAACGAGAACTGTTTAACATTTAAACTAAGTGCAAACAAATGAATTAAACTAAATTAGTAGTTAAAAATAGAACTGTTTTTCCATTTAACTCTGTCTAAACAAATGTTTGGTGTTTAATTGCATTGTTAGTTACATAAAAAAATATTTGAACTATTTAAATTCAGAAAGTTAATGATTAATTTTGGCATTTCCTTTGGCTTTCATAGTGGTGACTGTTATGATAGAGCTTCGGTTCTTGTTAGTTCTATGATCTGTGTCAGTGAATATCCTATTGGGGTTCGTATCCATACATGTGTATATATTTTCATTTGTTTTCTTGTTGTTTTGTTTTCTTTTTTCTTTATTACCTTTCTTCCCCTAAAAAACCTACGATAGATAATATACCATAAAATCGTAACGTTGGTGATGAATAACCTTGCGATGATATATTCGAAGGGGTTAAACTCTGCCAAAATTTTTGTGCCCAGGCTTTTCACTGACTAACCGTATCCGAACTGGAAGAGAATTATACAAACAGTGTAATTGTATAGGAATGGAAAAATGGGATGCAGCATGGTGAATGTGATGTAAGACGGTTAAATAAAAGGGTGAGTCAACGGCGTGCATCTGTATAGACAAGGTGGAGGAACCTCATAGATCAATGAACAAATAGTTCAGTCAGAAATCTACAGGTAATCATATATTGCCTATTGATAAAAAACACCCGAGAAAGATTACCATGTAATTTTATTAGGGAACTCCGTTTTATCAGCGCGAATTGATGATCATAAGGATTCAACCGATATATGAGACCATAACCAGGACTGACTCTTAGGTTCAAGATGGACTCCGTGTAACGCCAACTCTAGTAATTGAGTTTCCCAAATAAATTCTCTTGGTCCAATCCAAGACTCGACTATCGTTATATATATATATATATATATATATATACACACACATACAAACACATAACATATATATAATTAAAAATATACACAATCAAGTAGGGACACTAACGGGCATATCAGTCGTACAAAAATACCAAAAAATATAGAAATAAAAGGATTATCGGGGGAAAAGTTTTACGATTAGAGTTTAGACAATTTATATAAGCGACAGCATTCTGTTACGATTTCACACTGAAGTAACTGGCCGTCATGTTTTTAATCTATCATTCTTTAAAAATTTCTGTCTTTGCCAAATCTTAAGTCAACATGTCGTTCTAGTCTCAAAAATCGATATCATCTTTGGTGCACTTTCTAATATAAAGTGTATCTTTTTTTCCCTTGTTAAATTTCCTACTTGCATCTTCGTCTCATTCTCTTTCTTGCCCAGTTGGCTGGGGCTGTAGAATACACCAACTGCATTTTTGCAGAGGAGTAAGACTCCTCAAACAAGTGTCCAGGATATGACTCTAAACAATCTGATGGTGAGGCTCCAGTAATGCAGAAGCTTTGGGTAATATGGAGTACCGCTGTATTGCCAAAAGTTCAGGGTCTACTCTGGAAAGGAATGGTAGCTCCTGATAGGAACCTTTGTATGGGTCAAATCGAATTCTTTGACATTTAAACAAATGACTTCATCTAAACATAATTGTCTGAAATAGACCTGTTTGATTATTTAACTGAGTGAAAACATATGACTGATATTTAATTGAATTGTTAGTGATATATAGTAATAGTTGGAACCATTTAACTGCGTGCAAAATAAATGTGCTTACAAATCATATATCTTTAATATATATGTATATAGAGGATTGGGCATCAAATACCCTGCGAGGTTTGATATGACATGAAACCAAACAAAAAATTAAAAAATTAAAAAAAATAATCATCCTCTTTCAGTTAAAACCAAAACTCAATGTTTCAGAAAATATTTTCAATTAAATGTCTTATATTCATATTCTTCTCTTTCTGCCCGATTTATCTTTTTAAATTAAATCTTTGTTTTGTTTTGGTTTGTTTTGTTTTGGTTTGTTTTGTTTAATTTTTTTTTTCTATTTTTGAAGCCGGATTTTTGCAACTTTATCCTTAGTACGAAAGAATTGGGATTTTACGGACGAATATATGATGAATTTTGAATTAAAAATTATAATTTTTACACTGTACGCCTACTTCGAGTATGTAGAGTCACTGGATTTGCTGGATGAGTTGATTCCTGTTTGATTACATATCAAGCCTTATGGGTTATTTAATGTTAAATCCAGTTATATATCTACACACACCCACACCCACCCACACACACACACACACACACACACACATATATATATATATAAATAAATATTGTGACGTGGTATGCCACCGAAAGAGGGAAGGGGAGGTCGATTCCCTTAACCTTCTGTGTTTGAATCAACAGGCACTAACACTGACCGCTAAAGCAGATGGATGAGTTGATTCCTGTTTGATGATATATCAAACCTTATGGGTTATTTAATGTTAAATCCAGTTATATATCCACACACACACACACATATATATATATATATATATATATATATATTGTGACGTGGTACGCCACCGAAAGAGGGAAGGGGAGGTCGATTCCCCAACCCGTCTGTATTTGAACAGGCACTAACACTGACGACTAAAGCAGTAGGAGAAAGTAGGTCAAAGCTACCCGCACTCCATGACTTATAAGCGGTTGGACAAAGAAATGAATCCAGGTCACTCGATTATTGTAAGCGGGTGGAATGGTGGGAGGAGGAAAAAGTCAAATGCTTGGCCGATAGATCAAACGCCATTTTTTTTTCCTTAGAGAAAATTTGGAAAAGAAAGTTTAGTTATGGACAGACATTAGCGAGAGAGAGACGCCAATTCAGCCAACTCCTGGAGAAAGTCTCGCGTAAAAAGAGTAGAACAGAATCTTTGGACAGAAGTCAGCAGAAAGGCGCTGATTCAGCCGATTCTGGGGATGTCACTCGCCCAAAAAAAGAAAGGAATATGAACATCTAAACCTTGTCAAAGATAAATACAACTGTTTTTCCTTCTACCCATCCTAAATATTGGAATTATTTGTATTCAAAAAAGAAAGAGAGAAACTGAAAGGATTCTGTTTCATCAACAGTAAATTAGTGAATGAACTTTGTTATATGTTGCAGTGCGGTGACTTAGGCATTTTCCCAAATAAAAGAGAAAAGAAAGAAAGAAGGAGAAAGAAGAAAAGAACTGTTGAGAGAAATCTATGTTTGATACTGCCTGTTGGCTTAATATAGCCGGTATTTTTAAAGGAAAAGAGAAAAGAAAAAGGAACTGTTTCTTAAATCCTGTCATTATTTCTTTGGTCGTCGCCAATTAAAACTTTTTTTTATATTTTAAATGCACCATTGTGTTGAAATCTTTTGGTTATGTTATTTATCAACTGAGTCGCCTTCTTTTGCTCATATCTTTTTCAGCTTCGTATCGCTTTCATTAACTCTTGCTAAATGTCTTATTCACTTTTAAACAGTAGAAGGGCATTTTGGAAATTTGACTGCAGTTAATATTTTCTAACCGTGAAGTCCATATTTTCCGTAATCCGAGGGGGTCGGAAAACGAGGATTTGGTGGCGTATGTGAAAGTGAATTAGAAACCCCCTTGACAGCATCGGAGATCAGTCTATCCCCAAATTACCCCCACATTATTTCCCTGTTTACCACATGCCCGAAATAGGAGTCAGGACTTGGACATATTTTTGCGGAGGGTCAAGTGCCAGACTGCCCTCGACGTCATATGCGCATAAAATGAACTCTCGTCCTGGGAAAATCATTCATGTAGTGTCACAATATATATATATATATATATATATATATATATATATATATATATATTGTAGATAACTTCATTCAAATCTTTATAGCTCACTTTTATCCACGGATCTAAATGGTTTCAAGCATTTAATCAAGAATTCCTTTTAAATATAAATAATATTCGCACAACTTCAAAAATCACACCACCCTTCAGTTATTACTGATACCATACTAATTATACAACAGAACCACTATCACTTTTTGAAAACCCACTAGTGCAACTAGTAAATGTTTGTAATATTTGTAGTATTGTCAATAATTATAAACACTATTTTTACACATTGTCGCATTATAAACACCCATTAGTATTGCAAAGACAATTATGATCATAATTATTACATTTTAATAACTTTCACAAAATCTACCCAAAACATAACATAATTTCCATTACCAACCCATAATTACAATACCACCTGATCCTTGACAGTACAATCACTATATATATATCCCCTTCCAAAAAAAAAAAAAAAGAAAAAAATCTTTCTAAAACGCAACATTTCATATTCAGATCAAATAAACCTTTAGCCATCATGAAATTACATAGAATTAAGAGAAAAAGAAATCATTCTGATTGCAATAATCCATTTCCTACCCATTTCTCACCCTCTCTTCTTTTGTCTCACCCCTTCCCGTCAACAGACAGTGGAAAAAAATATATATGTAAAGATACATGCCAGAATATACGCAAATATACGTATATATGTACATGCAAGCAATAGATTATGCATAAATAGACGAACATTCAAAAGCACTCAAACTAAGGTAAACATACACACAAATATCCCCCCCAATTTTCGATCAAAAAATGAACCATATTAATCGATCATTTTTGAGAACCATCACTCTGTCTGAAGAATGCAGAGAGCATGAAAACCAGGGTCCCAAACTCTGCCATATATATATATATATATATATATATATATATATAAAGGCCCTATTATTAATATTAAGCACTATTCATCAATACAGCGACATTTGACCCTCCATTAACTCCCAGAGTGAGCTTGTAAGTAAAAGTAAAGTCGGCGACTGGAGTTGAGGGTGACCCAAAGGATCTCTTTTCGATAGCTACAACACCAAGGTGTAGGGGAGGGCTCTACTCCTTTCCCTGGATTGCTCCACTTTACCCTTGATGCGTACCTTATAATGCTGAGTGTTAAGCAAGGAGGCATCAAGTACCATTTTTTGAGTCTTTGGTTTGACTCGACCTGGGATTGAACCCAGGACTCCAAGGACATTGGCGAACACTCTAACCGCTAGGCCAATGTCCGGTATAGTACAGTCCTACTCATAAATAACTGCGTCACGATTACCCCTTCCTTACAAGGAAGGACGTTACACAAAACAATTTCTAAGTGGAATTCAGCTGGTTTGAATCTGAAATTTTCTTTCTCCTAGACCGGTTGCCATTGCAATGCTGAATGGTCAATTGAGGCCAACAGTCTACCCATAGAAAAGATTGATTCGTACCAATTGCAAGGATATCAGAGATAAGTGAAACAAAAACAGTCTTTTCTAGGATTTGAATTTGCGTCGTTGATAGATATTTCCAATGCACATTAGCGCAAAGAGGCCTTCAAACAGCGTCATTTGAACTCGACTCGCCGTATCCATTTCAAGAGACGCTAACTGTCTCGCCACCGCTGCACGTCAATGTTTTCCATCGTGATAGTGCTTATATATTTACTTTGTAATTACAGAAGCGAATTTGAAAACCAACGGAACAGCAAAAGAGTTTTAGCTGTATGGCATATAAATATTTATGGGTAATTTCATTCCAAAGACATTTTTTTAGAATAGTAGAAGTACCATAGCCAGATTTCACCTTTCTCAAGAGTACTAGTCAGAAAATGAACGAATGAACGTGATTAGGGTTAGAACTCTATATGACGATTTTGCAGTCAGCTACGTTACCTAGTACGACACCGGAACTCCTCCCTCAATTTTATTTGTGCTGGACAAAACCTTTCTATAATGTATACTATTTTTTTTTAAAGGCTGAAATACTTATTTCCTTACACTATCGCAAACTGCGCTCGAAATTACAGTAAAAATCGTCAGATCAAATTATCTATATACAACTTGGTTTGGTTGAATTGTGGCACCACTGCAGCGAATATAGGTAACTGTGTTCCCCCGCGAGACCCAAATTATAAAGGCGTAACGTTGTTTCGATAGGAAAATTTCTAACGGTCTTCAACATTTAACATCGCAGTCATCAACAAAAGAGAGAGGTAAAGAATTTCTGGTGTTACTTAGAAATGCAACTAGTTTTATTCATGGTAGACGAGACGAAACAAATCATCGACTTCATTTCTTCTTCCTCGACCAAGCGCTTACTCTCAAAACGGCCTCTCGTCTCTGCCTGATGCAAATCCACAACCAAATCCAACTACTGCGACTCTCTAATTGACCCCTAAATAACTCCCATATATATTCTAATGATCATATTAGCTAATGTGATAAGAACACGTGTCATTAAATGTTTCTAGCCACATCATCACTCAACCTCAGCTGTTTATATTTAACATTTGTCCACTGCAGATTTCAAAACAACCTGTCAATTTCATATCTTGCCATTCAATGAGAAACGTGCATGCCTTGGATTTTCAAATGCAATTTACACATCGACTCAGTTTTTTTTAACTAAATCACAATTCATCTCAAAATTTAGAATAATTGATTATTATAAATATTTAACCTCCTTAATTATATTACAGAATGGTATATCAATCTTTGTGGGTTATGTAATGTTGTGTATTGACATCCGACCCGGCTAAACATGCCTTTTCAAAGACGGTGGAAGTTGCATATTCTATTGGCGTGGGCGAGCTTGGCCGACAATATGGGATAGGGTTAAAATCCCAAGGTACAGTCACAAACCGAAGCACCGGAAGAGGCTGACCTGTGAACAGCATTTCCACTTGATGATGATCAAAACATGCCATTCCAAAGACGGCGGAAGTGCATATTCCACCGGCCATTTATGGGAAGAGATTGAGTGGGTGTTGAACTATTATATAACTCAGTGCACAGGAAATTCAAGGAGTTTTGGAGATCAGAGAGCTGGAGATGTGATGCTGTAGAGAAAACAGCACCCAGCAGAGAGCTGAGCCCTTGGGCCTCTGGTTGAGCAACCCTGGAGAACGGGAAAGAAATACTGATGGCCATAAGAGTGGGGATCAATATGTTGCAGTTCTGTTAAGTCTCCAACTCCCTCTCACACACAACTCTTTCAATAAAGTGAGAGGTATATTTTTCTAAGAATTGTGTTGCTCGTCGTTGTGGTGTCGTCGTTATGATTCTTTATGCATGCATCTGCATATGAGTATACAACAATGGCAAATGCATCATTGTAAAAGGAGAGTAGCGGTATTTTTCAATGCATATCAGGATATAAAGGGGGTTCATGCCTTTAGCAAGGATATTAGTCAGAAAGTAAACGTAGTTGTGCGACTGACGTTCGAACTCGCTTACTTCGATGCTGTGAACCGGTACGTTAGGCAATACGCCACGGGGACTTCGCCGGGTAAATTGTAGTTTCTTTGTATCATAGTGCCTCGTCCCAGTGCTCTTAACAGTCTTGGGGAGGGTAAGTTTTGGTAAGAAATTATTCTCTTTCTTCCCGGTATCCTTTTCCTACAGGTCGCACCTCTTTAGCTGCGCTGAGTTTATTGCTTGGCGAATGAGTTGAACCTTAAGACGAATGTCAGTGGGGGGGGCGAAGAGTTTTTGTGATGGCCTGGCATGAATCTCAATTGGTGCGTGCCTCTCACACAAGCCTAACCATATAATGACTTCATGTCAAATTTGACTGGGACGGAAGTTTGATAAATCCATTCCTTAACTCGTCAAAAAATGTTTCATTGATTCACTTCCTTTCTTAAGAGTTCAGGTTTCGTCTCGGTTTCGTTCTCTCTCTCTCTCTCTATATATATATATATATATATCTTTATCTTTCTCTCTCTCTCTCTATCATTCTCTCGGTCTAACTTTCTCTCCGTCTCTCTTTCTCTCTCTCTCTTCATCTTTCACTTTCTCTCTCTAAATACCTCTGATTCCCTCACATTCTCTCTCGCTTACTTCTCTCTCTTAATGTCTCTCTCTCTTTCCCTCAAACTTTATCTCACATACTTCTCTCTCTTTCTCTCTTTCTCTGTCTATATAAGTTTTTCTCCCTCTGTCTAACTTTCTTTCTGTCACTCTCTCTTTGTCTCTCTCTTTTTCTTTCTCTTTTACTTCCTTACACTTTTTCTGTCTTTCCCTCTCACCATTTCTCTCTAAACTATATCTCTCTCTCTTTCTCTTTCCTTCCCTCTCTTTCTCTCTCTCTCTCTCTCTCTCGTATAACGCAGACTATAATTTTATGATAGATTGCATATTTCTTTCTTTCTTTCTTTCTTTCTTTCTTTCTTTCTTTCTTTCTTTCTTTCTATCTTTCTTTCTTTCTTTCACCACAGTCTTTTGACTATAAAGTCTTTCTTTCATTCATTTTTTTATTTTTATCTTTTTCTTTCGTATTTTTCATTCTTTTTCTTTTAGTTTTTATTTCTCTGTCATGTAGTCCTTTCTTTCTTTCTTTCTTTCTTTCTTCTTTCTTTCTTTCTTTCTTTCTTTCTTTCTTCAAAGTACTTTTACAGTTAAATCTTTCTTTCTTCTGTCATCCATTTTCTTGGGTTATTTTTATCTCTTTCTTTCATTAGTTCTTCCTTTCCTTGATTTTTCATTTAGTTTTGTCTGTATTTCTTTCTTTTCTTTCTTTTCTTTTTTTTTTTTTTTTCTTATTTTCTTACTGATTCAGTAATTTGATCTTAAAATCATATCTTTCTTTATAGATTTTTAAAAATCTCTTTCACTCTTTAGGTTTTTCTTCTTTTCGATTTTTCCCCCCATTTTTCATTTCTTTTCAGCCCAGTCGCCATGAGCTGTAGAATACACCGACTACATCTTTGCATTCGGGTAAGAACCCTACCAAAATATGTCCTAGATATGACATTAAACAATCTGATAGTGAGGCTCCAGCCCTGGAGATTCGAGGAATGTGGACTACCCCTTCATTGCCATTGTTCCTAGGTCAACTCTGACCCAGTGATAGAGTCCCATCTATGTGTCAAACAAAACAAACTACGTGAAAACAAATGACTGATGTTAAATTATGACATATATAGCAATACTTGAAAGCATTTAAATGTGTGCAAAAAAGAATTCGGGTTAGTTTAAGAATGCTTTCTTGAAAATGTGTTCACAAATCATATATATATATATATATGTATACATTTGATAAAGGCTCTTTGGCATTTAATTACATATAATGGTTGATACGCTATAAAATCCAAACAAACCAAATAATATTTATATATATATATATATATATATATATATATATATATATATATATAATGTGTGTGTGTGTGTGTGTTTAAAGATGAATTGGTATTAAATAACCTACAATGTTTGATATGCCATAAAACCCAACCAAACAAAATCATATACATTTAATATATATGTATAAATAGGATTTGGCATTTAATAACTTACAATGGTTTATATGCCATAAAACCCAAACACACCAAATCATATATATTTAATATATATGTATAAAGAGGATCCTGAACAAGTCCTGGCAGCAACACCCCACAAGACACCAACTGTACGGCCACCTGCCCCCTATCACGAAAACTATTCAAGTTAGGCGAACCAGACATGCAGGACATTGCTGGAGAAGCAGAGATGAACTCATAAGAGATGTACTCTTATGGATCCCCACACATGGCCGCGCAAAAGCAGGACGACCAGCACGAACGTACATTCAGCAGCTATGTGAGGATACAGGTTGCTGTCCTGAAGACCTACCTAGGGCGATGAACGATAGGGAGGAGTGGCGAGAGAGGGTCAGGGATATCCGTGCTGCCAGCACGATATGATGATGATGATGATGATAAAGAGGAACTGACCTTAAATAACCTACAACGGTTGATATGCCATAAGACCAAACCAAACCAGATAAATCTAATATGCATGTAGATAGAGGATTTAATATTAGATAATCTAGATATCATCTCTTAAGGTCCCATCTATTTATAAAATAAATTTATTTGACCATTAAACTGGGTGTACACAAAAGAGGGATGTTAAATTGAATTGTTAGTGTTATATGACGATAATTGAAAATATTTATCAGTGCAAATAAAAAGTTTGGCAATATCTGAAGCCATTTTATAGCGGGCAGTTCTTATTAAATTGGAATACTCGAAACTATTTGACAGCATGCGAAAATTGAATTATTGGAATTACATAGCAATACTTGGATTCATTTGACTGTATTCAAATAAAAAACAGTGTTGAATATAATTATGAGTGCTGAATACAAATACTTGAAAACATTTAACTCTGTGCAAATAAAACTATTGTCGTGAGCAATACACGAAACCACTTCACAGTCTGCAAACAAATGAGTACTATTAAATATAATTATTTGAGTTAGATAGAAATACTTGAAACAATTTCAATGAGTGATATCAAAAGTAATATTTGTTTAGAAAAAAATTAGCTATAACACATTTGAAATTACCAGCGACAAATTAAGGAAAAATTCATAAATGCAGAGACATTTAACTGTGCAACCAAAAGGCTGATTTTAGATTAAATTGCAAGTGTATTATAGTGATATTACTACAGGTATAAAGGGACAAAACATTATCTAGTTTTGCGGATTAAGTATGATTTCAATTCAGATTTTGCATTCTCCTATACTGGTTAAATTAGGAATATTAAAGTGTCCATATTAACCGGGAAAAAAAACAGGTGTGTTTATGGTAAAAACACGGGAAACGCAATAATCCTCCTGGATCTAGATACAAGTTCCTCTGACAATATCAACTAAGTCCTCTTATATATCTAACCGATAATTCCGCCGCAAGCAACATGCAATAATCCTATGGCAATTCTTAAGCAGATGTAGTTTGGATGGGTTTAATGGCATAATCAAGACTTCTGGATTATTTAATGCCAAATACTTTTTACACACACACACACACACACACACATATATATATATATATATATATATATATATTATGTCTGTGGATGACAATATAATCTGATGAGTTCTGATAGAACGAAACAGTTCTGTCTGTGGATGACAATATGTTCCCAGCTTCGGGAATCTAGCCAGTCTAGCCACACTGATGAGTTCTGATAGAACGAAAGAGATCTGTCAGTGGATGACAATATATCCCAGTTTCGAGAATCTAGCCCGTCTAGCCACACTGATGAGTTCTGATAGAACGAAACAGATCTGTCAGTGGATGACTATATGATCCCAGCTTCGGGAATCTAGCCAGTCTAGCCACACTGATAAGTTCTGATAGAACGAAACAGATCTGTCTGTGGATGACAATATATCCCAGCTTCGGGAATCGAGACCGTCTAGCCACACTGATGAGTTCTGATAGAACGAAACAGAATTGTCTGTGGATGACAATATGATCCCAGATTCTAGAATCTAGCCCGTCCAGCCACACTGATCAGTTCTGATAGAACGAAACAGATCTGTCTTTGGATGACAGTATATCCCAGCTTCAGGAATCTAGCCCGTCTAGTCACACTGATGAGTTCTGATATAACGAAACAGATCTGTCTGTGGATGACAATATGATCCCAGCTTCGAGAATCTAGCCCGTCTAGCCACACCAATGAGTTCTGATAGAAGGAAACAGAACTGTCTGAGGGTGACAATATATATATATATATATATATATATATATATATGATTTGTAAACACATTTTGTTGATAACATTTTTAATTGAGCTTGAAAGCATTTTTGGCTCACATTAAATAGTTTCATCTATTTTTATATAATACAAATAATTCTGTTAACACTTATTCCTTTGTTTACACACTTTTAAATGGTTACAAATATTGCTATGTAATACTAACAATTTAACATCAGTCATTTGCTTGCACATGTAGGGTCCAAATGTTAACCAATAAAAAGACAATATTATCAATAGTGCTACAAAAATAAAGAAATTTACTTCTTTGTTGGGAGCTGAAATGTAGTAGGGTATACAGTGATTCGTGTATCAGGTCACGACCGTAGAAACCTGTTCTGAGTCCAGCGTGGATAAGGATCTTTATCCAACTTGAAGTAGTAACATGACACTGTTGTTTGAAGATTCAACGAGCACCGCACCGCTGAGAACGGCACGCCCCCGGCGAGGAGCGCCCCGGGGCCTGTTTTGGACTTCGGTCCGGAGCGTGGCCCTGGAAAAGGAACAATGGCAGACTTGGGGCCTTTAATTAGGCTACCTTCGGGTGGGCGAGCTGCATTTTTGTCTCCTTTGTCCCCCTTGGACGGCACTAGACCATGCGTCTAGTTTAAGCCGTAAACTGGCATACGTGCCCGGACTCACATTTGGGTTCGTGAAACTGCTTGCCTCATCTGGCTCACATTGCACTAAGTGAGCCGATGAGCAGCACTGACCAGCAGGGTTCGAGTCTCGATTCGTTCCCGACCTCCCCTCCCCTTTATCCACACTTTAATCGGCCTTCGGGCTTTTGACCTTGTGTCAAGTCGTGTCTGGTGGGAGGCAGCGACAAATAAACAGCACGGCACCGCTGAGAAACAGTTAGTACGTATCACTCCGGGTTGGCGTGAGTAACTGATCTGAATTGTCTGGAATATTGTGTGTTTTTATGACATTAAGGTTGATCCCGCGCGCATGCGTTGACTTTTGAAGATTCTTTTGCGCGTATTTTAAAGACCTCCTATTAGCGGTAAAAACCATTTTTAATTGTTTATTTTTTAAACATCTGCGTGGGCGTTAGTTGGATATCTTTGCGCCAATTTTGATCCGTTTTTTTCCAGAAAATTCTATTGACAAGGAAATTTTCTAATTTCCTAAACACACATTTAAATGGATATACCTATATGATTTGTAAGTAAATAGTTTGTTGGTAATTTCATTTTTAAAAGAGCCACAATAATCAGTTTGACGTTTTGAGATGAGGCTTGAATTGCATTATTTTCGTTATGAGTTTTCCAACTATTGTCCTCATCTTTATTGTTTTTAGCTGAAACACAACGTTTTGGCTGTTATATCCTCCGGCTTTCCTCAGGTGTCCTTTGTTTATATGCCCATAGAAATGATTCAACAGTCAAACTTAAAATCATTTCTATGCCCAAATAAAAAAGGCACATTTGAGGAAGGCTGGAGTATACAATGCCAGAAACGTTGTGTTTCAACTAACAACAATAAAAATGAGAAGAAGAATCCGAAATACCACAACCAAAATAATGCTTCACAACTAATTTTGTTATATAATAGCCGAGGGATTTCGGTTCATGCCTTTGAGTTTTGTTAGGCTGAGAACCTTTCGGCTCAGCACATGGGTTAGTTAGGTGCAATATTGAGCCAGGTGTTAACGCGGGCGCGCACGGGCGGATGGAGGTGTCACTCAGATGTCATAATAGTCCGAGACGAAACGGGTTGACAGGGTGCGAGTGACGTAACGCACCGGAAGCGCGCAGAGGTTTGAGGAGATTTGCAGAAAGTTAGGGTTGAGAATTAGACGCCAAACGAGAAGGATCGACTTTTGGAGCACGCAGAGGCGAGGCGAACTTGCGTCCTATGAGGGCCGCACGAGACAGGGCCCAAACGAATAAAGACAGCATAGCAAGACTGTGTCTCTCCTCCTTACGTCGAAACCTTTAACTCAAAGTTATTAAAAGGTTTCGTACCTGAACAAAAACTCGTTACGTGTTTTCGAATTCCGAGATTCCTATGTTTAATCGTTATGAACATTCGATGTCCATTTCACCCATTTCGCACATGGCCATATTCGTGTATATGGCTATGTAACAATTTGCTTGCACACTAGTATTGCTATTGTTTCTACACAGTTAAATTGTTTCAGTTATCGATGTCTAATATCCATATAATCTCACTTCAACAGATGGAACACAACGGGAAAAATCATCACTGCCCTACCAGATCGACAATAACGGATCAGGGTTGATGGATCTGGAAGGATCCACTTAGGAACCGTCGTTTCATCAGAAAATGCGAACTCAAGCCTGTACCAACCCTAATACCAAGTGGAACATCAAGACCAATAACTCCCTCAAGCAATGCTCCACTCTTGCACCCCTATCCCCCAACATGTTCTGGTTATGGCACACATAGTGCAACTAAGTCACCAAACAAACCACATATCCATCACCACGCCTTCGTTCGTCGAGAATTACTTGAGCTCCGTCCAGGTTATTGACACATAACAGGCCGGGCCTAAAAGAAGGCTACAGCCCTTATACAACCTGGAATAGTCGTGGTGGGAGAAGTCACTGGTTTAACGTGTAGAATAAACAAAAGAATAAAAACACTTACTGGCTCTGTGAGCCCAGCGAGCGTCCAGCTAGCAGACAAAAAATAAAACGGACGGTAACTCAATACTGTTTATTTCAATTACATTGAAAATAAACATTAGTATAATAAAAGGGAGCATGAAGCCCCAGTGTATTGGTGGGGGAGTGGAAATGGGAGCACTCATGCTGGCTTATATTTTCTAAGGGGCCCTAGCTAGCCACATTCGCCGGCCCAGACACACAATACAATAACACAGGCTTGCATCAACAGGTTCGCAACACATACCAAAATACCACATTTGCTCATTGAGAATCTACTTAAAAACTCTTATGAAATGAATGATTTATTTACAAATGAAAACATATATACAAAAATGATGGGGGAGGGAAAAAGACCCTGGGAAAGAAAAAAAGTCGATAGAAACCAAATAAAAACTCCCCGTCTATCATGGGGAGAGCCGACTGTTTTCCGGTTTCCGCAAACACCGAAAACAAGCCGGACTATCCAATGCAGAGACTGGGTCTAAACTAATGGGATTAAAGAAACGCTGGGGAGGGCGCGGTAAGGAATAGGTGGCATGGATTACAGTAATGTTGGTCCAAGATCAGCAGAAAGATGGAACTGGAATAAGGGTAAGAGGACGAAAAAAGAAACGAGGGGCGGGCAACAAAACGACTAGATGGCGGGGCCAATGACACACACCATACAGCTAACTAGGGAACAAAGAGAAGAAAAAATTACCTCCTTACCCGGGATGAGGCCCCGAAGGACCCGGACCACCGTCGTTATGCACAGGAAGTGGAGCGAAAGATGACTCCAAGGTTGTCCCTTTTCGTACGACCAGGCTCGCTGCATGCAATCACCTTTTATTGAATATTGAGCTGTCCAAACGTTTTCTAGCCGGGACAGCAGACGGGGAATATGTGTACCGAATATGCTTTGATAGGGAAGGCTTCCATGCCATCTCGGTCATCATTTTCTACCGAGATAGGCAGATGATGGTGGTTGCTAAGGACAAGCATTGAAAGCAGGTCGGCCATCTGGTTAAAGCCTGCTCTCTGAAAACAGCAAGACCTCATGATCCTCGGGAACCAGAAAAGACAAACGCGGCCACAGGCAAAAAACTCCGAGAAGTCAGAATGAAAGCAAGTCACCTGGAGGGGAAAACAAAGAAGCAGGAAAGCCATCAGCTTCATCCAACTCACGAAGAACCGAGGGGACCGGGAAGAAAAACCCATCATCCCTGGAAACTACTCTCGTCACACCAGCAAGGCCAGTACCAGCCCAACATCACCAAGACCATCACCATCTCCCAGGACTTCACCAAGATCACCAAGACCAGCCCTCAGGAAAACAACCTCAGCTACAACTTCACCAAAGAAAAACTCATCTCCCCAAAACCCAACCAACCAAATGACATAACTACTGCTACCACGCTCGCAGAAACCCCCATGGAAACCCCCTTTTTAACATTGTTTTTTTTTTTTGCGCATGGTTAAATAGTTCCAAGTATTACTAGGTATCATATTTACCCAACTCCGCCGCTCGGGCAGGATATGACACAAGGTCAATTTTTTAAGCGGAGTTTAACAGGTTTGAATTCAGAGTTCTCCTACTAGTAGACTAGTTGCCTCACCAAGGCTGAAGAACCTAGTCTGCCCTACTATTTACCCATAGCTAGAGGGAGAATAATTGGATTCATACCTTTCCCAAGGGTATTAGTGCTATGTGAAATGCAATCAGTCTCGTCCAGGATTTGAACTCGTGACGCCGTGTCCAATTCCTGCGACGATAACCATTACACCACGTATCGCTATGTATCACTAACACTTCAATGATACAGTTAATCGTTTACACTTGTTAAAAAGATTAACAGTTCTACCTCTAACCATTCAATATAACATAAGTTTAATTTGCCCACTGTTTAAGTGTCAGTTCTATTTGACCTAAAGATAAGACGCTATCAAGTACCAACTGTCCGGGTTTGAGTGGATCTGGGAGCAATGGCTATGAAGCGGTACTCCTCATTCCCCAAAACTCCAGTACACCCATCAGATTGTTTATTGTCATACCCAGGAGACTCGTTGGTGGCAGAGTTTTATCCATATGAAGAGATGCAGTCGGTGTATTTTACAGCCCAAGCCGACGTGGCTATTTCATGCAGACTGCGGTTTTCCTACTCCTATAATTGTTGAATTATAAAGGTTAAAGAACCAATTCTGCTTTAGTATTTACCAATATGTGGTAAGAGGAGAAGCGGGCTGACGAAATACGTTAGACTGAAATAAAACACGGAAAGCTCCGTCCAAGATTCGAACGTGCGTCGGGAATTATATTTTCTAGTATGGCATGATTGGTTGGTTGAATGGTTGTTTGGGTTTTAAACCATAACGAAGTTTGTAGATTATTGAATGCCAAATCCATTTTTATTCAAATAGTCAAGTCTATTTCAAACAATTCAGTTTAGCATGAATATACAGTTTAATTGTGAAAAACATTTCTATTTCAAGCTATTCAGTTTATTCAAACAGTTCTTATTCAGCTAATTCAGTTTAGTATAAGTACAGATTTTGTTTACTCATATTTAAATGTCAAAAGATTTCTATATTACACAATTCTGTTGACATTAAGCATAGTTTTAATGTCAAAAACAGTTCCATTTCAAACAATTCAGTTTAGAATAAGCACGCAGTTTAAATGTAAGTACAGTTTAATTGTCAAAAACATTTCTATTTCAAGCTATTCAGTTTTGTCAAACGGTTTCAATTCAAACAATTTAGTTTAGCATAAGTATGCAGTTAGTTCTATTTAACCCACAGATAGAGCCCTATTAGGTACTAACATTCCGAGCCAGAGTGGACCTGGGAGCAATGGCAAAGAAGGGGTGCCCCAAATTCCTCAAAGCTCCAGCATCACTGGAACCTCAGGATCAGATTGTTTAGTGTCCTATACAGGACACTCGTTGGTGGGTGGGGGTCTTACCCTTCTGCTGAGGTGCAGTCGTCGTATTCTACAGCCCCAGCCGACCGGGCAGATTATGACATGAAGTGACATGAAGCAAAATCTTGTATTATTAAGTGACCTTTTTTTAACTCGTAGTTTCGTGATTATCAAGATGATCACTCCTAGATTTTAAGACCAAGTAGTTGTGAATGACTTGGTATCTGATAAGAATATTATCTTTCTGTTTCATTCTTATATTCATTTCCTCTCTTTCTCTTTCTTTCAATGTCACCTCCTCTATCTCTATCTCTCTCTCTCTCTCTCTCTATATATATATATATATATATATATATATATATGGTAGTGTGTCTGCGTTTGTTATGGTTGGTTAGGTTTTATGGCATATCATCCCTTCTAGGTTGTTTAACGCCAAATCTATTTTTATACAAATCGTCATTTCTGTTTCAAACAATTCAGTTTAGCAGGAGTACACCATCTAATTGTCAAGAACATTTCTATTTCAAGCTATTCAGTTTAGTCAAACAGTTCTACTTCAAACAATTCTCATTCAAACGATAAGTATAGATTTTGTCCACACACACTTAGATGTCAAAACAGTTCTTTCTCAAACAATTCAGTTCAGCATAAGTACGCAGTTTCGATGTCGAAACAGTTTTACTTCGATCAATTCAGTTTAGCATAAGTACGCTGATTAAATGTCAAAACAGTTCCATTTTAAACAATTTAGTTTAGCATAAGTACGCAGTTTAGATGCAAAAAAAAAATACTCAAGACATCGCGTTTTTTTTTCGATTCAACCCATAGATCGTACACTTATCAGATAACACCACTCCAATGAAGAGGTACTCCTCATTTCCCAAGGCTCCAGCATTACTGGAACATGACCATCTGATTGTTTAGTGTCAGTGTGTTGGTGTGTGTGAGAGTGTGGTTTATACACATATATAATACGCAAATGTTAAAT
>OY757941.1:37379716-37389716 GCA_963585895.1 Sepioteuthis lessoniana
TTCCCAAACCTCTAGGCATAAAATAACCCTTAATAGGTAGACATGCCATTAAAATCAATCATGTTATCATATTAATCAAAAGCTGCTTCAGGTGACTTGAGCCTTTTTATAAAGCAAGGTACAGCGAAATGAATAAACATTTCATCGATTTATTTAAGAATAACAAGTTCTGCAAGCAATACATGGCCTTATGGCAGCCTTACTTAACAACGCATAGAAGTATAAAGAAGGACATTGAGCGATTTAGGTTACTTCCACATTATTTAAAGGGCCGTATATTACTATTAGGCCAGAGGGTGGAGTTGTTGCTCGCGGCGAACGGAGATCTTAAGAGCCTTTAACAAGAGTAAAACAAGGAAGCAAGTCGAGATAACACATCAGTCATAAATTTAAAGAAGACAAGTGAAAAAGGAAGATTTTAGATTCAGCAACAAATTAACTCTCAAAACATCCTTATATATATAGCACGATACAGATATTATCAAAGTTAATTAAATATCAAATATGCAGTTCGATTCTCTTGCTTACTTGCTTATCAAACCTTGCCTAATCTTATCAAACCTTGTCTAATCTTACCAAACCTTGACTAATCTTACGTAAGTAAAGTTAGCGAACTTAGTCAAGGGTGACTCGAAGGCTCCCTTTTCAATAGCTACTCCACCATGGTGCAGGGAAGGGTGCTACACCATTCATTGGATTGCTCCCCTTTGCCCTTGGTCCTTACCTTATAATGCTGAGTACTAAGTAAGGCTGCATCAGGTACCATTTTTTTGTCTTTGGTATGACTCAACCTGGGATTGAACTGTGGTCTCCTGGACCATTGGCTATCCCTCTACTCATTTGACTAATGGCAATGTTTCCTAATCTTACGTAATCCTGCCTAATCCTACCTTATCTTGCCCAATCGGTTATTTTTATCAACACGAGTATATCGATTCCAGTGACATGAATGAACGTTCTTTAATGTATTTTAATAGCAAGGACAGAAGGTCTTCGTTTTGGGGTGCGGCCAGGAATACTTTGGTTTAAAAATTTTTCAGAATGTTTAATTTGTCCAGACAGTAAATTAAATCAATATGCATGTACAGGATGTGACACAAGTTTACCATAGCCCGATATGGATATGCGAAATAGACATATAATGTTCATATATATATTACATAGAACATAGGAATCTCGAAATTCGAAAAACACTTACGACTTCTCAGTTCAGGTACGAAACTTTTTATTACCTTTGAGTTTAAAGGTTTTTCAACATAAGGAGAGAGAGACACAATCTTTCTATTCTGGCTTTTTCTTCTGCGCCACATCTCGTGCGACACCTGCCCGAGGCCTCCGCGCGCAAGCGAAAGCCAACCGTCTTCTTCCGAGGCAGGACTCAACTCCACTCTACAAACTGACTTTTTCAAAATCTCCCAAAATTCTCCACGCGTTTCCGGGGCGTGACGTCATTCGCACTGTGTAGCTCCATTTCCCATCTCAGGCTATTGTGACATCTCTGAGTGACACGTCCGCTCCGCCCATGCGCACGTGTGAACACCTGTGTTAATGTGGCACCTAAGTAGCCCATGGACTGAGCCGAAAGGTTCTCAGCTTAACTAAACCCAAAGGCATAAAACGAAATCCCTCGACCATTATATTACACAAGGTAAATTATTTCATGCGGAGTTTCACGGGTTTAAATTGAGAGTTTTCATTCACGTAGTCAGGCTGCTTACCCAAAGCTGAAGAAACCAGTCTTCCCTACTATTTACCCTTTGTTAGAGGGAGAGTAATTGGATTTATACCTTTCCTAAGACTACCGGTGCTATGTGTAATGCAATCACCTTCGTCCAGGATTTGAACTCGTGTCGCCGTGTCTATTTCTAACGATGTTAACTATTACACCCAGGGCACTTCCAAAATTAAATTAGGATCAGCAGAAGTGCCGCCCATTCTATGTGTGGAGACAGCCCTTCATTCTCAACAGCGAGGGCTACTCGCAGAACATTCTGAAGACGAAGTTAGTGTAACAGTTGAGAAATGAAATCGGAAACCCGAGTTCAAACCCAGGACGGGGATGTTCACATTTCACTTCGTGCAAAGTCCTTCAGAAAAGCAAGAACCCAAATGTTCTGTCTCCCATATTTGAATCAATAGCAGGATAGACGGAGTTTTTTTTTACCTTGATACAACAACTGGTGTCGGAGAACAAAAATAAATTAAAAAGAATCTTGGGTCGTAACGTACACGGAGGGGAAGAGTTGTTTTTAGTGGTGACTTGGTTTGTTTGTTTTTCTTTTCTTTTTTTTTTTCTTATAGATTTTCAATTTTCGTGGGTTACTAATGCTAAACCCTCCCCTTAGCTTGGGGGTATCTTGCTTCTCCGAAGAATTGCAGTCAGACTAATTCTTTAGGATTGGATTCTAGTGGCTGAGCCTTGACCTTGAATCGAAAGTGGCCACATGACCTGCAACAAATCACTTTGGCTATTATCGGGCTAGATAGGTGGTTGGAGAGGTCCGATCCGGTCAATAGGGATGGGGATGCTGTTGATGAACTTGGGTATGTCGATTTCAAACAATGTTTTTAATATTCTTTGATTGTGAGAACAGGTGGTCATCGTCTTGGTATAATAGCCCTAGCACCTCTATGATTGTCCTGAACGTATTCTTCCAATTGCCCTTGTGACAAACAAGCACTCAACCCTTTTTATCGTAAAGTACTTGAAGGTGGTGGATGTGGATCAACTGCGCTAAGGTATCTAATTTGAAACCAATAAAAAAGAGAAAAGAAACTTATTAATAAAAATGTGTTGTGTATCCATAAAGAATGAACGAATGACACTTTCTTTTTATAAAAATGTTTACATCTTTTAATTCTTTCAAAAAGGTTTGAATCTCAGTAGGAGTGTGAGAGACAAGGACAGGGAGGCGAAGACAAACTGTTATACTGACCCTTAGTTTCTTTTTAACCACGCAGAAATATCTGTAAAGCTTACGTCTTCTCTCCCTGACAAGATGTACTCAACAAGGGACATCTTGTGGCCACGGCCTCATGCCAGCCGTGATTCTCTGACAGCCGACTGCTTGACTCTGGTGACTGATCACTGAAACCTGCAAGACTGCATGTATCTCACGTGGACATCTAAATATATAATTTCACAACGCCCACACATTTCCGCTCAACTACGTGAATGCTTTCACTCATTCTCCAGTTGTTTATACAGGTGCTTCCTGCAATAAAATTTTTTACTCGGCTGGCGCATCCGTCTGTTAACGTCAATATGCAGCGGATGAAATTATTTCTTTGAGATTGCAATACTTGAAGCAAATTCACTGAGTGCAAACAAAATATCAAAACAAAATAGAATTATAACTATTTGATAGCAAATCATGAACTCAGGTAACTCTAAGCCAACAAACCCTTCATACTGTATATGATTATTAATGTTAGATAGTAGTACTTGAAACATTTTTATTACGTGCAAATAGTATTATTACTGCTAGAAAGCAATAGTTAAAACCATTTCAGTATGTGCAACAAAGTGATTAATATTAAATAGAATCATTCGTATTAAATAGTAAGTCTTAAAAACTTTTAGAATTATTCATGTTTCCAATATCTAAAAAAATTGACTGTGTGCAATCAAATGCTTAATATCAATTACAATCATGGCTGTTGGATAATTATACTTTAAATCATATTACGATGCAATGTAGGCATCGGATCGTTTAAAAATGATGTTAGCTACAACTTATTCATTTACATATCTAACACACACACACACACATGCACACACACACACACACACACACATATATATATATATATATATATATATATATATATATATAGTATTATTCGGTTCAGTTAAACCGGAGTTGGGAATAATTCCATCAGGACAAAAAAAAAAAATCAAGAGTGAACATTTAAATTTTCCTGGTAAAGAGCTCAATGCAACCGACATTACAGAGCAATAATTTCTTGAAGAAAAAACAAAAACCAGTTACATTTGGATTATAAATTTATAATCCTCATGTGACTGGTTTTGTTTTTTCTTAAAGATATATATATATATATATATATATATATATATATATATTGAACCTAGTAGACAATTTTGTCTTCATTTTTTTTTTTAATCCTTTCGAATTGCCGTATCGATCTTATGAAATTGGTTGGTAAACCTTCCATAATTAGTTATTTCCAAAGTACTTTCTGCCCAACTTCGGGCCATCATCAGGAGAGAATGTATTACAAAAGTGATGTAACTTTTGTATGTACATTACTACTTTTTAAGAATGAGAGTTTGTACTGTTGTATAGAGTAGCTTTCTAATTTGTTTCATATTTTTTGTTTATTCAAAATTTAGAGTATTGCTGTTATTCTTACGGAGTGTAATTTGTCTGTTCACGAGATCACGTCTGTATTCCAAAGTGCTGTTATATTTATGAGCTGCAGGATCATGGAGTTTAAAATGTATATATGTATTGGCAGCATTTCCAAAATGATACATATCTGATTAAACATAATAGACATTTTTGTCTACATATTTTTTGTTAATCATTACGAATTGCCGTATTTAGCTCATGATATTTGACAGGAATTGGTTGATAAAACGTTAAATCATATTACAATGCAATGTATGCATCGGATCGTTTAAAAATGATGTTAGCTACAACCTATTCATTTGGATATCTAACACACACACACACACGCACACATACACACATATATATATTTATATATATATATATATATATATATATATTATTGAACCTTATAGACATGTTTGTCTACATATTTTTTGTTAATCCTTACGAATTGCCGTATTGATCTTATGACATTTGACGGGAATTGCTTGATAAAACTTTCATGATTAGTTATTTCCCATATACATTCTGATAGTCAGGTTCCAGTGATGCTGGGGCTTTGGGAAATGCGGAGCACCCCTTCATTGCTGTTGCTCCCAGGTCCAGCCTGGCCCGGCGTGGTAGCACATAATTGGGCCCTATGATTTAAACAGAACTAATCGCATACTTATGCTAAGCTGAATTGTTTGACTAAACTGAATAGTTTGAAATTGAAATGCTTTTGACAATTTAACCGTTCTTAAATCGAAACTGCGTGCTAATTCTGAACTGAATTATTTGAAATGGAACTGTTTTTTGACATTGAAACTGTACTTATGCTAAACTGATTGTTTAATATAGAACTATTTTGACATTTAATTGTGTGTAAACAAAATCTGTACTTATACTAAACTGAGATAGCTGAATTAGGCCTGCTAGACTAAACTGAATAGCTTGAAATAGAAATGTTTTTCCCAATGAAATTGTACTTACACTTAAACTGCGTACTTATCCTAAACTGAATTGTTTGAAATAGAACTATACATAAAAAAGGATTTGGCGTTAAATAACCTACAAAGGTTGATATGCCATAAAACCTATAAACAACCAACCATCCATTACGCCACCGGTGCCAAGTGGGAGCGCTGGGTAAATACATAAAAATTTAGTAGCCTTTAAAATCAATACGATTGCTGCTATATACTCTTCCTATCATCTATTTTCCTGTTTCGAACATCGTGATAAAAAACATACTTTTTGTAAATATCAACACCATTTACATCAGATTAACTGTACTTCTTTTTTTTATGGAAAATTTTATCTTTTCCCCAAACTAACTATCCAATCACCACTATTGTTGGGATAGATGCCAGTTTAACCTATGAGATACCTGAAAAACGCCTCGACCGCATTTTGGAGAAAACAATATCATTTATTTCGTACTAACAAGGTGCTCAACCAGCTCTGGCCCGAAAAGGGTTAATCTTCACAAATCAGCTGGGACGAGAAATGGCGCCAAACTTTGGGAACTCTCTGTTGATTAACAAATGAGGAGATAGAGGAGCCCTTAATGCCCTGTTTTGGTCGGTACGAATTTTCAACTGATGGAAAACGACATTGATGGACAAACAAACAAAAAAGAAAAAAGAAAAAAATTCAAAATAAAAAAAATCACTCAGCGAAAAAAAAAAAATAAATAAAATGAAAGCCAGCCAAATTATGAGCCGGGCATCTTCATGATTTTTACTGTATAAAAAAAACGTGGCCCAATCAGCTGGAATTGTAGAATACACAGACTCCTTTTCTATGGAAGAATATGTCCCTGCTAAAAACAAATGTCATGGGGATGACTCGAAACACTCTGATAATGACGCTCCAGTCATTTGGTTTGATTTGATTTGGTCATGTTTTATGGCATATCAACAACTGTTGGTTATTTAATTCCAAATCCTGTTTTTACATATATATATATATATATATATATATATATATATATATATATATATATATATATATATATTAATTATATGATTCTTCAATTTATATATACACAAGATTGCTACGATCAATATTGAACAAGTCCTGGAGGCAGCACCCAGCTACTGTATGACCATTTACCACCCATCACGAAATGTCTAAGTTAGAAGAACCAGATATGCTGGACACTGCTAAAGACGTAGGAAAGACCTCATAAGCGATGAACTCCAGTGGACCCCTTCACTTGGATGACCAAAGGCAGGACGACCAGCTAGAACCTACATACAGCAGCTCTGTGCCGATACGGAATGTAATGTGAGGACCTGCCGGAGACAATGTACGATACAGAAGGGTGGCGGGAAAACGTCAGAGATATCCGTGCTGATGGTGCGAAATGATTATGTTGAATTATATGATTTCTAAAATGTTTTGTTCATACACAGTTGATCAAATAGTACTAATACTAATGATTCAATTTAGCAAGAGTCAAAAAAAGTTAAATGGTTCCAAGTATTGCTATGCATCACTAAGAATTCATTTAAACATCAATCATTTTTACAGACAGTTGATTGATCAAACAGGTCTATTTTAAACAAATCATATTAGCATATGTAATTTGTTTGCACATATTTTAAATGTCAAACAGTTCTATTTAACCCAGAGATAGGACCCTTTACCCCTCCAGGCCAAAGTGGACCTGGGAGCTATAGTGATTAAGGAATACTCCGCTTTCATCAAAGCTCCAGCATAACTAGAGCCTCGACATCAAATTGTTCAGTGTCATATACACGCCACTTGTTGTGGAGTCTTTCTTCTCTGCAGAGATGCAATCGGTGTATTCTGCAGGCCCTTCCGATTTGGACTTAGCTCCAGTCGTGAACCTTTGATAATTGTGGGGTAGCTCATTGCTTTATTCTCAGTTCCACTCTAACCAGAGTGGTAATATCAGTTCAAGTAGCATCAATGGGTCAATTAGAACAATTCTCTTATTTACTACACTTGAAACCATCTAATTGAATAGAAAAAAATGATTAATATTAAATCGAATTTTTAGATTTAGATTAAAATATTTGAAACCCTTTTTTGGTAAAACAACCTGGGCATACAATAGCCCAAGTTTTAGTTGCCGTAAATCGAACCAACCAACAATAAAAAATCGTAAGTAGATTACTAGCAGTTTAGACCTTGATTTTCAGAAAGACAGCCAGACAACCTGGCAGAGACCTAGACAGATGTTTGCGTTATTCCAGACAGAAAATGATTGGTCATAATTTAAAAACCGTGTCTGTTTTTACGAGAAATACTCATTAGATTTCGGATGAACAAATCCTGGTAACAACACCCCACAAAAGAGTTGCAATACAGTTTTCAATCTCACCAACTATCCAAAAAAGACTGCTGATTAACTAAGGAGGAAGTAGTAAGCTATTTTCTCCCATAAACTCTTGCATTTGATAACAATAATAGTAGCCAAACAGTAGAGGCTTTTGTTATCCCTGTACATACACCAGATGCATCATACAGAACCTACCAAGAATGACGAATGATAGAGACGCACAGAGAGAAAAGGTGAGTCAGGGATTCATGATGAAATATATATATATATATATATATATATATATATATATATATATATATATGCAAATTTCATTAAACATAATAGACATTTTATGCCTACATATTTTCTTTTGGATCCGTTCGATTTCCCGTATTACTTTTAGCGTATTCAGGGGGAAATGATTTAGGTACTGTCCATAGTTGTATGTATCCCTAGTACTTTCTGCCCGACTTTGGGCCATCATCAGGGGAGAATCTGTTACAAAAGTGATGTAACTTTTGTTTTAGCAAATTACTACTGTGTAAGGACGTCTTTGCTGTTGGAGATTATGGCGCTTGCTTTTAAATCTAATTCTGTAAATAGTGCCAGTAGCTAAAGACATTTAAGTACGCTAGCACTGGTTTGAAAATTAATTCTATTAAGTGCTGGTTGCAGGTTTCTAATATATAGTGCTTCGAGAATCTGAAGTTTTTGTTTATTATTTTGATGTTCGAGTATTGTTGTGTTGTCGGTGAGAATTTGATGGCCCAAAGTCGGGCAGAAAGTACTAGGGATACATACAACTATGGACAATACCTAAATCAATTCCACCCGAATACGATAAAAGTAATACGGGAATTCGAACGGATCCAAAAGAAAATATGTAGGCATACAATGTCTATTATGTTTAATGAAATTTGCATTAACGAACAAATGCTGCCTAAATATACATATATATATATATATATATATACATCGGAGAGGCACATAGGTTTATTAGGAGCGAATGTCAAGGCATCATGTCCTCAGCCTTGAGTAAAATCAACATCATGTCGCACCATGAACACGGATATCCCTGGCTCTTTCATTCTCTACTTCTCTCCCGTCGATCGCTTCTGATAGGTCTTCAAGGCTACATCCTGTATCGGCACAGAGCTGTTGTTCTAGCTATTCGTCCTACCTTTGCTCGTCGTCCTGCCTTTGCTCGTCCAGGGGAAGGGGTCCACAGGAGTGTGTCACTTACTTACATCCTTACTTCTCCGGCAGTGTCCTGCAAGTTTGGTTCGTCTAACATCGTTAGTTTTCGTGATGGATGGTAATTGGCCGGACAGCTGCTGCTTTGTGGGGACTTGTTCAACGTTGTTCACAACATTCTTGTGTAGTAGCCGTCAAGCTTTTGCGTCATACGTTTAGTTAGCGTCCATGTTGTATTACCATACAGGAGTATTGACATGACCGCTTCTGGGAAAAAAAATTGCGTTTCATTTTATCGGTCAGGTCTGACTTCCATATGACCGATAGCCAATTGATAGCTGCCGTGCCTTTACAACTCGCGTGTTGATGTCTGTCTCTGTTGATGAGACTCTGCTTCCTATGTAGGAGGACTTGTCCACTAGTTTCAGAGATCTATCATTTAGCGTACAGATGTCATCTCTTTGATTAAAGCACATATATTCTGTCTTGTATGCATTGACATGGAGGCCTATGCTTTGAGCTGCTCATTCCAGACTATATAGCAGGGTTTCGGCTTGGGCGGGTGCCTTTGCCAAAAGCCTTATATCATCGGTGTTGTCCGCGTTCGTAATTGTTTGTGCGGGGTACCGTCAGGTTCTTTCATTGGTTAGCTTGAAACAGTTTTCTTTCATTTTATATTTTATTTTATGAATAAAATTTTAAATTTTAAAATGAGTAAAATAGTAAGATAAATTGTGCCCTTAAACTTTAATAAGATGATCGACCTTGGAGAATGAAAAACACTGAATTCTAAATCTGAAGCGTGTTGTTCTGGGGAATCTAAGGCACAACTAATCCAACAAGTGTGGGTGATTCTACACCAACTTTCCCCAGTATGAACAAATCATAGCAGTCCAGACGTTCATATCTTTAACTGAACTTTTGGGCTATCATACGCCGTGAACAATAAGGAAAAAGTTTTATAAAGCGAGCAGAATGAAAGAATTATTTTTTTTAAAAAAGCTCTCAAAAACATAATCAACTTCTTAAAAACAACTGGCCTTCTATTAAACATATAGACTATGTAAGTAACACCTTCAACCATCAAGTATATACCAACAAAAAGCTTTGACCTATTTTAAGATAGTAATTCCGGACTATTTATTGACAATTAGAATTCATATATATATATATATAT
>OY757941.1:37392216-37437216 GCA_963585895.1 Sepioteuthis lessoniana
GTCGGTTCCACAGCCGAGCATTAATATTACTGCTGGTAAGAAACGGACAGTATATAAAATTTTTGAGAAAAATTCATCAACGAGTTACCATTTAGCAATAATTCGTTCCACAATCATATCATTACTTAGGAGGTGCCCGTTTTGTAATGGTTATCGTCGTCGGAAATGGACACGGCGACACGAGTTCAAATCCTGGACGAGGCTAATTGCATTTCACATAGCACTAATACCCTAGGGAAAGGTATGAATCCAATTATTATCCCTCCAACAAGGGGTAAATAGTAGACAGACTGGGTTCTTCAGCCTTGGTGAGGCAACAAGTCTAGGAGAAGGGAAACTCTGAATTCAAACCTGTTAAACTCCGCTTAAAAATTTGACCTTGTGTCACATCCTGCCCGATCGGAGGGGTTGGTAAATAGGATCATCTCATGATTTTGTGCTGCATATTGACCCTTGATCTAGCCGTCAATCAGAGACACACCTATGTAAATAAGTGGAAGCTTTCACGTGGTTTATTGGACGTCGTGGGCGTTATGAAATGATATATGTAGATGCTGCGTGAGGAGTTGGCAATTGGGGGCAGTCTGATCCAGTTCCAGCTCGCATTCACTGAGAACGCTCGCTGAGGCGGTGGCTCATAGGGCCACCGGTTGAGTTTCCCCAGTTGGGAAACAGAAGAAGTGCGAAGTGGGGTTTTGAAAATAACACAGCATTCTATGGTCAATTTATGGAGTTATGGATCAGTCTCTATTAATCTGCCTTTGCCTGTCTCACACACACACCTCAGAAACTTCAAACTCTTATGAAAGAATAAAAAGACGCACATGTTTTCACAAAAAAAGTCTTGAGGTTCATCCTTCCGCGGTATACAACATTTGTTGCAGATTTAGAAAGCTTGAAAAACGTAGAAATATAACGAGAGTTGTTTTACCCAGACGGCCTCAAAAAATAAAACAAATGCTTGGTGGTTTTATAAGAAGTTTTACAACTGTTAATACATAGAAAAATCAACAAAATATAACTATCATAAAATAACCATTTCTGCACTTGATACATAATCTTCTAGCACATTTGAAACTTAGAAAGAATAGAGATGTTTCATGATAACTTTCTAAAAAATACCTAATTAATCCGGTCCGTGGAACTTTGAGTATGCTGATCGTATACCTGAAGAAGAATAATAGCTCCACCTAAAAAAGCAATCTCCTAAATATGAAATTAAACTACATCTAATGGTGGGGATACAGATCTGAAGATTTAGAGGTTGTGGTGTGTCACTTTATTGTCATTTCTTCATTGTCCACTCTGGCCAAGTGTAGTGGCCATGTGTAGTGGCCATTCATCGGACCTGTTAGAGTCCGATGAATGTATCAAACAGATATTGGAAAATTCATAATTTGAGAGGACCTTCCTCAAAAAATGCCTTGAATTCAAGTATATGTAAATTTAAATATGAATGTACAATGAACGCGATTACCTAACCTCTAAGCTTGAATTAACTCTAAATGGTTTGATTTACCATAAAATTAATCAAGCAAGCAATTAAGCAAAAACTTGCGTGTGACTGGCGGCTTTGTATAAAGCAAGATACAGCTTAATGAATAAACATTTTATCGATCCATTTAGGAATAATATGTCCTTCAAGCGATATATAGCCTAATGGCAGACTTAGAAAGTTTACAACTCATGCAAATATAAAGAGAGAGAGAGAGAGAGAGAGAGAGAGAGAGAGAGAGAGAGAGAGAGAGAGAGAGAGATGTTTCTCAGTAACGGTCTTAAAAACAACATATTATGTTGTGTCATTTTGTAAAAGAAGCCGTATATGGCAATGGGGCCGAAAGCTAAGTCGTTGCTCGCGGTGGGTGTAGAAGAGGGAGACAAGGAAACAAGACCAGCTTTAATTTTCAAAACGACCAGAGAAAAAAGGAAGACCTTGGAGAGAGCAACTGATTACATCCGAGTCGCTCTATCGGAGACAGCCATGCCACTTTAAAAGATATTTTTTTATCGAATGTCACATCTGGTCTTTGTGATTATGCGCAAACGGAATTTTTATCGTCTGGCTAGATTTACGGCAGAAGTGGTGACGTGAACGCCTACAATATACAAGTCTTATAGGTCGACGTTTTAATCAGGGATTAACACAACTCACTGTATTTGTTGACACCTACACAGCTTCTTTCTATTCCAATGTGTAGATTATGCGTGGAAATAATCTACCTACGGTCATTTCAAGATATATCTGTTCATTTCAAAGTATATATCATCACGTCACGCTGACTACAAGGACTTCCAAGACTCTCTCGCTTGTTATCTGTTCCTATCGTCAATCGCTTTTGGCAGTTCCTCCATGCTACATCCAGTCTCCGAACTGTTCTGATCAATGGAAGTCATTTTGGGCAGCCGACTCCGGCATGATCTTGTGCAGGACTCCATAGGAAAATGTTGCTTAGGACTTCATCCTTATTTTTCAAGCCAAGCTCAACATGGCTTTGTCTTACTTGAAGTGTTAATGAGAGGAGAAGCAAGTAGACGTACACTTGCTGCTTTTTAGGACGTGTTTCAAACCAGAAGGAGCCTTTTCGACTTTTAGAGGTCACCCTCTAAATTTAGTTGACCAGCTCACATACCTTGGAGGCAACATCTCATCAACATTCGCTTAGCAAATGCGTGGACTGCTATTAATCGGCTATCAATCACTAAGAAGCCTAATGTCTGTGATAAAATAAAATGATATTACTTCAAAACTGTGGTAGAGTCAGTATCACTGTTGCCCAGTCGGCTGGGGGTGTAGAATACACTGACTGCACCTCTGCAGAGGGGTAAGACCCCAACTAACGAGTGTCCTGGATATGACACTAAACAATCTGATGGTGAGGTTCCAGCAGTGCTGGAGGTTTGGGGAATGCGGAGTACCCCTTCATTACCATCGCTCCGAGGTCCACTCTGGCCCGGAGTGGTAGCACCTGATAGGGCCCTATCTATGGGTTAAATAGAAATAACAGCATACTTATGCTAAAATGAATTGAGTAAACTGAATAGCTTTAAATAGAAACGTTTTTTACAATTAAACCGTACTTACACTTAAACTGCGTGCTTATGCTTAACTGAATTATTTCAAATAGAACTATTTTTCGTCATTAAAAGTGTATTCACACTTAACTGAATTATTACATATAACTGCTAGAATAGTTTGAAATGGAAATGTTTTTGACAATTAAACTGTAATTATGCTAAACTGAACTGTTTTCAATAGAACAGATTATTTACATAAAAATGGATTTGACGTTAAATAACCTAGAAAGGTTGATACACCATGAAACCAAACCAAACCAAACCAGTATCACTGTAGAGATGCACCACCTAGACGCTTATAAAACGCATGTGTGACATAACGGTATTGGATAGACATTCGTACCTCTAGGACCCCGTTTTGACGCAAGCCGTGGTAAAAGTTGACGAACGCAAGAAACTCTGTTTTACAACCCAAATGTATATTTACAACTAGACAGTCGTCGAGAGAAAGAAAGCGAGTATGGAAATTGAGACGAGAGTATTCGCTAGGCAAAGACAACCAACACATCATGGTGAGAAAGACCTTGACTTTTTTTCTGGTTTTCTGTTTTATTTCTAACATGCTTGTCCGCTGGGACGCATCTAGTCGAAGGCCCTTTTTGGAGTGCACCGCCCCAAAAATTTGGATCGTAGACTTTCGTCTCTGGTGGCTGGTGTTCAACTGTCTACCATGTCGCGTCTCACCGTCAACTCTCTAAAAACCGAGTCGTACTCTCCCTTCCGCCAAGTGTACAAAATTTTGGGCCGTCCAGTTTTCTCTAGTCATTTTTTACCACAACAAGATTCTTTGCCTGGCCGTTCAGACACTGACTGCTTTTTTATTCATTGTTTTTTGTCAGTTTCCATTTTCTATGAGCCGTTTGATTACGTTACATCATGGAGAAAAAAATAGATGAGAACTACAAGAATATATATATATATATATATATATATAATTATTTCAAGAAAAATCCCAATTCGGTTACATTAAGATTATAAATTTATTTCCATCCTGTTAAGAGCATTGATATGAATCAAAAACTAAAAAAAAATTTTTAACAGGACTTCTTAAGATCCAACATGGAAATTGATTCATATCAATGCCCTTTGCGGGAAAATTGATTCATCTCAAGCTCTTAAACGGATAGAAATAAATCTTAAAGTGACCGAATTGTTTTTTTTTTTTGTTTTTTTTCTTGAAATAATATTTGCTCTGCACACAGTTAAGTTGTTTCAAGTATTGCTATCTAATACTACACATAATAATTAATATCAAATGTCTGCACACAGTTAAGTTGTTTCAAGTATTGCTATCTAATATTACAAATAATAATTAAAATTAAATGTCCGTACACAGTTAAGTTGTTTCAAGTATTGCTATCTAATACTACATATAGCAAATAATATTAAATGTCCGCACACAGGTAAGTTATTCAAAGTCATGCTATCTAATATTACATATGATATTTGATACTATTTGTCTTTACACAGTTAAATAGCTTCAACTATTAATACATGATACTATATACGATATTTAATATTAATTTTCTTCGCATAGTTAAATCTTTTCAAGTATTGCTATCTAATATCACTCATACAACCGGCTCATTGGCCCCGTGGGTAGAGTGTTCGCTAATGGTCTTGGAGACTAAGGTTCAATCCAAGGTTTAGTCATACCAAAGACTAAATAAAATGATACTTGATACCTCCTTGCTTAATCCTCAGCATTATAAGGTACGTATAAAGGGTAAAATAGATCAATCAAGGAAAAGGAGTAGCGCCCTTCCCTTCACCTTGGTGTAGTAGCTATTGAAAAGGGAGCCTTCGGGTTGCCTTCGACTACAGTCGCCAACAACAAAATCAATTATTCATAGTATTGATTGTCTGCACACTGTTAAATGGCCTCAAAAATATTACGTGATTAAACAGTTATATTTGGCCTGCGCTCAGAGTCCACCTGGGAGTAATGGCAATGAAGGCTATTCCACATTCTCTAGTACTGGTGTCTCACAATCAGATTTCTAGGTGCCATACGCAGGACCCTCGTTTCATGGGTCTTACTCCTTTCAAGTCATACACTTGGTGAATTCTAATGTTCTAGCCAAGGCGATAGTATTTCTTCAACAAAAATATTAGTTGTCTGCACATTGATAAAGAGTATCAATTATTGTAAGTTGCGAGTAAAAGTAAAGTTGGCAACCGTAATAGAGCGCGACCAAAAGGCTCTCTTTTCAATAGCTACTACACCAAGGTATAGGGGAGGGCGCTGCCCGGGTAGAGGGGTTGGGTATATACCCAACCACACCACTCGGGCAGGATATGACACAAAGTCAATCTTTAAGTGGAGTTTAACAGGTTTGAATTCAGAGTTTTCCTTCTCCTAGACTAGTTGCCTCACCAAGGCTGAAGAACATAGTCTGTCCTACTATTTACCCATAGCTGGAGGGAGAATATTTGGATTCATACCTTTCCCAAGGGTATTAGTGCTATGTGAAATGCAATCAGTCACGTCCAGGGATGGAACTCGTGTCGCCGTGTCCATTTCCTACGACGATAACCATTACACCAAGTACTATTTGAAAAGTCTGCGGTATGACCGGACCTGGGATTGAACCCAGATCTCATGGACCATTGGCGAACACTCTACCCACTGGGCCACCCCAATTCAATGGTTTTAATTATTATAATCTAGCACTCATAAAATCATTCTGTATTATTCATTTGTTTTCATGTAGTTAAATGGTTTTGAATATTGCTATCATGGGTGTCCTCGTGGTGTAATGGTTAAAGCGATGGACTGCGGACTCGTAGTACGCGAGTTCGTACTCCATTCGCGCTATTACATTCACTTTCGTGCAAATACTCTTGGGAAAGGTATGAACTCCCCTTATCCTCCCAGCTATGGGTTAAATAGTAGCACTACTATTCATCTAGGAGAATGGCTTTGGCATTAAATCATATTTACCCAACCCTTCTCCTCGGGCAGGATATGACACAAGGTCAATTTTTTCAGCGGAGTTTAACAGGTTTGAATTCAGAGTTTTCCTTCTCCTAAACTAGTGGCCTCACCAAGGCTGAAGAACCTAGTCTGCCCTACAATTTACCCATAGCTGGAGGGAGAATATTTGGATTCATACCTTTCCCAAGGGTATTGGTGCTATGTGAAATGCAATCAGTCTTGTCCAGGATTTGAACTTGTGTCGCCGTGTTTATATCCTGCGACGATAATCATTACACCACGGGCTTTGGTATTAAATAACCTACAGAGGTTGATATACCATTAAACAAAGAAACCAACAAATATTGCCATCAAATATTAATATTTTATATCACACAGTTAAATGGTTTCAAGTACTGTGTGAAACTATTTAAGTGTGAGCAGACAAGAGATTAATATTAAGTATAAATAGTATTTGATTACAATCACCATATACTTTTCTAATATGAACTCGGTGTTATATATCTAATTTTTTGGACGTTGAAACACGGTGTCACGTGGGATGTTAGAAAGCTCCGATGATGAAGTTATCTACTTCGAAATTAATTAGACCCTGAATAATTATTTTACCTTTCAATAGCCTACAAAATAAATACAATGAAATAAAATAATTAAACAGTACTATTTTAATGTCGAAACACCATAGACTTGAAGCCTAAATGCATAAAAAAAAACAGCAAGGAAAATAAAAAGTAAGGAAAATTAAAAGCAAAGATTCAACCTAACAAAGAAACAAACCAATCTTGACTTATCTATAACTTGTCTGTTAACACCAATTCTTGCTATTTACAAAAAAACTAAAATAAATACTTTTTTTTGCATTGAGTTCTTTCCGTGATCGACAGGAGAATACCATTTCTTGCCTCTCTTGTTGTAAGGCCGATCCCTTGAGAATTCAGGTGATCAATAATACTCTGAATGTGATTTTTCTGTGACCAAGATTTTTTTTTTAATCTTTACTTTTTCTGATTTACACACGTCGTCATCTCTTCAGTAACTTTCGACACAACAAATTAAGATATTTAAAAAAAAAGCGCAAGTCTTAGTTTTAAACAAGATATTGAATATTCAGTAAAAATTTTGGGGACGTCTTTGTTGCGTGACCCTTAAGGTGTTGTACTGAAACATCGTATAAACCAAGTTTGAACTGTATTATAGCCATATCAAACACAAACGTTATACATATGCAAAAAAAAAAAACAAAAAAAAAAAAACAATAGACAAACTCCAATACACAAGTGACTCCTTTGTTTAGGATCGAACGTTTATTAACTTCTAGACTCCTGAGTTCGGTTCTTCGACACGAGGAGAGAGGGACACAATTCTTAATCATTCTATACTAATAAAACTCAAATGCTCGGCACATCTCGTAGTCTTTAAGATCTCTGTCGGTAGAGATCTCCACAACTCCATGGTCAGACTTCAACTTCTCAACACCATGGTCTTGACATGGCAAAAGTCAACTCCCAACTGGACTGGCCCCACTGGAGTACCCAACTCAACTGGCCTACAGTAAAACCCAACTGGACTGGCCTCCAGGAAACTACGCACTCGACTTGCCTACAGTCGAGTACCCAACTGACGTGTTTTTTAAAATACCCAAATCTCAGCTCATTGCTTCCGGTTATGACGTCATTCACACCCCATTCCCATTTCTTGTCTGGGGTTTATTATGACAAATGTGATTGTTATATCCTCTGCGCACGAGCGTAAACTGTACCCAATGTCTGTGCACCTGAACTAAGAGCCGAATTGTCCAAAGCCCAACCAAACCGAATGATGAAATATAATTAACGAAAAATGATTAATATATAAAAAAAATCATTCCGTAATTATATAACAGAACTTATGTCACGCTATCATTATCCTTTTTGCGCTAATAACTTGGGAATGCTTCTAATCCTCTAATTAAAACACAAATAGATTAAATATTATCGAAGCTGTTTTTACAAGGCTGACTTTGGCATTAAATACCCCGTGAAGGTTGATATGCCATTCAACAAAAAAAGCAATAAATTGTTTTCTTTTGAAACAAATCGTCCTTAAAGAAAGTTTTATTTAACAGCAAATGTGTATCTTATTTGTTTGATTATGCTTATGGCATATCAACCTTTGGAGGTTATTTAATACCGAATCAATTTTTAAACAGTTCTATTTCTAACAATTCAGTTGAGGATAAGTACGCAGTTAAATTGTCAAAACATTTCTATTTCAAGTTATTCAGTTTAGCATACAAAAACAAATACATTTAAAAATATTCGGTCAAACATATATGCACTGTTTAAATACCTAAACAGTTTTAATTCAGGCAATACAGTTTAGTATAAAGATAGTTTTTGTTTAAACACTGTTGAATGTTAAAACAGTTTAATTTCAAACAATTCAATTTAGCATAATTACCCAGTTTAGATGTCAAACCTGTCCTATTTCAAGCCATTCAGTTTAGTATAAGTACATAGTTTAGTTTTATTTGACCCATAGATATGACTCTATAAGATGGTGCTAATCCAGGCCAGAGTAGACTTGGGAGCGATAGTAATGATGGAGTACTCCGCATTCCCCAAAGCTCCTGTATTACTGGAACCTCACCATCAGATATTATAGTGTCCTATCCAGGACACTTATTGGTGGAGTGTCTTACTCCTCTGCAGAAAAATAGTCGCTGAATTCTACAGCCCCAGCCGACTGGACTAGAATGTGTATGTAAAAATTTGCTGTTGGCGTAGTTTTCAATTCAGACGGTCAAACATTTCTAAACAATCGAAAGATATTTTCGAATCGCAGCTTCGGCGTCGAAAATGCACCTGATTTGAAAGAACTGACAAAGAATCACGTGTAGCCTTTCGGGCAATTGTAATAATGTTAAAACGATTTTATTTCGAGAATTGTTTGCTTCGAGACACCTGATATTAAGCAAAACATGAGGTGAAATCTATGCAAAACGAAATTTCTTTGCTTTTTTTTTTGTAAGTAGCAAGAATCGGTGGCAACAGACAACCACTTATAGATAAGTCGACATTGGCTTGTTTCTTGGCTTTTTCTCGGCTTTTTATTTTCTATGTATTTAGGCCCTGAGTCAATGGCTTTTCTACATCGTTTCCGACATTTCGTCTTATCTTTTTATCTATTAGTCAAAAAAAATCATTAAATCTATTTGTGATAGTCAATTGAAACATACACTCATGTATACTGAACTTTTGGCGCGGAAAATCACAGACACTAACTTATATAAACATAGAAAGGTTTTCAGGCTGTAATGGAAAATGGAAATGGACCCGAGTTCAGTTCCTGAATAAGACTGCTTGCATTTCACATTTTCGTAGGAAATGGACCCGAGTTCAATTCCTGAATTAGACTGCTTGCATTTCACATAGCGCTAGTCATGAATCCAATTATTCTCGCTCGAACTAAAGGTAAATAGTAGGGCAGGATGAACTATTCAACCTTAGTATGATAACCAATAGGGGAGAAGAAAAATTCTGAAATCAAACCGGTTAACGCCGCTTAGAAATTGACCTCGTGTCACATCCCACTCCGAGGTATATATATATATATGCTGCGTTATGGTTAGTGAACGCTTGTAATATTAAATAGAGGACAAACCACGATATGAGAGGAAATTGAGATATATTCTCAGGTAAAAGTATATATAATAGAGAGACTATTAGTAGACAAGAACATAGGATTAGTGAATACAGAATAAAGATATAGTCCAACGATAGTATTGGCTTCCGTTATAACGGTAGCAAGTAAGGTGATCTAGTGCGGTCTCCAATCTCCAACGCTCTAATACTATTCCTATAAGAAGCTGCTCTTCACCTTCTAATATGCCCTGGCATTAGTAGTTACTGCTATATATGGCAGATGGACGAGTTCATTGTGTGGAAAAAGGTGGGTGATACCCAACAATATATATAAAGGAAGAAAGACAGCCAGACATAAATATACGTGCCCACTTTGATAGGGTTGTAGAATACGTCGACTACACCTCTGCAGAGGGGTAAGACTCTCTGATGTGTGTCCTGGATATGACAGTAAACGATCAGATGGTGAGGCTCCAGTGATGCTGGAGCTTTCCGGAATGCTGACCACCCCTTCATTACCATTGCTCCCTGGTCCATTCTGGCCCGGAATGGTAGCACCTGATAGGGCTGTATCTATGGGTTGAATAGAACTAACTGCATACTCATGCTAAACTGAATTGATTGAATTAGAACTGTTTGACTAAACTAAATTGCAGAAATAGAAATGTTTTTGACAAATAAACTGTATTTACATTTAAATTGCGTGCTTATGCTAAACTGAATTCTTTGAAATGGAGCTGTTTTTGACATAGAAACACTACTTACAGTAAATTGAATTGTTTAATGTAACATTATGATAATTTTGACACTTATCTGTGTAAACAAAATCTGCCCAAAATACTTAACTGAATTAGCTTAATCAGAACTGTTTGACTAAACTGAATAGCTTGAAATAGATACGTTTTTAACAATTAAACTGTGCAATCATGCTAAACTGAATTGTTTGAAATAGGACAAATTATTTGTAAAATATTGGATTTGGTGTTAAATAACCTACAAGGGTTGATATGCCATAAAACCCAACCAACCTACCAACCAACATAGATATACAAAGAAAGAAAGAAAGAAAGAGCAACCACCTATTGAGATACTTATATATATATATAGAGAGAGAGAGAAAGAGAGAGATAAATGAATAAAAATTTAAATTGTTATGACTCGTGTAGAAGAAGTTTGGACGCTTAGAGTACAGCCTCGATATCTAGACAGTCAGAATTATAAAATATTTTGCTCATTTGTGAGAACGTGATGTTTTCAATTTTCATCTCGATACTTATTAATCATACTCGTGTATATATATATATATATATATAAGATTTTATCTTAGCTGAGTTTTTTTTTTGTGGGGAACATTTAGCATTTTTTAGAAAATACATTATTAAATTTACCAAAAAATGTTATTGTTGTTATATATATATATATATATATATATATATATATATATATATATATATATATATATTATTCGGTCCAATTAAACCGGAGTTGGGAGTAATTCCATCAGGACAAGAAAACTATTCAAGAGTGAGCATTTTAATTTTTCTGGTGAAGAGCTCAATGTAACAGACATTACAGACCAATAATTTCATTAAGAAAAAACACAAACTGGTCACATTAGGATTATAAATTTATTTCCATCTTGTTATGTATTTTTGAAAAATCAAAAAACACGGAAAAAATTAACTGGACTTCTTCAGATCTTATGGATAAAATAAATCAGAATAGACACAGGAAAGAAGGTGGGAGGGTATGGAAGATGGGTGAAGAGTTATCTCCTCATTTAGCCCACTTCCGTTTTTTATTAATTTACTATAATTCTAACCGACAAAAGAATTTAAAAAAATTTCTTTTAAATTAATTTACTATAATTTTAACGGACAATAAAATAAAAGACGGAAGTGGGCTAAATCCTATTTACCAACCCCTCCACTCGGGCAGGATATGACACATGGTCAATTTTTAAGCGGAGTTTAACAGGTTTGAATTCACAGTTTTTCCTTCTCCTAGACTAGTTGCCTAACCAAGGCTGAAGAACCTAGTCTGTCCTACTATTTACCCATAGCTGGAGGGAGAATAATTGGATTCATACCTTTCCCAAGGGTATTAGTGCCATGTGAAATGCAATGTCTCGTCCAGGATTTGAACTCGTGTCGCCGTGTTCATTTCCTACGACGATAACAATTACACCACGGGCACCTCCACGGGCTAAATGAGGAGATAACTCTTCACCCCTCTTCTATCCCCTCCCACCCTTCTTTCCTATGTCTATACTGATTTATTTTACCCATAAGATCTGAAGAAGACCTGTTAATTTTTTTTCGTGTTTTTTGATTTTATCAAAAACACTTAACAGGATGGAAATAAATTTATAATCCTAATGTGACCGGTTTGTGTTTTTTCTTAATGATATATATATATATATATATATATATATATATATATACTGCAATTAGAAGAAATCTCAAACCAGGCTAAATTGTCATCATAAACTTATTTCTCTGAAGAATATTATTATACTCTCAGTCTCATCAGATGACTTTACATGTTAGACATGAGGTTGCAAATTGCTGTTTTGCAACTTCAAGTCTTACATATAAAGTGATCTGACGAGACGGAGAGTATAACAATATTCTCCGACGAAAAAATTCATAATGTAAATTCAACCACGTTGATTTTCCTTCTAATTGCACTACATACGCTCTGTGTGTACGTTTTATTATATAAACCTGGAAAGAAAAAGAGATGTAACAATAGCCATACATCGAGCACTCCCATATATTTATACGATATTCATCATATATTCGATACACGAATAATCCACACCCACTGTCTTCGGACGCTGACTGGATAGTACTGATATATATATATATATATATATATATATATATGGGGATATTTTCAATTTTTCCCCATAAATGTCTGATCTGCATTGTTTGGAATTGGTTTATTGCCTAAAAAAAGAAGATAAGAATTTTTTTTTAATCTTGCAAAGATATTTGTTTTTAAGCTATTCAAAATGGTGACAAATCAGAGTGCTCAGGTGTGAAAATCGAAAACTATGTAAAATGGAATTCGATTTGTAGGACCCATTTTCGAGGATGATAATATTTACCCCAAAAGCGTGTTTTGGTTATTTACTCACGCATACACATAATAACAACACAAAATATATACTCTCCTGTGTCCTGGTAATCCCTCTAAATGCACCTGATGGTCAAGCTCAAAATAAGGAGCTCTGAGGAGTGTACAGTACATCATAATTGTTAATTCTCCTCGTCGACTCTTACTTCTAGAGAGAGTACCTATGATGGATAGATAGATTAAAGTGAAGATATTCTAATTAAATAGGAACTACTTAAAACGTTTACCGGCCCATTGGTACAATTGTTAGAGTGTTCACCAACGGACCAGGAGACCAAGGTTCAATCCTTGGTCGAGTTATACCAAAGATTAAAAAATGGTGCTTAATGTCACCTAGCCACTCAGCATTATCAGGTAAAATGGAGCAGGGAATGACAATAGGTCAGGACTGACGAAAAGTTGTGTAGTGGAGCAATCTATTGGAAGAAGTAGCGCCCTCCCTAACACCTCGGTGTAGTAGCTATTGAAAAGGTAGCATTTAAGTCACCCTCGACTACGGCTGTCAACTTTACTTATATACATACATATATATATATATATACAGAGAGAGAGAGAGAGAGAGAGAGAGAGAGAGAATAATTTTGATCCCAGCTTGAAGCATCTCGCCTGTCTAGCCACACTGATGAGTTGTGATAAAACGGTGCAGTCTGTCCGATGATCACGATATATATGCCCCCCACAGGAGTTTAAGCACTCGAGTGAGGAATAGTCAGTTACAACCTACGCATAAATGCAAATTTAGCCCTCCGGTAGCCGATAGCATATATGTGAATATATATACCTAAAAGAATCATGTGCTTACGCAGGGAATGACAATAGGTCAGGACTGACGAAAAGTTGTGTAGAGTTGTGTTACAACGAAACAGTCTGTCAGCAGATGACAATATATATATTAACGCTTCTATGAATATATTTATTAAAATTTTAAGTAGTTCATATGTGTAGGCTGTCAAACCACGTGAGCAGCTTCTAAGTTACTACACTGGTAGAACATTCTCTTTTACATATCCCTGACTGACGGCTCAGTCAAATGTCAATATGCAACAAGAGGTTGATATGCTATTAAACAAAGAAAACGTTACACGTATCAGAACACACAAAACATACCACACAAACGAACAGATACATTGGTGAACGCGAAAATAACAGCACGTAAATGCCCACAACTGAACACATATATTCGACTCTAAATATACACACATGCATGCACATAGAGATAGATAAATGCACACAGACACCAGACAAACAAACTTACATACATGTAGATAAAATTCAGAGGTTTTCATAGACACACCCAAATGAGTGTCCTGGATACGCTTCACGGGAAACAAGGTCTGGGCTATTGGGAGGGTGAGTAACTGTCTTGATGCACATCTTAGTCAAATAGTCTGTGACAAGGATGGAGTTGTGGACTGGTGCATTGTCCTGGTGGAAATGCCACTGAGCCGATTAGAAGAGTGCTGGTCTCTTCCGACCGAAACTCTTCCTGAACTCCCTTAAAACCTCAACATAGCAACCCTAAGCCTAACCTTTTGGCCAATCAACTCTGGTGTATTTACTTCCTTACTCCTCCCACACCTGTCATCATCCCTCACAAACTCCATGCCTTCCTTGAATCTCTTTTGCCACTCAAAAACTGATGCTCGATTCATGCAAGATGGTCGAAAAGCAGTCTGAAGCATTCCATACGTTTCTGTGGCATTTTTTCAAGTTTAAAACATAATTTTATTGCATATCGTTCTTCTAAATTGTCATCAAATCCGGATTGCATTTTTAAAAATAGCCAGCTGTGACAATCAGGCTTTGAATGCAACACGTAAGTAGAAGAAATTTCTGTGATGACTTAGCCTCGTTTAGGTCTCTAGACTCCTTGGCATTGAATCGTCAAACCCTATTTGCGTTTGATAATGCTTCATCTCACTGTTATTGATAGGAACCATTGCAAAATTCAGGTTAAAAAATAACCAACTTCTGGAGTGGCCTTTCTGTTTGAATGATCTGAACCCTATCTAAAAATCTTTGGACGATTGTCCAGAAGTGCTTTTATGTGTATGGTAAGCAATTTCCATCCCCAAATGAAATTTGGGAAGTAATATCAACAGTTCATCTATCCATCATCTCTGAAGAAATTCAGAATTGAATATATTCTCTCGACAGCAGCCATTCGGAGAAACGGAAATTATATCAGCAAATATTATCAACCTTTTTTAAGGTTATTCTATCAAACATGTTATTGTTTCTGTTTCGTGGGCTATAGCTTCGAGTTAAACATTGTCATGTTTGGACATTTTCGTTTATCTTTTATTCTTCTATCAACTTGATTCCTATGAGGTCTACGCCAGTCAGCTGGGGCTGTAGAATACACCGACTCCACCACTTCAGAGGGGTAAGACACCCAAAGAAGTGTCCTGAATATGACACTAAACAATCTAATGTTAAATGTCCAGAGACGCTGGAGCTTTGAGGAATGCGGGGTACACTTCATTGAAATTGATCCCACGTACACTCTGGCTCAAAGTCGTAGCACCTGAACAGGATCCAATAGAAATAAACTGTGTTATATAATTAAGGATTGATTTTTTTTGTATTAATCATTTTTCGGTAATTATATTTTATCATTCAGTTTGGTAAGGCTTTGAACTATTTGAGTCTCTTTAGTCCAGGTGCATAGTCATTTGGTGCAGTAACGCTCGTTTGCAAAGCATAAGTCAATCATCATTTGTCATAATAAACCACCAGACAGGGAATGGAACTGGAGTGTGGATGACGTCATGCCCGGAAGAGAAGGTCCTGAGAATTTGAGGATTTTAAAAAAGAGTCCGTAGAGATTGGACCTTTGAAGGGAGAGTTGGGTATTCGGCCGCTGAGAGTGGGATTTTCACCATTGACAGATGTAGTTGGGTTTTTCGGATCTCTACCAAACAGAGATCTTAGACATCACAAGATGCGCCGCGCATTGCGGTGGAGTCAGCATAGTATGGTTAGCGAAGACTTTTAAGAATTGTGTCTCTCTCCTCGCCTCATCATGGACCGAAGCCAGAAGTTAATAAACCTGTTCGTAAATGAAACGACGGAGTTTTTTTGTATTTGTATATGTATTGTATTACTGTTGTGATTGATGTCATTAGAGTATACAATATGTAAACTTATTCTAAACTGAATTGCTTGAAGCGGAAATGTTTTGACATTTAACTGGGTGTAAATAAAGACTGTACTTATGTTGTATTCTCATATGCCGTATCATAACGACACAATAATAAACAGACGCAATGATAAAGACACAGGAAGACTTCTTTAACAATTATATTTACTTCTCACTTTATTGCAATGGTTCGAGAAGGGTTACTCAAGGTTTGCGCGTGAGAGGGAGCTGGAGACCGAACAGAAACTGCAATATTTCGACCTCACCATTATGGCCGTCAGCGTTGTGTCTTTCTCGTTCTCTAGATGCTCAATCGGAGGTCCAGAGGCTCACTCTGCTGGATGATGGCTTTCTTTACGGCATCTTATCAGCATCTTCTCCGGACCTCAACTCATCTGGGCCCAAAGGCCCCTTCGGCCTGATGTGGCTTTCCCTACCACATCTCGTCTCCAACTCAACTTCAACTCCAACTGGCACTTAACTTCCGTCTTGACTGCGTTATATAATAATTCAACGCCCACACGATCGCCCACTCGATCTTTGAAATCGAATGTTTAATCGTCATCAAGCGGAAATAACTGTCATGCAGTTCACAGGTCACTCTCTTCCGGTGCATCAGTCTATGAGTGTACCATGGGAATTTTTAAGCTCGTCCCATTTCATCAGCCAATTTCCGCCCACGCGATTTCCTCTCATAACTGCCATTAGAATGTGTCACTTCCTTCCGGTTCATCACCTTGGAATGGCATTTTTGGCCGGATCAAAAGGTCAAAATACAACACTTATACTAAACTGAATTGTTTAAATTAGAACTGTTTGTCTGAATTGAATAGCTTAAAATGGAAATATTTTTAACAATTAAACTGTACTTAAGCTAAACTGAATTGTTATCAATAGTACTATTTTTTGTATGATTTTAGATTTGGCATTAGATAACCCACAAAGATTGTTATACCATAAAACCCGAAACAAACAACCAAATCCTATGAGAACGTTGCTTATAAACTGGAGCATTTATACAAGATCCAGCCAAGAATATTCCAAGGAATGTTTTTGAAAATATATTTCAAAATTTCCACTGAGCATTTTCCGTTGAATTATAGGGTGTCTCAATATATACCGGACCCATTTGAATAATAATAACTCAACTAATGATAATGTTGTGTTCTTTTTTGTTTCAGAATTGAAAATAGAATACTATAACAATTATTAATCCTCGATCAAAATGTCTTGGACAAGAGAGAAAAAATGATGGCTCGCTTCTTATTAGGAGATTAAATCATTCAAAACTCTCAAAATTGATGCAACCCATTAATTATTCCTGAGATAAGAAACTCAAAAAAGATGATATGCCCAGGAAGCTGATATAATAAGAATTAGAAAAAATATTGATTTGATGTCTCTTGCTGAAACGATGTATTCCAAATGACTGCATTAGCTCTTGTCTCAGTAATATATCCTTATCATATTAATGTGTTGCGTCTATTTTGAGACACCTAGTATAAATAGGATTTAGTATCAAATAACCATCAATGGTTGATATGCCATTAAACCAAATCCTTTAATAGATTTCTAGTGACAAATTAGATATATAGCGCATTGATGAATTGGATCTTATTTAAAAATGAAGAAAGAAAAATGGTTGTTGTCTAGAGTATCCTGCCGAGGAAATGTTTGCTTGGTAAATGTAAGTATTATATTTCTTTACCGTTTTTTTATAAATTTATATTCCCGCAAAGTTTTACAGGAAGTTTAACTTAGACAATTGTAACATTCTGACCCTCGACCGAGCTGTCAATCAAGAGATGCATCTGTGTAAATAAGTGGAAGAACAGCGGAAGCAGGTGGGAGTCAAACAAAAATATAACCAGGGCACAGATGGCTTGAGTCAGTTCGAGTCGGAGCCAATTAAGGACAAGATGCCAGCGTGAAAGCCAGTGGCAGACAGAGGGCTTTGGGCCCTCAGTGATCCACGGTTGAGCAGCCCAGCCAGAATGCGAAAGAAGTGCTACTATGGTCAGAAGAACTTGGGGTCAATATGTAGCAGTCTCTCCCCGTCTCCAACTCACCTCTCACAGACAACCAACATCAACCCTTTCGAGAATAAAGTGTGAGAGATATATTTTTATAAAGAAGTGTGTTCGTTCGTTCATTGAATTCGTCATTATTGTAAACTATGTTTCTGCATATATTTGTATATGTATAGTATACGGCTATACAACACAATTATCTCCAGAAAAGCCAAAGTTTTCATTGGATACATAAACTTCAAGCCACAGAATCAGTAAACAACCTCAAAAAGAAGGCAGAAAATCTCAGATCTGGGAGAAAGTTGACTGCAAGGTGTCCCGAAAAGGAAGATGCATCGAGAGATGCTGTTGGAAGGAGCCCGAAAATGTCACTCGGAAGACGTTCCCAAGAACCTGGTTTTCACGTGCACTGTAGGATAAAATCAATCAATTTCTGCTCTTGTCATCTGGTTTGACCTTTCTGAAGTAATTTGATTGCTTTTTAAGACTTACATAAAAATGACTTGATGCAAGATGAATTATCATATTAATGGGTTGCATCTATTTTGAGACACTCTGTATAATCTGGACTCTTTTATAATTAGGAAACGCTTATTAGAATCCTCATTCCTCAAAAGAAGATCGTTATTATCATAAATTGGCTTTTCATCTATTTGTTTTTTTCCAAAGCTCTAATTTGAGTCATTATATATTTCTAACAAATATCAATGTTGCGTATTTGTTTCTCTCAAATTGTTACGATTGATTATATTTTAACTAGCTTTTCAGAGATTCTTTTGAAGATAGATTTATGTATTTATCTACAGGCCTTCGTCAATACTATGTACGAATGTCAGTCCATAAATTTGGTGAAAGTAGTTGCTAATAAAATGTACTTGTTCTGTTGTATATTGACCTGCGAACCGGCCGGGCTGTCAAAATAGGAAATGCACCTGTATAAATAACAGGTGCATCCGGTCGAGGAATAGCAGACCGTGGATGGGTTGAATGCGTGCAATTTGTGACGCCCACAAGAAAAAGGTGGACGTTTAACTATTATATAACTCAGTGCACAGGAAATTCAATTAGATGCGGAGAGAAAGTCAGCACCAAACAGAAGGAGCCCTCAGGCCCCCGACTGAGCAGTTGGGGATCAGACGAGTTGGAGATAAGATGCGGTAGAGAAAGCCAGCACCCAGCAGAGTGGACCCCCAGGCCCCCGGTTAGGGAGCCCAGGTGAACGGGAAAGAAACGCTGATGGCAATAAGAGTAAGGGTCAATATGTTGCAGTTCTGTTCGGTCTCCAACTCCCTCTCACACACAACCCTTTCAAATAAAGTGAGAGGTATATTTTTCTAAGAACTGTGTCGCTCGTCTTTATTATGAATGGTGATGGGTCCTTTCATGTTTCAAAAGACAGTAAGCATGACCTTATTTACTAACCGCTGGCAGAGAGTCAACATGTTTCTACTCCATTGTCTTTACTGTTCAGGCTCGTATTGGAATACTCAAGTTTAGCCGATTTGTAAACATTTGGTTGATTACGTTTTACAGCATGACAACCTTTGTAGGTTATTTAATGCTAAATCCTGTTAATACATTTAGGTTAAATAAATATCATTTGTAAACGAATTGCTTGTTGGTAATAGTTTTTAAAGGAACCAATTCTCATTGGTTTGCACACAGTTAAATAATTTCAAGTATTTTTTACACAGATAATTCAATTTGATATCAATCATTTGTTTGCACCCATTTCAATGTATTGTACATGATTACAAATTTCTTGGTCCAGTCTTCTTGGCCTGCAATATACACCAACTACCTTTCTGAAGAGGAGTAAGATACCCCCAACGAATGTCCTGTTACGACACAAAACAATCTAATGGTGAGGCTTCAGCAATGCTGGAGCTTTGGGTAATGCAGGCCACCCCTTCATTGCCATCGCTCCCAGGTCCACTCTGGCCCAGAGTGGTTGCACCCGACAGGGTCTCATCAATAGATCAAATAGAGCTGTTTGACTGTACACACTCTAAACTGAATTGTTTGGTGTAGAACTGTTTTATATTTAACTGTGTGTAAATAAAACACCGTATACTCATCCTAAACTGAATTGTTTGCAATAGAATTGTTTTTACATTTAACTCTGTGTAAATAAAACACCGCGCACTGATGCTAAACTGAATTGTTTGCACTAGAATTATTTTTACATTTAACTGTGTATTCGTAGTAGATAGAAATACGTTAAACTAACTGTATGCAAAATATGAGCTTTGGCTCAATGAAAAAAAATTATCGTAAAGTTTTAGAAACCATTTATTTAACATATATCTATAAAAAGGATTTGGAATAAAATGACCAACAATGGTTGATATGCCATAAAACCAAACCTAGCTAAACCAAACCAAACTAAATAAATAAAGTTTCTATTTGAACAATATATGGGAGCCTAACAAGCGCTATCTCTCCCAGTCAGAGTCTACCTCGTAGTAATGGCAATGAAGAGCTACTAGACATTCTCCAAAGCTCACGGACTAGAGCCTCATCATTAGATTGTTTTTACGTCATATCTAGGACACACGTAGAAGGATTTTTTACCCCTCTTCTGAGACGCAATCAACGTATTCTACAGACCCAGCCGAAACAGATGCATTTTTAAACATACTTTTGATTAAATCATATTTTTTTATCCACATCACACATTCTTCATAAATATTTACCAATTTTATGACAGACCTCTGTTCAAAACTGCAAGACTGTGCTCGAGTTAATGTCATTTTGTATTGCCTCAAAACAAATGTTTTGGCTTGAAAAAAATAATTTTTTTCTATAAAAAAATGTCAAGCAATGCAGATTTTGCGTTGACGGAATAGCGTGAATTTGAACTCGCTTATTACGTGATGGAAGGCAGGTAGCCGTATAGTTGGTGCCGTGTGGGGTGTTGCCGCCAGGACTTGTTCAATATTGCTCGCAACATTCCTGTGTAATTGCCGTCTAGCTTCTTCTCCAGCCGTTTTTTTAGCGTCCAAGTAGTGCATCCATACAGCAGTATCGACACGACCGCTGCTTGGAAGAAACTGCGTTTCATTTTATCGGTCAGGTCTGATCTCCATATGATCGATAGCATATCGATAGCTGTCCATGCCTTCGTTAATTGCGTGTCGATGTCTTTTTCTGTTGATGAAACACTGCTTCATAGGTAGGTGAATTTGTCTAACATCCCACAAGGCAAAAACTATACGTCCCCCTGCCTCTCATCACGAAAACTATCCAAGTTAGTTGAACCAGACATGCAGGGCACTGCTGGAGAAGCGAGGACGAGCTCATAAGTGATGTACTCCTATGGACCCCCGCATATGGTCAATCAAAAGCAGGACAACTAGCTCGAACATACATGCAGCAGCTATGTGAGGATACGGGATGTAGCCCAGAAGACCTACAAGAGGCGATGAACGATTGGGAGAAGTTTAGAGAGAGGGTCAGGGATATCCCTGCTAGCGGCACGACATGATGATGATAACGATTTAGACAATGATTATACATTTTTTTGGCTCCTGTTTTTGTAAAAAAAAAACGGTATCGATAGAATAACCTCGACGGGTTGACATGCCTTTAAAATCAATCAGTCAAATAGGAATATGAATTGTGCATATATATGTGTAACACTCTTCTCTCTGATAATCTTCTCTGTATTATCAATTTTTGCTTCTGTTTTCAGTGACAACAGGGCGAATCACTTCTTTTCCCACCGCCCCAAACAACCAGCATCTTCCTATTGAAATTCCGATCTTTTTTTCTTCTTGTACAGATTTTCAAGATTTTCTATTTGATCACTTTTTCCATGTAATTTCTAAAAAGAAAAAAAAACATTTTTTTTTTTCAAATTTAAGAAAAAAATTTGCTGCAACAATTTCCGCTTTCTCTTTGATCTGACAGAACGGTAAATAAAAATAAAACCATAGCTGGTGTAATCAGGTGAGAGGAACACGACTAAAAAGGTGTAAATACTACTGCTACAACTACTCCTCCTACTACTACTACTACTACAAATAATAATAATAATAATAATAATAAACATATAACATTGAATAAAAATAATAATAGCGATAATATTCTATTTACCTATCTATCACTCTCTCTATATATATGTAACACCTAAAAACAGAGATAGAACATTTTTCAAATTTAGAACCAACTCTATACTTCTTATTGTTGGAGTCTTAGGAGTTTTAAAGAATTAAATTAATAAATTTATAAAAAAAAGAATTCTATAAAACCAAAGCTTTGGCAGGATTATACGTTCCAGTTTATATGCAACGATCTCACAAGAATCAAGTTGATTTGAGAATAAGGGATAAACGAAAATGACTTAACATGACAACAATTAACTCAAATTATATTAATAATTTCAGTCTATATATTTCTACTTTAGAGCAGGAATTTCGTCCAAATAATCTGTGACAATACCCCTTCGCGGCCCCCGTTGCATCAACTTCTTAAAACGATTCTCTCTTGGCCGGCGATTCATCTAGTGGTTCCGACAGGGGTATCACCCATTTCTTTACGGCACAAGAAATACAACCGAATGAGCGAGAGAAAAAGAACAAAGAATAAACGAACAATATGGGCTTGGGTTAACTCAAGAGCAAGAAGGATGGTTCCGTGACAGTGCATTTCATGTGCTTCTGAAGACTAACGCTAGCGTGTATTTCTAGCGAAATTTCTACAAAGCTACTAGGAATGCCAACTCATCCTGGCTGGCCTTCCCTCACTACTTCCTGGACTCTATCTCATGCCGACTGGTCTCTTCTGCTGTCCGGTGTCGACTCCCTCTGCTTCACCCTTCGCCAACTCCTTCTCTGAGTTCCTTTTTCTAACTCCTCTCTGACCAGCGTTCCTTTGCCCACCAGGTAGCGTCGAGATCTCGAGCTCAGGCCTTTGTTTTGTTTCGCGCCAAAACAAACAAAAAGATCATCTGCTTTGCGCACCCGATTCATAGTGTCACAAATCAAAACCTGAAGAGTTCCACTTATAAGACCCTCTGGACCCTTCTTAAATTGGACAAATGACAGATCGACCAAATAACAAAGAAATCCATGTCGAATCAGATGGTCTTACATTCGAGAGATCATGTGGAACAAAAATAGGAATAAGGAGAATGAAGATGTTTCGGTGTTTATTGATATATCAACATTCTAAGGTTATTTAATCCCAAAGCCCTCATGGTAGAAGAACAGTTGCAGCAATATTTAACTTATAGCTGGAGGATAAGGGACTTCAGAATTTTCCCAGAAGTATGAAGGGGATCTAATAGCGCCGTTGTGATTCGAACTCGCTCGCTATAATCTCCCAAAGCTGGACGTTAGCCACAATGCTATGGATTGAGTATTAGGTAGACACAACAAATATGGCAATAGAGAAATATGAAAAACAAATAATTGAAATATCAGCCTTTAGACGTATGGGAAATCAATATACAATAAATCTAAAAAGCAAGAATGGGAAGAAAATAAGTGAACGGATACTTCAAAAGACATATTAAGGAGAATGCACAGAAAATATGAGTGGATAATGTTTGTTTGTTAGTTTAGGTTTTATGGCATATCAATCTTCGTAGGTTATTTATTGCCAAATCCATTTTTTTTATAAATAAACAATTCTTTTTCAAACAATTCACTTTAGCATACATACACAGTTTAATTGTCAAAAAACTTTTCTATTTCAAGCAATTCAGTTTAGTCAAATGGTTCTAATATAGTTTAGTATAAGTAAAGTTTTTATTTGCACAAAGTTAAATGTAAAAACAGTTCTATTACAAACAATTTAATTTATCGAAGTACAGTTTCAATGTAAAAAACAGTTCTGTTTCAAACAATTCAGGTTAGTAGAAGTACGCAGTTTACATGTCAAAATGTTCTATTTCAAGAAATTCAGTTTAGAGTAAGTACGCAGTTTAGTTCTATTTAAGCCCCAGATTTGACCCTATCAGATGCTACCACTCTGGGCCAACGTGGACCTGAGAGTGATGGCAATCAAAGGGATGCACCGCATTCCCCAAATCTCCAACATCATTGGAACTACATCATCAGATTGTTTTGTGAAATATCCAGGACATTCGTTGGAGAGGATCTTACTCCTCTGCAGAGGTGCAGTCGGTGTATTCTACAACCCCAAAAGTGGACATGGGAAAAATGGTAAACTTCAAGAGAGAAACCGAATCTCTTTTAATAACAACAGGATATAATACGATACGGATAAATTTTACAGAAGCAAAAATTGGTAATACGGAGAAGAATATCACAGAGAAGAGTATCACCCACATACTTGCACTATTCCTATTCCTCTTAGACTGATTCTAACTGCATGTCAATCCATCTAGGTGATGCTATACCTAGCGTTTTTTGAACATGGTCCAATCTATTATGAATAAGTTGCAAACAGGTCTCTTTGACACCAAAATGGGTAGCTAACAGGTACTATTGGTTTGATGGTTTCTTTGTTTTAATGGCATATTAACCTTTGTAGCTTATTTAATTCCAAAGCTATTCACTTAGAACAGTAGTGGTGCTATTTAAGCCATAGCTGGGAGGATAAGGGGGTTCATACCTTTCCCAAGGGTATTTGCCCGAAAGTGAACGTAATAGCGCGACTGGAGTACGAACTCTCATACTATGAATCCGCAGTCCATCGCTTTAACCATTACACCACGAGGACACCCCCCTAACAGGTAATAGCAATCTGGTAAACTTGGGAGTAGTTCCAAGGACTCTAAACTCGTCAGAAATCCTGAAATGAAGTCTCATATGTTGATACTGTTTGGTGTCAAACATAGAAATCCACAGTTTTTGGAGGAGTCAATCCCCAGTCGGGGATACTGTCTGTGTATCCTAAGCCTCACCGACAAGGAATGTTTACCATGAAGAGTTAAATGAATAAATGAATGGAAGAAAGAATATTCGCTGTGGAGTTTCTTCAATTACAATTTTACAATTAATAAAATGCTCAGATAGATAAGGAAATTTACGTGATAAAAATAGAATAGAAATCTCCCTTGATTCTTCTTAATTTGGCAGCAGGTCATTTATTTATTCATTTTTTAAATGTTTTTGATAGACTGGCAAGAAATATCTTGGATATAATTATTAAGCATGTTTCTATGCCGAGAACACAATTTTAGATACATACGTCGACCAAATTTTGATAAAAAGGGTCAAGTGACAGTCAAATCGATCACACACACACACACACACACACACGTGCATACAGACACACACACGTACATACGAGGTGAATACGATAAATTTCCAGACTTTTTTCGTATGGGCACTTGAATTGATAGTACATACATTAAACTCTCATCCCCTTCGAAGTAATATCCTCTGGCCGCAATGCACTTGTTTTACCGTTCCGACAACTTCTGGATGGCTCCATGGAAGTCCTCTTGTGTGAGCGTGTCAATGACCTTCGTCACAGTCTCTTTCATGTCCTAAATTTGTCTCATAACGACAGCCTCTGAGCTTAGAGAATAACCAAAAGTCACACGGAGCAAGGTCTGGACAATATGGAAGGTGATAAACTGTCTCGATGCCCCTCTTGGTCAATAGTCTGTGACAAGGATGGAGTTGTGGACTTGGGCATTGTCCTGGTGGAAATGCCACTGAGCCGATTTGAAGAGTGCTGGCTTTTTCCAACAGAATCTCTTCTTAAACTCACCTAAAAACTCAGCATAGTAACCCTAACCTTAAACCTCTGGCCAATCAACTGTATTGATTTGCTTACTCCTCCCACACCTCTCATTCCTTCCTTGAATTTTTTATGCCAATCAGAAACTGATGCTTGATTCATGTAAGATGGTCAAAAAGCTGTCTGAAGCATTCCATACGTTTCTGTAGCATTTTTTCCAAGTTTAAAACAATTTTATTGTATATCGTTCTTCTATATTGTCAGATTGCATTTTTGAAATTCACCAGTTGTGACAATCAGAATTTAGTAGGGTTTATTCCAATTGCTGCAGTAGCTGTTCATTTGAATCTGAAATCATAAAAATTGGTCAGTCATCTCATAAGATATATAGCAATAACATACTGAATTGGAGGTGACCGTGGTGTAATTGTTATCGTCGCAGGAAATGAACACGGCAACACGAGTTCAAATCCTGGACCTGACTGATAGCATTTCACATAGCACTAATACCCTTGGGAAACGAATTAATCCAATTATTCTCCTTTCAGCTATGGGTAAATAGTAGGACAGACTAGGTTCTTCAACCTTGGTTAGGCAACTAGTCTAGAAGAAGGAAAAAACTCTGAATTCTAGGAGAAGGAAAACTCTGAATTCAAACCTGTTAAACTCTGCTTAAAAATTTACCTTGTGTCATATCCTGCCCGAGCGGAGGGGTTGGTAAATAGGAATAACATACTGAATTCTCAAGAGTCTACGTCAGTTTTAAATGCCCATACAAAAAAAAAAGTCTGGAAACTTATCGTATTCCCCTCGTACATACTCACACGTACACACATATTCTTTATATCATCATCACGCTAGCAGTACAGAGTGCCCTTGACTCTACCGTGCTACTGTTTGCTCCAGGTAGGTCTTCCATATGGCATCCAGTGTCCGTACACAGCTGATGTTTGCAAGTCTTAGCTGATCGGCCAACAATAGCGCGTCCATTTGGAGGAATCCATAAAAGAAAGTAACAAATGAGTTCGATTTTATTTCTGCAGTGCCTCGAATATCTTGTTCGTCTTAATGAGATGGGAGTTAAGTGGCTACACAACTGCTATTTTGTGGTGTATTGCTTCCATAATTTGTTGAAAAGAGCACGTAGCATTCTTGGGTAGTGCCTTTGTAGCCTTTTTTCTCGATACGTTTGGTTTCCATGAATGTGGTGAATCCATAAGGTAGTATGGACACAGTTACAGCTTGAAAGAAATCCGTTTTATTCTATCAGACCAGATGTAGAAAAAAAAGAGAAGAGCATAATAGCTACAATATCGGAGTCCAGCTCGTTAGCCACTACGACATGGGAACTCCCTCCCCCATGACGTCGATAAGAATGATGAGAAGGACAATCATTTAGTGAATGGTGAAGAACAAATATATCGATTGAAATATCAATGATCTAATAGAAAGAAATCAAAGAAAAATTTATTTTAAAGGTACTATTTACCAACCCCTCCGCTCGGGCAGGATATGACAAAAGGTCAATTTTTAAGCGGAGTTTAACAGGTTTGAATTCAGAGTTTTCCTTCTCCTAGACTAGTTGCCTCAACAAGGCTGAAGAACCTAGTTCGTCCTACTATTTTCCCATAGCTGGAGGGAGAATAAGGGGGTTCATATCTTTCCCAAGGGTATTTGCCCGAAAGTGAACATAATAGCGCGACTGGAGTACGAACTCGCGTACTACGATTCCGCAGTTCATCGCTTTAACCATTACACCACGAGGACACCCCTTATAAAAATTTATTTTAAAGGTAGGCGGGAGATCAGTGAACAAAAATACGTATTAATTGGCATATATATATATATATTGTTATTTTTCATGTTGGCAACCGTGTTTGAATATGTAATAATTTTTTCACTTTCCTTCTCTCACTTAAAATAATTCTTTGAAAGTAAAGTTGGCGACCGTAGTCAACGGTGACCCGAAGACTCCCTTTTCGATAGCTACAACAGCAAGGTGAAGTGGAGGGCGATACTCCTTTCCCAGGATTGACTCACTTTACCCTTGATCTGTACCTCACAATGCTGAGTGTTAAGCAAGGAGGCATCAAGGACCATTTTTCGAATCTTTCGAATGACTCGACCTGGGTTTGAACCCACAGTTTCCAAAGACATTGGCGAACACTCGAACCATTATGCCAATGTCCAGTATTCCAATGTAAATATACTTTTATTTATTTATTAATTTGATTATTTGTTTTTATGTCCTGGCTCTGACAGTTGGGTTTCGAATACGCTTACTGTTTCTCTAGGATACTGATAAGACCATTTGCAAAAAAAGAGCTGTCTGGGGTATGACACAAAACTGCATTTGACCGTGAGGCTTCGTTTCTGAGGAATATAGAGAAGGACTTTATTTTTTTTACTCCTTGGTCCACCATGATGCAAACTGGATCCCATCTATAGATCAATTTAATACAGGGTGCGGAAGCAAAATTAAGAATATTTTAGTATAATAATAAACGATTTTATTATAAAACAAGAACTGCTTGAATACAATTTGGAGGTGCCCGTGGTATAATGGTTATCATCGTAGGAAAAGGACACGGCGACACGAGTTCAAATCCTGGACGAGGCTGATTGAATTTCACATAGCAATAATACCCTTGGGAAAGGTATGAATCCAATTATTCTCCCTCCAGCTATGGGTAAATAGTAGGGCAGACTAGGTTCTTCAGCCTTGGTTAGGCAACTAGTCAAGGAGAAGGAAAACTCTGAATTCAAACCTGTTAAACTCTGCTTAAAAATTGACCTTGTGTCATATCCTGCCCGAGCGGAGGGGTTGGATAAATATGAATACAATCGGACTAAAAAAAAAACATTTTAGAAATTATTCCATATTTTGCCGTAGATAGAAGGTGTGGAAGCTAAATATGGAATAATCTTTAAAAGGATCAAAAGATATGTATTTAATTTTCCCGCTTCACCACAGCTTTGAGTAAATAATAGGGGAGATGGGTTCTTTAATGATGTGGTAACCTATATACGAGAAGGACAACTCTGGATTTGCATCCACTCTGTGGCGGAGGGGTTAATTGATTATATGCACTTATTTCCTTTCGTTGTTGAAGGAATAAACATCGGATTTCAAACCTGTTGTATACCGCAAAAAAATTGACGTTTATTTTTTTTTTTGTTTTTTTCTTTGTTTTTTTTTGTTTTTTTCATTCTGCAAATCATGGAGGATTTGTGCAAATGATACTCCGTATTAGAAAAAAAGAGAAAATATTCATCTATACCTAGATCTATATCTGTGGGAGGTGAGTTTAGCATGACGGTTTTCGTCAAGAAAATGGATCCGGCAAGCCCATCGGAATCTTTCAACTAAGCTGTTTGTATTTCACATAGCAATAATACTCTTATAAAAAGCATAAATTCCACTATTCTTTCTTCGGTGAGTTAATAATAGGACAGACTAGGCTGTTTAAACTTGTTATGGTCACCTGCCTACGAGAAAATAATGGATGGGTTGGTTTAATATATACCGTAACGGTAGCACCATGAGGCAAAAAATAAGGTAAAAGGCTCGACTGGTAAAGAAGTTGTCTATTCGCAATGGGTCTTCGTTCCTTCTTAAAACCCTTCTTTGACCTTTCTTTGACCGTGAAACTAAAAACAAAATAGAAAACAACTTCTGTAATCCCTTTCACACAGATCAATAATTCGGGCTAATACAGATACAGTGTGTGATTCTTACCTCTGTTCGCCTCAAAGAATTCCCCCTTCGCAAAGTCTAAAGTCGCAGCTGTCAGGGAACACGTGTGTTCTGCTCGGAGAAATGGTAATAAAATGCTCGACCCTTCTTATGGTGTCACGTGTGTGACTGGTCGGTGTATAATGGTAATATGTACCCAACTCTAAATACGACCGTAACAAACAAGGGAGATAGCTCCCTCATTTACATATACTGTTCTTTCATTTCGTTTTATTTTGTTTTATTTTTACGTCGTCTTTTTTTTATCTTTAAGTTCCTCAATTTCCTTCTTAACATTTTCCATTGTAACTTTTTTTGATTTTCATCTTAATTCATTTATCTACTCGAGCTCTGATGACGAATTGGACTTGGAATACGCTGAAACTATTCCCTTCAGATGTGCGGAATACAACATGGTTGCCATGTGACTCGGGATATCACCGGTGAGAGGCGCAACAATGGATCAAATATACCTGAGAGAAAATTAGAAGGCATATCCACCTTCGTGGGTTATCTCAAACCAAAGCCATCTTTGATCTCAAAATAGATGCTGTAAAAATGCGTCCTTTAAGCAAGAGGCACCAAATCAATGGGTTTTTTTCAATTGTTATTATATCAGCTTCCAGGACATGCAATCTTTTTTGAGTTTCTTGTGACAGTAATAAATCATTATTTCATTAATTGGTCGTATCTATTTTGAAACCGTTTTGAATGATTTTGTCGCCAAAAAAGTAGCGACGCAAAATATTTTTTTTCTCTTGACCAAGGCATTGCGATCGAGGATTAATTGTTATTATAGTATTCAATTATCAAATCTGAAATAAAAAAGAACACAACATTGTTATTAGTAGCGTTATTAGCAGACACATGGGTCACATGATCATTGAGACACTTATATAAAGTAAATAAAGTCGGCGACCGTAGTCGAGAGCGACTAGAAGGCTCCATTTTCGATAGCTACAAACTGAGGTGTAGGGGAGGGAATTACTCCTTTCCCTTGATTTCTCTACTTTACCCTTGATACATACCTTATAATGGCAAAGATGTATCAAGTACGATTTTTAAAGTCTTTGGTATGACGCAACCTCGGATTGAACCCAGATCTCCCGGACCATTGGCAAACACTCTATCCACTAGACCAATGAGTCGGTTATATAATATAAGCCGTAATGGGGGAGGTTAAACGGGATTCAAACCATTTTCAAGAGTATTACTCCAAAAGTCAACGGAATAGGGCGACTAAAGTTCGAACTCACAAACATAACGCACCAGGTTAGCCACAGGGCCACGGAGACTCTCTCTTACTTTAGTTACATGAAAACGAAGACTGACTTCGGCATTAAATGTTAGTAAACCATCCCAAACTAAAAGAAAAATTGCAGAACTTCTTTTTTTCTCTTCTCAGTGCGCTCTTTCTTTCTTTCTTTCTTTCTTTCTTTCTGTTTGCTTTTTTATTCACTTTCTTTCATGTTTTCTTTCAACCTTTCTTCTTGTCTTTGTTTCTTAGTTTCTTTCTTTCTTACTTTTTTTCTTTCGTTATTTCTATTCTGTCTTTTTCTTCAAATTCTGTTTTTTCTTCTTTCTTTCTTTCTTTCTTTCATTCTTTCTTTCTTCTTTTTTGCTTTTTCTTTTTTTTCTTTTTTATGCTTTCTTTCTTTATTTTGTAATTCTTTCTTTCTTTCTTTTCTAATTCTTTCTTTCTTTCTTTCTTTCTTTCTTTCTCTTTGCTTGATTATTCACTTTCTTTCATTTTTTCATTCAACTTTTCCTTGTGTATTTGTTTCTTAGTTTCTTTCTTTCTTTCTTACTTTTTTCTTTCGTTTTTTATATTCTATATTTTTTCTTCTTTTAGTATTTTTTCTTTCTTTTTTTATTTTTATGCTTTCTTTTATCATTTGGTGCTTTCTTTCATTCATTCTTTCTTTATTTATTTCTTTTTATTTGCTTGCTTGCTTCCATCTTTCTTCCTGATTGCTTTTTTATTCACTTTCTTTCATGCTTTCTTTCAACCTTTCTTTGATTCTTTGTTTCTTTTTCTATATTCTATCGTTTTCTTCTTATTCACTTTTTTCTTTCTTTCTTTCTTTCTTTTTGCATTTTCTTTCTTTTTTTAATTTTATTCTTTCTTTCTTTCTTTCTTTTTGCATTTTCTTTCTTTCTTTTTTATTTTTATGCTTTCTTTCTTTTTTGCTTTCTTTCTTGCATCGTTCGACCTTTTTGTTTGTTTATTCTCTTTATTTCATGTTTCTTTCAACCTTTCTTCGTTTCTTATTTTCTTTTCCTTCTTTCATTCTTTCTTTTGCTTTGCTTCAGTTTTACTCCTTTTTTCTTCGTTTTCTTTTATTCACACATCGATTCTCTTAGAGTCTATCCTTTTTTTATTGATCGTCAATGTTTATTGATTTTTGCTAATTTTTTCTACACTTTTCTTCCTTCTTCTCCTTTAATCCCAATTCACCTGTTCTTTTTTTATATTTCCCTTCGTTATTTCCCATGTTTCATTGTCAATACTTTTTTCTTCTGCTGACCATTCTCTTATTCACGTAGTCAATATTGTCCTCGACTTCGTACAGCTCCCCGCCAACTCAAAGACCTATGACCCCAATCATTTTTCTTGTTAACCTTTTATGCTGATATTCTACAAGGAAACAAGAATTTTTTTAAAAAATGCCAGAATTCTTCCGAAAAATCAATATTATATTTCCGCCATATTTTCAACATTCGTCAAACTTGAAGGGATTTTTTGTAATCATCATTATCATTGACATATATCATTGCCTTATATTGTTACCCATGGCGTAATGGTTTATTAGAAATAAATATTCCTTCAATATAATTTTGCATTATAAAACAAAATTACAAAATTTAAATAAATAAATATAACTCCGCACAAGATTTAATTTTTAAGAATAATTAAAAGGACGTTTTTTATTGGTTGAGAATAAAAAGCTGTCTTAGTGTAAATATTAATTTCATAACTATAAATAAGCAGACGTTGTTTAAAAGACACGTATGACAAATAACGTCACAGACAACAAAAAAATTTCAACGTGGAATGAAGTCGCTTCAAATAACCAACGTTACACACCAAAAAAGTAATGAAACTTCGAAGACAATTATTCTTTGAAAGAAAAACAAACAAAGAACCTAAGCTAAGTATTAATTTAGTTGTGCTTTTATTTGGATTTATATATGTATATATGTGTATCATCATCATCATGATGTCGTGCCGCCAGCATGGATATCCCTAACCCTCTTTCACCACTTCTCCCTATCATTTATCGCTTTTGGCAGGTCTTCAAGGTTACATCCCGTATCCTCACATAGCTGCTGTATGTGTGTTCGAGCTGGTCGTCCTGCTTTAGATTGGCCATATGCGGGGGTCCCTAGGAGTACATCACTGATGAGTTCGTCCTTGCTTCTCCAGCAGTGATCTGCGTATCTGTTTCGTCTAACTTATATAGTTTTCGTGATGGGAGGCAAGTGGCCGAATAGTTGGTGTCTTGTGGGGTGTCGACGCCAGTTGTTCAATATTGCTCTCAACATTCTTGTGTAATTGCCGTTTAGTTTCTTCTTCAGCCGTTTAGTTAGCGTCCAAGTAGTGCATTCATATAGTAGTATCGATACAACCGCTGCCTGGAAGAAACTGCGTTTCATTTTATCGGTCAGGTCTGATTTCCATATGATCGATAACCTATCGATAGCTGTCCATGCTTTCGTTAGTCGTCTGTCGATGTCTTTTTTCAGTTGATGGGAAAGTATTACGTTGGTAAATAATCATCATAAATGTTTTAAGTTGGATTAAATGAAGTTTCCAATAGGTTAAGGCATTGGCCTTCTGAATCGTTGTGAATGAGTTCGAATGGTTTGATTGGTTTCTTTGTTTTAATGGCATATGAGCATCCCTGGATTATTTAATGCTAAAGCCATCCTTCTAAAAGAACAGCAATGATGCTATTTAACCCATACCTGGGGGGATATGGGGCTTCATGCCTTTCTCATGGGTATTTGCTCGAAAGTGAACGTAATAGCAAGACTGGATTTCGAACTCGCTTACAACGATTCCGCAGTCCAGCGCTTTAACCCTTACACCACGAGGACATATTGACATATATTAACCCTGTCAAAAAACCCGCCTTCAATCTGCTTTTCATAATTTATCATATATATATATATATATATATATATATATATATATATATATATATATATATATATATATATATATATATATATATATATATATATATATATATATATATATATATATATATATATATATATATATATATATATATATATATATATATATATATATATATATATATATATATATATATATATATTTATATATATATAAACATTTGGGAACTCAGTTTACTGCTTGTGTTTTATGTTGAATTAATCTCCTGGATGTCTAATTCTAAAATATGATTTGTAAAGCAGTTTATTCGCACACAGTTAATAATTAAAGTTCTTTTTTACCCTAACACGTACAACTACAGTGAGTCCAAGGGGAGCAGCAAATAATGGTAATGAAGGGATACTCATCATTATTCAGAGTTCCTGCATTGGATCCTCTTCGTCAGATTGTTCAGTGTCAAAGATGCAATATTCATTAGTGATTGGGTCTAACCCATGTCCATAAATACATTTGGCATATGCAAAAGCGGTAGCCGACTTGGCTGTAGAAACATATGAAAGATATATATATATATAAGTAGGGATAGATAGATAGATAGATAGATAGATATCAGTATATATTCTTAGTTGCCAAACAGATGTATATATATATATATATATATATATATATATATATATATATATTTATAAAACACCATATTGTCTGTGACCCTGGGTTTCATGCTTTACTCATTCGTCTGACGAATACGTAAAAACATGAAACCCAGAGTCACAAACACGAGAGTATAGCAATAATATTCTCCGCCGAAATAAACTTATTATGACGACTTAACCGAGTTTGAGTCTGCATTAAATTGTACTATATATATATATATATATATATATATATATATATATATATATATATATGTATATATCAGGGGTGGAGATGGGACTAGTGCTACTCGTGGCTGGCACGACCAATAACTCGGTCAATGTTATTCAAAATTGATTAATAAATCATCCATTAATTTCAAGCAAACATACTTAGTTTGATCTCAATTAAATTACGTATCTATTCAAGTTTCGATAACTAAGTAGCCAAAAGTTCATAAATATATCTGGGAATAATACAACGATGCTGTTTTGAACGGATGGTCTTTGTCCGGCCACCGTCAGATCCATTGAACATCCCATAAAATCGGCTATAATGATGAACACGCGTAATCCGTGCCGAGCACAAGACCCTTATAATAACAGTAATGTTAGAGAAATCCGCTTTTGGCTGTAGCCAACAGCAAGAGCAACTCAAAATACTGTGCTAAAAAAAAATAGCACAATGTGACTGTTGACGGCTGTCTTGGGAAGAGAGAGAGGGACTGAGAGAGAGAGAGAGAGAGAGAAAGAGAGAGAATGAGAGAGGGGGGATAGCAGATTATAGCCGTCGCCGACGTCATCATCATCGCTATGGAAATGTTGGTTAAACGGCGTGTTTTAATTCGTTTTTTCACTAACAGATGTCTATTTCTTTAATGAATGTTGCATATATTACATTCTGTAACTAAAATTTGTTTATTTAAATACATTTTCAACAAATAATCTTTGCCATCAATTTCTTTATTCTAATAAACATATTTTTCTCGTCATAGTAATGAACATCTTCTCTTTTCTTCTATACTTTTGAAAGGAAAAAAAATATCTTATCTACTGTATTAAGAAGACTCCAAATTATATTGTATCTTGATTGTTTACAAAAACAAACACCATGCAAGGTACGTTAGTCAATCTGTGCTATACAATGGAGAATCACGCAATAGCAACTATGATGACTTACTTTGGGTCCACGGACCACGGGTTGGGAACTGAAGTTGGCAGAGGGCGAGGGGGGCACGAGTAGCAAAAATAGGCTAGAGTCGCCACTGATATATATATATATATATATATATATATATATATGCTCTATCATTAATGATACTGCGATATATGGAACTCCATTAACTCACTAAGTGTGCTAGTGAGAACCATACACCTGTAGAATAGATGGATAGATAGATAGATTGTTATATATATTTGTGTGCGTGTGTGTGTGTGTGTGTGTGTGTTAAGGAGATGTTTATAGGGAAGTCTATTTGTTTTCAAACGAATTGTTAGAGGCCATGTAAGTGGTTTGGCAAATTTTCCTTTACAGGATATATTCTGTAGTCTAGCTTTGTTGTTGAATCTTAGATTTTTTCTATATCTGCAATTTTTTTTTCCAGTTTCATTAGACATACTTTCTACTCTTGAGGATCTACTTATGGCTTTGGTTGAACGGAAGGATTTGCATTGTTTATTATTTTTATCATTAAGGGTTTTCGGACAATTGTATTCATCTTTCTTATTATTTCCTCAACCTTTTGGCCGATATGTCCTCCGGTCCACTTCAGGTGTTTGTCGAACTCGGGAACCTACACGGGACTTCGAACTACGTTCTATTTAATCCTCGGGGGTCACCTGTTCTGATTCCGTGAGCCATAACCGGGTACAAGTATTCCTGTATTGTTAGTCGCCTGTAGTTAGGATTGAACATGTACCTAGTAGATGATTGTCTCCTCAGAAGCGTATGAAACCAACGCCTATAACTGTTACGCTATAAGTCCTGCTGGACAGTTTAGTCCATATGACATCAGGACAGTAATCACGAGTGGTTCAACTCTCCAGAGATATCTCTTCCGTGTCAAGCCACCAACGGAATTCAACATGATCAAGAACTGTGTTCACTCCATCCCTTGCAGTTGTGGTAAATTATACAAAGGCGAGACATTTCGCACACTATAAGTAAGGCTAGAACATCGAAAGGCAGTAGTACGAGATGATATTGAAAAGTCGGATATGGCGCAAAATATATGGAAGGAAAAGTGAAACCAACAGCCCTTATGGGATGAAGTTGAAATAATTGATAGACCTGAACATTAGGGGATTAGGTGCCTTAAGGAATCAGCACATTTGGTGGGTTACAGTGACCTGCCAAGTAGACCAAGTATAGAGATGAATACAATACGGGAAGCGATAATTACAAAGTTAGATAAAAATGAAAGAAAAAAATAAATGAATAAAAATCTGAATATAAAAATAAGTAAAAAAAATCATATATATCGACCGAAAAGTTGTGGAAATTCGCGGTGCATTCAATAAGATTCCAGACTTTTTTTTTCGTACAGGCATTTAAAATTGTCGTAGACTCTTGAAATTTCACTATATTATTGCTATACATATTATGGGATGACTGACCAATTTTTATGATTTCAGGTTCAAATGAACAGCAACAGCAGGAATTTGAATACACGCCTGATTGTCACAGCTGGGGAATTTCAAAAATGCAATCTGGCCGTAAGGACACTATAGAAGAACGATATGCAATAAAATTCTGTTTTAAACTAGGACAAAATGCCACAGAAACGTATGGAATGCTTCAGACTGCTTTTCGACCATCTTGCATGAATCAAGCATCAGTTTTTCAGTAACATAAGAGATTCAAGGAAGGCAGGGAGTCCGTGGGGGATGACGAGATGTGTGGGAAGAGTAAGGATGTCAATACACAAGAATTGATTGACCAAAGGGTTAGGGTTGGGGTAAGGGTTACTATGTTGAGGTTTTAAGGGAGTTCAGGAAGAGATTCCTTGGGAAGAGGCCAGCACTCTTCAAATCAGCCGTGGCATTTCCACTAGGACAATGCACCAGTCCACAACTCCATTCTTGTCACAGACTATTTGACCAAGATGGGCATCAAGACAGTTCCTCACCTTCCCTATAGTTCAGACCTTGCTTCGTGTGACTTTTGTTATTCCTTAAGCTCAGAGGCTGTCGTTATGAGACAATTGATGAGATGAAAGGGGCTGTGACAAAGGTCATTGACACGCTCACACAAAAGGACTTCCGTGGGGCCTTCCATAACTTGTTGTAACGGTACAACAAGTGCATTGCAGGCGGAGGATATTACTTCGAAGGGGATTAGAGTTTCATGTGTGTACAATCAATAAAAGTGCCAAGACGAAAAATGTCTGGAAACTTATTTAATGATCCTCGTATACTAAACTGAATTAGAGCTGTATGAATAAAATGAACAGCTTGAAAAAGAAATGTTTTTGTCAATTAAACTGTGTACTCATGGTAAATTGATTGTTTGAAATCGAACTGACTATTTGCATAAATATGGATTTGGCGTTGAATAACCGACAAAGTTTAATATGCCATAAAACCCAAACAACCAACCAACAACTGTTTTCGTTATTCCTTATTCAGTAATCTTTTGTTAGGTTACGACGTTCGAATTTGTGATATGGGTTTTTCCAAAGATATCTGTTTTGGTAATTTATGTGTGGATTAGTGAACTGTACAACGTTCCATTGATGGTACATGTTTCAGTTTGAGATTTTCATTCTGTAGATACTTTTCCGACGGGTGTTTGTTGTGGGTCTGTTTTGTTTACTTTGTCTTTGTGTTTCCGTTTGAGAGATTTTAGATTTTTTAACAGTTCTTGGAATTTGGGCTAATTATCTGGTCCTAGTCACAATATTTTTTCAACGAGAACTGTATATTTATGAAAGTGATTTTTGAGCACCTCGGTTGATGTAATAGTTTGCAAGCTTGACTCGCAAACCTTCACGGGTGAGTTCGAGTCTCATTGGGTGTCTCATTCATATATAGACTTGTGCTACATCTAAGCAAAAAGCTTTGTAATTTTTAATAAAGTTGACTGTTGTTTAGTTTGTTGTTGTGAGCGGTAGTGATGTTTCTGCTGCTGCTGCTAATGATCTGCAATAGTAAATGTTTTAACTTTCATATAAGTAAGTAAAGTTGGCCACCGTAATCGAGGGTGACCCGAAGGCACCCTCTCCAATAGCTTCTACACCGAAGTGATTGCTCCTCTTCACCTTTGATCCGTTCCTTATAAGGCTGAGTGTTTAGCAAGCTGGCATTAATTACCAATTTTGAGTCTTTAGTATGACTCAACCTTGGATTGAACCCCTCTCTCCCGGCTCATTGGCGAACACTCGACTGATTAGGCCAATTGATAACATACAAATATTTTCTTCGTCTTCAGGAATTTTATATTTCTTCTAACTTTACCTGCCTTATTCCTTTTCTCTAGTTATATAAATTGAAAATTTTTAAGAATCCAGGATGATTCTCTTGGCAGTTTGAACATTTGGTCTGGTTAGAATAATTTTCATTCATATTGTCGTGGGTTTTTGGCCGCATCTTCCACACCTTGAACGTCCTCTGAAGGGTTAGGGTTAGTTTTCCGCAGTTTTCCTTCTTGTGTTCGTATTTTGATATCTAAAACACCTCAAAGTTTCAGGAATATTTTTCTTTTACTTTTTTGAGGGAGTCTACAATTTCCACTCTTTTTGTCATTATGGATATGTTAAATGTTACAATGTATGTTCGTTTTGATATTTCTTTATTAACTCTTATAATGGTTATCATTTTGTAGTCGACGATGCCTCGAATTCTCAAGGCTGTTTTATCAACAGTCGGTATTATATGGTACGGATCAAGGATAAGTTGAGCAATCCAGCGAAAGGAGTTGCACCCTCCCCTTCACCTCGGTTTCTTAACTATTAAAATGAAAGCCTTCGGATCACCATTGACTTGGGCCAGACAAAAAAATAAATTAAGAAAGAAATAAAGAAATAAATGAAAATGATTAGTCAATGAAATGCCTCGTTTTCTCAATGCTGTTTTATTTACTCTGGTGTAGCAAGGGCTAACTCAATGGTTCGGATAACTCCCTTTGATATATTAATCTTTTCATGCAGGTAAATTTGTGTTTAACTTGCAAAAGCTTTTTTCACTTTGATTAGATTTTCAACAAGCTATTTGTTATTTAAGTGTACAAATAGATGGTCACTTCTAATTTTTTTTTCACTGTTCCAGAGTTCTCCCAGCTGAAGATCACAATTTCAGCTATGAAATGGAACAGTTTGGTCAAAAGTATATCCTCCAGTAATTCTTTAAGAACAGATTTTAAAAATTATACTTTGGTTTCGTTTGGTTTTATGATATGTCAACCATTTTTTGTTATTCAATGCCAAATACTGTTTTAACATATATTTCAAATATGAGATTTGTTAACACAGTTTGTAGATACACACAGTTAAATGATCAAATAGTAAAATTATCTATTTTGAACAAATCAATTCAGCATGAGCTGACAAAGTTAAATGGCTCAAGTACAGCTACGTATCACTAACCATTTAAATATCAGTCATTTGTTTATGCACAGTTAAATGATCAAACAGTTCGATTTCTAACCATTCAGTTAAGCATAATTAAAAGTTAAATGGTTCCAATTATTTCTGTTTATCACCAATAATCCAATCAATCATAAATTCTTTAGTTACACATAGTTAAATGATCAAGTATGTCTCTTTCAGACAATTCCATTTACCATAAGCCCTCAGTTTAAATGCCAAACTGTTCGATGAACCTGTCAGGCGCTACCACTCCAAGTCTTAGAGGACCTGGGAACGATGATAATGAAGGGATACTCAGCTTTCCCCAAAGCCCCATCATTACTTGGGCCTCGCCAACAGATTGTTTAATGTCATCTAGGATACTCGTTGCGAGACCTTAACCCTCAGCAGAAATGCAGACAATGTATTCTACAGCCCAAAAAACTGGATTGAAGAATTATTGAAGGTTTCGTTTAGTTTTTGAATGTATTTTACGTATATTTTAAAAATTCTTTATCGATGGCCCTGAGTTCCATAACTGAGCACAATGTCTAAATTCCGTTGGTTGAAAAAGAGTTACATTTACCAGTATCCATGAGTCGGGAGTGGTTTGTTTGTTTGTTAGTTTAGTTTTTTTACTTTCATGGCATATCAAATTTCGTAGATTATTTAATGCCAAATCCATTTTTATACAAATAAACAGCTCTATTTCAAAAAATTTACTTTAGCATAAGTACACATATTAATTGTCAAAATATTTTATTTCAAGCCATTCAGTTTAGTCACACAGTATTAATTTAAACAAGTCGGTTCAGTATAAGTACAATTTTAATGTCAAAAACAGTTCTATTTTAAACAATTCAGTTTAGCATAAGTACGCAATTGAAATGTCCAAACAGTTCCATTTCAAGCAATTTAGTTAATCATTAGTACGCAGTCTAGTTCAATATGACCTATAGATTGGTCCCTATCACGTGCTACCACTCCGGGTCAGAATGGATCAGGAAGGTATGGCAATGAAGGAGTACTCCGTATTACCCCAAACTCCAGCATTACAGGAATCTCAACATCAGAATGTTTTGTATCATGTCCCGGACACTGGTTGGGGTTCTTACCCCTCTACAGAAGTGCAGTCGGTTTATTCTATAGTCACAGTCGACTGTGCAAGCAGAAGTGGGATTTCAAGCCCCTGTTTATTTATTTCAGTTTTCAGAGATCAATATTTTATATCCTAAGTTTTAACTGAGTTCAAATAATCTGCAGCCACCGGCACTGGCAAAATTTTACACTAGCTTCAACTGGAACATATATATTAGTTTTTATAAGAACTTACAAAGTATGCTCTTCTGAAAGATATTCTAGCATAGTAAGTAGAGTTCTCAGTAGTCGTTCGGGTGACCGCGGTTCAATCCCAGATGTAATCATGTTAAAGACTCAAAAATGGTACTTGATGCATTCTTGCTAAATAGTCGACATTACATGGTACGGATCAAGGATAAGTGGAGCAATCCAGTGAAAGGAGTAGCACCCTACCTTTCACCTCGGTTTCTTAACTATTAAAAAGAAAGTCTTCGGATCACCCTTGACTTTGGTCTGACAAAAAATAAATTGATAAGAAAAATAAATATATAGTAAGTAAATGAAATATATTTATGTACATGAAATGATGAAAAGAGACAGGCTTCTATATAGTCCCCTTACCAACACACACACACACACACACACACAGACACACACACACACACACACATATATATATATATATATATATATATATATATATATATATATTAGTTGTAACCATACAGAAGGTTTTGTCAGTTCAGCCTTTATTTCTCGCTATAGAGAAGAATTCTCTTTATTTTGACTTTTGTCAAATTATTGAAAATATTATCGCGTTCGACAGGTACTGTTTTATTACAATGCGCTTTTGTTAAAAAACACGTTTGAACCGACTGGCACTGAATTGGAAGTAAATACTAAACAAAAAAAATAATTTAGAGAGAGAAAGACAAGCGGGTATGGAAAAATCAAACAGCATGTCTCTTGCCCCAAATACAATTGATATTCACATCAAAGAAAAAAATATGTATATGTGTGTGTTTGTGTATGAGTGTGTGTGTGTGTGTGTGTGTGTGTGTGTGTGTGTGTGTGTGTGTGTGTGTGAAAGATAGATACATCGTAATATCAGATATATATCAACTCCTTACTCTTCTGTTTCTTTTTCACTTTCATTATCTATCAAATTCATTCATTCTTTCCTTCTTTCTTTTTCTTCCAGCTTGGTTACGTTTTTGTTTTTTTTGCTTTCTTTCTTCTTTACTGTATCATTTGATTACTTTCGTGATTTCTTTCTTTCTTTCTTTCTTTTTCTTTTTTCTTTTCTTTCTTCCTTTCTTTTGTTTTCACTCGTTCTTGCTTACTTACGATTTCGTTTTTTATTTTGGCTTTCTTTCTCCTTTACTATATTCATTGATTACTTCTTTCTTTCTTTCTTTCTTTTATTTCTATTAGTTCTTACTTGGTTACAATTTCGTTCTTTTTTGCTTTCTTTCTTCTTTTTCTTTCTTGCGTGATTTCTTTCATGTGTTTTTTCTTTCTTTTCTTCTGTTTTTTTTTCTTTTTTTCCATATCTTTTGTTATTTTCTTTTTGATATCTTTATTTTTCTCTTTTTTTTTGTGTATCTTTCTTTCTTTTGTTTGTTTAATGGCATATCGACGGTCGTAGGTTATTTCATAACAAAGCCACCCTTTTTTCACAAGAACTGCGATGATACTTTTCACTAATTGCTAGGAAGATTAGGGTGTTCATATACATCCCAAATTTATTCGTCTGAAAATGAACGTAAACGCGTCACTGGCTTTTGAACAGTCCAGGGTAAACTTCCTGATGATCCGTTAAGGTGAAACTTTAGTTGAAGATTTTCGACTAGCGATTTAAGTTAATTCTATAATTGGCTCCATTGTTTTATGTTGAGCACTTTAGTAATTGTAGCATTGCAGCATTCGCGGAGGGTTTTTTGGTTTTCTTTTGACCACTGACTGTGTACCCCTTGATTTTTTTCAAGGAGTCGGACGAGGTTGGTCTTTTCTTTCTTTTTTACCCAAAAAACTTTTTTCTTTTTCCTCTGGGCGGTGATTCGAGATATTTTTATCTCTTGTTCCTGGCCAGGGTTTTTTTGTTTTTTTCTGGTACCGTGAATACTGGTAGATATTAGATTAGTAAATATATATATATATATATATATAAAGAGAGAGAAAGGGAGAAAGAAAGAGAGAAAGAGAGGGGGACTAAAAAAAAAATGGAAATCCAAGGAGAAAAATTTAATGTAAAAGAAAGTAGACGTTATATCATTTCGGTTTTAATGTACCTTCACCAGGACAAGGAAGGATGATACTGAGTGACGTTAGATCCCCAATGCATCTAACTTCACTCGATATCATGTTAAAAGGTTCATTAGAACGTAAGCATTATAGGGTCGACTCTCTTTCATAATAAATTCTTCACTTAGGCTAACTTTGTTTTTCAATTTTTCTTTATACTGTCATATTAATTTCAATTATATCTTACTCAGAGAGAAAGAAAAGGAAAAGAAAAAAACAAAAAATTGGATGTACAGGCATGTATGGGAATGTATACGTACACACAAATACTTTGTATTTACTTGTTAATAAAATAAGTAAAGTTGTCTCCCTTTAGTCGAGGGTAACCCGAAGGCTCCTTTTTCGATAGCTACTACACCAAGGTGTAGGGGAGGGCGCTACTCCTTCCATGGATTGCTCTACTTTACCCTTGATCCGTACCTTATAATGCAGAGTGTTAAGCAAGGAGGCATCAAGTACCATTTTTTGAGTCTTTGGTATGACTCGACTTGGGATTGAACCGAGGTCTCCCGGGCCATTGGCGAACACTCTAACCGCTAGGCCAATAGAAAAATGCAAATGAAATAAAATGGAAAAATAAAAACAGAAATGAAAATAGATGAATGAAAAATAAAATAATATGAAATAAAATAAGAAATCAATAAATTTAAATGAAAAGAATTACACCCCCATACAAAAAACGCATTTATAGTCTCCTGAAGAGCACCACGAAGTCTGAAACACGTGCAGAGCATACTTATATGAAATAAAGACCTAAAGAATTGCCTTCTAATTCATTTGCAAGCCTCTTCATTAAAACACACACACACACACACATATATATATATATATATATGTATGGACAAAAATTGAAAAACAATGTTATCTTAAGTGAATAATTCATTGTGAAAGTCGACGCTATGACGTTTCCATTTTAATAGACTATCTTCAGGACTTTAAAAAAGCTGATACTCAGGGTTTATTTTTTGTATTTTTGTTTGTTTGTTTGTTTTCATCAGTAAGAGTTTTCAGACTATTGTCTTCGACTTTATTATTTTTTCACAAGGTTTCGGTCGCTGTATCCTCCGGTCTTCCTCAGGGGTCCCCCGTTCATCTGGGCATAGAAATGATTCAACCTGTGAAATCATTTTTAAAGTTTGATTTTAATGATTTCCCAGGTTGAATCATTTCTATGCCCAGATAAACGAGGGACAGCCGAGGAAGGCCGGAGGATTCAGCGGCAGAAACGTTGGAGAAAAAGTAAAGACGAAGACAAAAGTCCAAAAACTCTTAATGATAAAAATCATCAAGCTTCGTCTCAGAAATTTAGATAACTGACACTGAATGTTATCAAAGCAACGGCGGAAGTGTAATAAAATACAAAATCAAAGAAGGAAATTATATGTACAAAGAAAGGAAGAATATAAAACTGTTCAATCGATAAATCAGTATTCATATTTAAAAAATATATCACGTGTTGTGTAAGGCAATGTTTTAAAACAAATGGAAATATCTTTGACAATAAATTTTTGACCTTGGATTACTTTGTTTTTCACTTTTTCTCCTTACTGTCTAATTCTTTCACACTATTTACTTCCATATATATATATATATATATATATATATAATCTGATGAGAAAATCCAAGGGGTAGGAATATAAAATATACTCAATACCAAAGGCTATCGACTGTGTGATTAATTTGGGATTAAAAATAAATTAAAACTCACGAGCAGAGGGAAAATATTTTTCTTATAAAATAGTTAAAAATTCCATTTCTTTGGTATCATTATCAATTTATTTCAGGTCTATGATGACCCTCTTCTGGTGGTGAAAGAAAAATACTGTTTTGCATTTGGCTTTCGTTTAGGTATGTTTTTTTTTGTTTTTTTGCTTCCGGAGAAAAACAATTTTAATTTTTTTTTTAATGTTTTAATTAAAATCTTAATGGTGG
>OY757941.1:37444716-37487918 GCA_963585895.1 Sepioteuthis lessoniana
TCTCATCTACACACACACACATACACATTCACACACACACACACACACCCACACACACACACACACATATATATATATATATATATATTAGATATTTATTTATAATTAATGGAATTTAAACTGTGATCCCTGGGTTTCATGGAGTTTTTTACAAAACAAACAATCATCAGGTTAGTTAGCAAAATGAAATGAATTGAAAACCGAAAAATTCAGTCAAAAAACCGTTGGGGTTTTGTAGAATTTTTACGTGTGATTGTAAGAGTGTGAGTGTGTGAGTGGGTGTGTTTGTGTGGGTTATATTTTTTACAAAACAGCAATCGCTCTCTATATTATATTGCACTTGGTTCAACACAAATCCACAAAGTGATTTAGTGACAACAAACACTGTTATAATATATATATATTATATATATATATATATATAATATATATTATATATATATATATATATATATGCAGAAGAGAGAGTGTGTGTGTGTGTGTGTGTGTGTGTGTGTGTGTGTGTGTGTGTGTGTGCACGTTTGTGCGTATCTGTCTATCTGTCTGTCTATTTATATACGTTTGCATTCACGTGTGTGTTTAATTTTGGCTGCTATTTTGTAGTACAGACGTTTTCTCACGAACGTCCTCCAAATATCAAATATAGGATAAACATTGCTCTTTTTTTATCCATTGTTACGGCTCCTGTTCAGGCAAATTATCCTCAAATTATTTCGTCTAATTTCTTTCTTTTTTTTAACTTCAAATGTAAAATATATTACGATCGGAAAAAAATGTTTACATCTGTAAAAAAAAAATTAGATAAGTTAGTATTCGTATGATTATATCCTCGTTTCCATAATTCAATTTCTTTTATTCCTATCTCTATCAGTGTCTGTCTGTCTGTCACTCTCTCTCTCTCTCTCTCTCACTCTCTTTCTCTCTCTCTCCCTCTTACACAAACGCTCACTACACCTTTCTTCCTTCTTATTCCTCTTTCTCTCACATCGAAGAAATAGAAATACACACACACACACACCACACACACATATATATATATATATGAGATAGATACATCGCATAAACATATACATAACTCTTTACTCTTTCCTTTTGTGGGAAGAGTGTTCGCCAATGGTCCAGGAGACCTGGGCTCAATCCTGTCGCGTCACACCAAAGACTTTAAAAATGGTACTTGATACCCTCCTTGCTTAACATCAGCGATATAAGGTACGTATGAGGGTAAAGTGGAGCAATCCAGGTAAAGGAGCAGGGCCCTCCCCTACACTTAGGAGTAGTAGCTAAGGAAAAAGGAGCCTTCTGGTCGCCCTCGACTAAAGGGGGACAACTTTACTTACTTACTATTCAATTCATTCATTTTTCTTTCTTTCTTTCTTTCTTCTGTTTTTACTTTTTCTTGTTTTTTTTCTTGCTTACTTTCTTTTTGCTTTCATTATTTTTTCTTTTTTTCGTTCTTGCTTTTCTTTATTTATTTATTTCTTTACTGGCATCACAATCGTCATTGTGAATAGGTACAACACAATATAGCGTTAACTTATTTTTAAGTCCCAAATTTGATTTAAAGAGTGTCGTGCGGAGGTGAAAGATGACCAATAGTTGAAGGCCTTCAACAAGCAGAACTGAAGTCAAAATTAATGGGTAAGAAATGTGCTGGGTAGTGAACATCGATTGAATGTTTGAAGATCGCAAGCCAGTTGGACATGAAAATGGACAGTGTTTGGGAGTTTATTACGATAATTTTCAACGAATATTTCAGCATGTGGTAAATATTCCCAAAAATGATTCCAGGCCTGCTAGATGAGTTTATGTCATCCATGAAAGTATTTAAGAACTCCTCTACACGAGCAGGTTACGACACAAGTACAATCCTTTTCGCGGTTGTTGGTTGGTTGGTTGGATTTTATGGTATATCAACCTTTGTAGGTTATTTAACGCCAAATCCATTTTTCTGTAAATGTTCAATTCTATTTCAGACAATTCAGTTTACCATGAGTACACAGTTTAATCTCAAAAATATTTCTATTTCAAGCGATTCAATTTATTCAAACAGTTCTAATTCAGCTAATTCAGTTTATTATAAGTACTGATTTTATTTACACACAGTTAAATGTCAAAACAATTTGATATTAAACAATTCAGTTAAGAGTAAGTAGAGTTTCAATGTCAAAAACAGTTCCATTTCAAAGAATTCAGTTTAGTCAAAAAGTTCTAATTCAGACAATTCAGTTTAACATAAGTATGCTGTCAGTTCTATTTAAACCATAGATAGAGCCCAATTACGTGTTCTTTCTTTAAAAAAAATTAAAAATAGGAAAGCTGCAGGGCTTGACGAGACTCCCCCAGAAGTATGGAAGACCAGACAATTCGAGGACATACAGCTTCGACACTGCAACGCAGTCTATAATCAAAATCCGATAGACAGATGGATGAAGGGATGCATCCTCTCCTTCCTTAAAAAGGGTGATCTCGGATTAGCCAATAACTACCGATGTATAACACTTACATCCATAGCAGCCAACATTTACCATTCCCTACAACGAAACCACATAGAACCCAAAATCGAAAACATCCTTCGGAAAAACCAAAATGGATCCGAAAAAATAGATCCACGACCTCACAAATATTGACCATCCGTAGAATCCTTGAAGGCGTACGGGCAAAAAACATACTGGCGACACTTCTATTTGTCGACTTTACCAAGGCCTTCGATTCCATTCACAGAGGAAAGATGGAACAAATCTTACTAGCATACGGCCTATCAAAGGAAGCCGTAGCAGCAATAACGATTCTCTACAAAAACACAAAAGTGAAAGTATGTTCACCGGATGGAGACACAGAATACTTTGACATTGTTGCAGGAGTACTACAAGGAGACACGCTAGCCCCATACTTCTTTATCATCTGTCTAGACTACGTGCTTAGAACATCGATCGATAAAATCAGAGAAAACGGTCTCGAGCTGACAAAGAAAAGAAGCAAAAGGTACCCCGCAAAAACAATTACCGACGCCGACTACGCCGATGACATAGCAATACTGGCAAATACACCGAACCAAGCCGAAACACTACCGCATAGTTTGGAACGAGCCGCCACAGCAATTGGCCTCCATGTCAATGCACACTCAACTGAATATATGTGCTTTAATCAAGCAGGCAACATCTCCACACTAGACGGAACCTCTCTGAAATTATTAGACAAGTTTATCTACCTAGGAAGTAGTGTCTCATCAACCGAAAAAGACATCGACACGCGGCTAACGAAGGCATGGACAGCTATCGATAAGCTATCGATCATATGGAAATCAGACCTGACCGAGCGGTCGTGTCGATACTGCTGTATGGATGCACTATTTGTACGCAAACTAAACGGCTGGAGAAGAAGCTAGACGGCAATTACACAAGAATTTTGCGAGCAATATTGAATCGGTCATAGCGGCAACACCCAAAAAAGCACCAACTATACGGCCACCTACCTCCCGTCACGAAAACTATCCAGGTTAGACGAACCAGACACGCAGGAGACTGCTAGAGAAGCAGAGACGAGCTCATAAGTGATGTACCCCAATGGACCCCCACATATGGCCGAGCAAGAGCAGGACGACCAGCTAGAACATACATACAGCAGCTCCGTGAGGATACGGGATGTAGCTCTGAAGACCTGCCAGAGGCGATGAATGATAGGGAGAAGTGGCGAGAGAGGGTCAGGGATATCCGTGCTAGCGGCACGACATTATGATGATGATGATGTGCTATCATTCCGGGCCAGAGTTGACCTGAGAGCAATGGCAATAGAGGTGTGCGCTATATTCCCCAAAGCTGTAGCATCACTGGAACCTCAACATAAGATTGTTTAGAGTCATATACAGGACACACGTTGGGGGTGTCTTACCCCTCTGAAAAGGTGCTGTCGGTGTATTCTACGGCTGCAGACGACTGGGCAACCCTTATGCCGAGCCGAAAAGGTTTTGAATTAAGAGTTTTCCTTGATATGCCAAAAATTAAGAGCATGGTCTGGTCTAAGATTTTATCTAAAGCTAAAGGGAAGATTATTGGATTCATACCTTTCCTAAGGGTATTAATGCAATGTGAAATGCTCACAGTCTCGTCAAGGATTTGAACTCAAGTCTCTGAGTTAATTTCCTCCGACGATATCCATTATACTACAATCGCCTCCTGGAGTACCCAATGTAGTTATTTCAGTAGATCCTTGAACATCCTTAGACTGAACCATACTGGCTTTGCAGAGTTATCAGTGGAGAGGAGACATAGATTTTTGAGTCGGAATCTAAGACTGAGATCTAACAGTAGAAGTCACCGACGTCAATGAGGTCGAAGAATATTAGACAGTGAAATTCAAAAGTCAGAAATGCTAATCACTTTCTTCATTGTGAAGTCTTGCCATTGTGCCAGACAATCAATCAGCTAGTCTATTAGGAGATCCTTCGGTGTATACCTCGCTTAATGCACGAGAAAAAACGAGAGATATGGCAGTACAAATTCTGTCTGCTTCACCCCAATAACGCATCTGCTAACAACGCACTCAACATCTGGCAGTTCTTAGCTGGGAGGAAAACTTCCATACAGGAACTATCCTCCCTATTCAACTGATCTTGCTCAGTATGACTTTTGTCTTTTCCCCCATCTGCATGGAATCATCGAGCCAGCGTGCTTTGAAGACGTGGAGGGCATCAAGATAGCCTTGACGACAGAACAAAGGAGCATTTAGGATGAAGCCTTGTAGTAGTGCTTAGAAGCGTATCAGAGAAGGATGAAAAAAATTTGTTTTTTTATTCTAACTCAGGAGTGGCATATCTACGTAGGTGTGTATGTATGACGGTAGTTAGGAAATGATAGATAGATAGATAGATAGATAGATAATGTTCTGGTAAAGCTGATAAAAAGCGGCAAACAGATGGAAGTGATATACACTGATTAATACAAAGATGGCTATACATAGAGGAGATAGATAGATAGATAGATAGATAGATAGATTAGACAAACAATAGATAGGCCACTACATAACTTTTTATGTATAAATATATTGTGAATAATCTAATATATATATATATATATATATATATATATATATATGTGTGTGTGTGTGTGTGTGTGCATGTATACACAGAGAGACAGGCAGAAGCAGAAGAATGAGAGACAGATAGATAACCAGACATACAGTCCAATGGATAGAAGTTGCAGACACTAATAGAAAAGTATATTATTGGTTATATTTCAAATATAATTAGTTTGAATATATATATATATATATATATATACATGTGTGTGTGTATGTGTGTGTGTGTGTGTGTGTGTGTGTGTGTGTGTTTATATATATATATGTAGATAGATAGATAGATACTGGTTAACACTCATGAAAAATGTAATTATTATCATGTACTTTTTTACTGTTTGCAGATTATCACCGGGATGGGGACATTTTTAGAAGAAAAATACGTTAACAAAAGAAACATGAATGAAAAACGACCAGCAGAAAAAAAAAAGGGACTACTACGCAAAAAACAAAATCGACATTATTTTAATGATAAAATATAGACTGTTTTTGGTCGAGTGCATTTTTCTTCTATTGTTTTTTTTTTCTTAATTTTCGTTTATTTTTTCCCCCTCTTTTTCAAGTTGTCTCCTGGCGACATTTTCAGTTCATCGTTCCGCGGACATTTTTTACGCCACGAGCTAAAAAGATAAAAAAATAAAACCGATAAAAAAGAAGAAAAGAAAAAGGCGCAATCCATCTGTTTATTTTGTCATTCACTTCCTTATTGATATTTTCGTTCTTCTATATTGATGGTGTAAGATTCTGGTGTCGTCGACGAATGTTGATTCAATTTTGTCCTCTCGTAATTCTTTTTTGAAACGCTTCTTCTTCTTCTTCTTCTTCTTCTTCTTCTTCTTCTTCTTCTTCTATGGCCTTTATTATTTTACTCCTTTGCAAGTTTTTCACACCAATATCAGCTGATGGTTTCTTACATGAGTTTGAGGGACAACAATGTTCCTCAAGTTTCCAGGACTCTTCTCAGTTTTCTAGTCAATCTTAACAGTACTGAAATCTAGATGGTCCCACTCGTGTTCTTATTTCTAGTTCTTCCAGTCCCTTGAATAATCCTTTGGAAAGAATACTGAGCACACCGATTACATTTGGTATCATCGTCATTTCATATCACATAGTCTTTTCGTTCTTGAGTAAGGTCCGGGTAATTATGTATCTTTTACCTTCCCTCACTTTTACTCTATGGTCTGCTGGAACGGCAAAGTCCACAATTCAGTAGGTTTTCTGCTTTTTGTCAACAATTGCTAAAGTTAGCCAAGATTAAGTTTGTTGGTTGGTTGGTGGGTTGTTTGGGTTTTATGGCATATCAACCTTTGTAGGTTACTTAATACAAAATCCATTCTTATTCAAATGATCAGTTCTATTTCAAAAGGGTCAGTTTAGCAAGAGTACACTGTTTAATTGTCAAAAAGATTTCTATTTAAAGCTATTCAGTTTAGTCAAACAGTTCTAATTCAAACAATTCAGTTTAGTATAAGTATAGATTTTATTTACACGCAGTTAAATATCAAAACAGTTCTGTATTAAACAATTCAGTTCAACGTAAGTAGAATTTCAATGTCTAAAGTAGTTTTATTTCAAACAATTCAGTTTAGCATAAGTTCGCAGTTTAAAGGTAACTACACAGTTTAATTGTCAAAAACAAGCTATTCAGTTAATTCAAACAGTTCTAATTCAAACAATTCAGTTTAGCATCAAGTACGCATTTTAGTTATATTTAACCCATAGATATGTCCCTATCAGGTGCTACCACCCCGGGCCAGAATGAACCTAGGAGCGATGGCAATGAAGGGGTGCTCTCCATTCCTCAAAGCTCCAGCATTACTGGAACCCCACCATCAGATTGTTTTGTATCATATCCAGCGGATCTTACCCCTCTGTAGAGGTGCAGTCGGTGTATTCTACAGCCTCAGCCGATTGGGCAATGGAGATTAGGTGACATTGGCCTAGCGGTTAGAGTGTTCGCCAATGGCCCGGGAGACCTGCGTTCAATCCCAGGTCGAGTCATACCAAAGACTTTAAAAATGGTACTTGATGTCTCCTTGCTTAACACTCAGCATTATAAGGTACGGATCAAGGGTAAAGTGGAGCAATCCAGGGAAAGGAGTAGCGCCCCCCTACACCTTGGTGTAGCAGCTATCGAAAAGGGATCCTTCGGATCACCCTCGACTATGGTCGCCAGCTCTATTCATCTAAATCCCTGATAATTTTGTGCTTTTCGGATTCTGGGTTGTTACTATAACACCTGTTTGCATGGTCAAATATAAATTTTTTGCACACTTACCAGTGTAACATCTTAGCCATCCAATCATGTGTACTCTCATACTCTCTGCGCAAATTTATTGCATTTGCGTATTATGTGATTGTTTCATCTCCCTGACAACATAACCTGCATTTGCTATTTTGTTGCGGCTAATCTAATCGTGCCTTGATATATTTTGTCCTTGTGGTGGTAGTCTGCGCTGATATCAGAAGAGATTCAGTTTTTCTCATAAGGTTTCCAATTTTTAGCTGGATGAGTAGGATGGGGTTTTAGAATACACCGACTGCATCTCGGCAAAGTGGTAAGACTACCAAAACGGGTATCCTTGATATGACGCTGAACAATCTGATGGTGAGACTACAGTAATGCTGGAGCTTTGGAGAATGCGGAGTATCCCTTTATTGCCATCATTCGCAAGTCCACACTGACCAGGAGTGGTAGCACCAACTAAAGTCCTATCTATGGGTCAAATAGAACAAAGCCGTGTACTTATGCTAAACTGAATTGTTTGAAATAAAACTGTTTTGACTGTGTGATTTAAATATATATATATTTATATTTAACTGAATTGTTTGAAACATTTATCAAAATGACTTTATTCTACGTTGAGTGACCCCAAAAAAGTTGACACGACGTCAAAGAAAATTCCAACCAACTTTAAGTTTCTGCTCGTTGGGATTTCTTGGGGTCCTTTTATTAATTAAGGATTCTTTTTCATGTTATCTCATTTTTTTCTTTCTTCCTATTGCTTCTCATGGTACTCTACATTTGGATCTTGGTTTGATTAGAAATGCTCTCAGCTACTGATTCCTATTGGACGGCAATATAGTTGTCATATTACTTATTGAATTATATATATATTTACCAACCCCTCCGCTCGGGCGTGATATGACACAAGGTCAATTTTTTAAGCAGAGTTTAACAGGTTTGAATTCAGAGTTTTCCTTCCCCTAGACTAGTTGCCTCAACAAGGCTGAATAAACCAGTCTGCCCTACTATTTACCCATAGCTGGAAGGAGAATAATTGGATTCATACCTTTCCAAAGGATATTAGTGCTATGTGAAATGCAATCAGTCTCGTCCAGGGTTTGAACTCGTGTCGCCGTGTCCATTTCCTACTTCGATTAACATTACACCACGGCTCCTTATTTGATTATATGTGTTTTAGAAGTCTCCTGAAGTGTATCAAACCTGTGAATAAATTACCATGACCAGAAATTCCGGCGAACATACGGAAATACTGGACAGCTTTTTCGACCTTATTAGGTCTCATCAGCAGTGTATATCGTGATCTCATCCTCTAGAGATAGAACCAGCGACCACAGATTGGAGAACCGAAAATCTACAACTGAGCCATCAATTCATATCACACACAAGTGACGCCAAATTAACTAGACATCGTAATTGCGCGACCAATTAACCTGAATGTGTCTTGCAAGTTACGTTCGTACTCTTTAGAGGGACACGGTCGCCCCCAGGGCCACGTCTTCCCCAAAGGATTAGAAATATGCATCCGCGTAATAATTATGACCTCAAGGGTAAAGATATAGGTCTACATTTTCTTTATTAAGTAGAGGAATTATATTGTGAATTGAATTACCATGTCGTGCGTAGGTGTTTGTCGGATTTTCTGGTCATAGTAATTCAGTTCACAATATAATTCATCTACTTTAAAAAGAACATGTAGATTAGTGTCAAACTTGTTTCTTACAGCTACCGTCAACTGATTTCTAGTATTACTATTGGTTAGGGATGACTAGTAATATGATGAAGCTTTAAGTGCTTTTCTGTCTTCTATCTGCTGAGTTATATGAGAGATCAGAAGATTTATCTACAAAAGGAAAATATGTCACACGGTTCAAAGTTCTCTATCTCTAACATACTCATACATGAATATGTGAAATGTACATAGAATGTTCATAACGCACATAGGAATCCCGAAACACAAAAACACTTACGATTTCTTAGTTCAGGTACGAAACTTTTTATTACCTTTGTGTTAAAAGGTTTTTCGACATAAGAAGAGTGATACACAATCTTTCTATGCTGACTTTACCGTCTGCCTCCGACCACGCGCGGCACCAGCCGCAAACTACTGGTCTGATCTCGGCGAGCCCTGAAAGTCAACCGTCTTCTTCCCGGGCAGGTTCTCAACTCCTTGAATTTTTCCAAATCTCAAAAATTCTCACCCCACGCTTCCGTTGCATGACGTCATTCACACCGCCTGAACTCATTTCCTATCTGGGATTTTTACTTTGACATGTCTGAATGACACATCCTCCCCGCATGCGCGTGAACACCTGCACTCATGTTGCACCTAACTAACCCATGCGCTAAGCGAAAGGTTCTCAGCCTAACTAAACCGAAAGGCAAGATATATAAAACGAAATCCCTCGGCCATTATATTACATATCTACTTCTTGCTTATAAATATACAATCAACACGTGCTTTAAAGTTAGTTGGGTAGGACTAGGTCCATAGTTTCTGTCATGGAGACATATCCTACCATACCCCAAAGATGGACTCGTCCAACCTAAACATATTCTCTGATTTATTGGGGTCCTTTTATTAATTAAGGATTCTTTTTCATGTTATCTCATTTTTTTCTTTCTTCCTATTGCTTCTCATGGTACTCTACATTTGGATCTTGGTTTGATTAGAAATACTCCCAGCTATTGATTTCTTTTTGGACGGCAATATAGTTGTCATATTACTTATTGGGTTATATATATTTACCAACCCCTCCGCTCGGGCAGGATATGACACAGGGTCAATTTTTTAAGCAGAGTTTAACAGGTTTGAATTCAGAGTTTTCCTTCTGCTAGAATAGTTGCTTCAACAAGGCTGAATAAACCAGTCTGCCCTACTATTTACCCATAGCTGGAGGGAGAATAATTGGATTCATACCTTTCTCAAGGATATTAGACAACTTCTCGTTCCTTACGAGACATTTGACTGACGGGCTGCAAGCCGAGCACGGCTAGTACTTCCTTTGTATGACTTCCTTTTTCTGCTAATTCAATAACGTTTAGCTATCACCCGTTGTTTGAGATGTTCTTCCACCGGTCTTATCTGAAGACCACAACAGTTTCTATTCGCATTTTTTAAAATTTAGTTTTAAGGCGTTCTAGACTTAGAAATATGCTAGTTATTTCTTGTTTTTATTTGACGAGTTGTATATGCTAAATTTGCTATTTCTGTCTTTGCCGATTGGAGCATTCATTTTATCACCGATAATTAGAACGTTGGGTTTCGAAATGTGTCGTACAATGAAGAACAGTTCGTTGTAGAAAGTGATGATAACCATTTAATCACTGGCACTAATGCGACTTGGGTAAGAGACGATAGTTGTGCAGAGGTTGCCGTTAAATGTGGTAACTTCCTTTTCGTTGTATTCATTCTATGTGTTTCAGTGATTTTATAGCACGAGGTCTAAGTAGCAGTAGTAGATTTATTAAATTAAGAGATCTACCTTTAAATGACCCTATATTGAGAATGTTTTGTATCTGAGTAAGTTTGAAACCCAGTTGGTTGGGTCTGTAGAGGACACCGACTGAATATTTGCTATACCTATACTTATACTAAACTGAATAGCTTGAAAAAGAAATGTTTTTGACAATGCAACATTGTACTTATATCAAAGTGAATTGTTTGAAATAGAACTGTTCATTTGAATAAAAATGGATTTGCCATTAAATTACATACAAAGATTGATATGCCATAAAACCAAAACAAACAAACAAAGGAACGGATAGATAGATAGATAGATAGATAGATAGATAGATAGATAGATAGATAGATAGATAGATAGATAGGAGCCCGTGGTGTAATGGGTATTATCGTAGGAAATGGACACGGCGACACGAGTTCAAATCCTGGCCGAGACTGATTGCATTTCACATAGCACTAATACCCTTGGGAAAGGTATGAATCCAATTAGTCTCCCTCCATCTGTGGGCAAATAGTAGGACAGACTGATTTCTTCAGCCTTGGTGAAGCAACAGCTCTGAATTCAAACCTGCTAAACTTTGCTTAAAAATTGACCTTGTGTCATATCCTTCCCGAGAGGAGGGGTTGGTAAATATGGATAGATACTTCCATATCTATTAAGGATAATTGGTCCCATGACATAATGCGTTCACATATGACTGCGAGTTCACAAGAACAGATCTTGAAGAAAAACGTTGCATATTGGAATACCCTGAGCTCAAGAACATCATAAAAAAGAAACACCAATTGGTACCAGGGGTAGATACTAGAACAAATTTATTTATCCACTGACTCAAGATATGAAATCATTAATACAACCAGTAAATAAGTATTTATTTAAAACGGAGTTTTTCTTTCGTTTTCTCGTATAGGCAAATTTTTGTTTTGTTCTCGCTTATATATACATATATGTGTGCGTGTGTGTGCATGCATTAATATGTGCGTATATATATATATGTTTGTCTATGCATATGTGTACATATATATATATATATATATATATATATAAGCAAGTGCATTTAGATAAATAGATAGATAGATAGATAGATCAGTGTGTATGTGCATGTATATTTGTGCATATGAATATAATTAATGATATTCCTGTAAGCGTATATATATATATATATATATGTATATATATGTCTCTGTGTTTGTGTGTGTTTGTATATGTCTTAATATGTATAGGTGAGTGTGTAAATATGTCTCTCTGTGTGTGCTATATATATATATATATATATGTATGAATGCATGGGTTAGATTATTAAATTTTGAGATTATTTTATACCAAGTAATGTTTATATGTATATTATATGTGATTTTAAGTGAAGAGTCTGTTGGTAACATTACAAAACGAGCTTGAGCTCATGTTTTTTTTTCACAATTAAATGGTTTCAAGTATTCCGATCTAATACTAATAATCATTTTCACAGTTAAATCGTTTCAAGTATTGTTATTTATAGTAGGCATACCCTTAATTGGATTTCAAGCATTGCAATCTAACACTAACGCTTCTATCTCATATTATCATATTGTTCTTACACTTAAATGGTTTCAAGTATAGTCAATTTTTTAAATAATTCTATCTGACATTTTAATAAGACCCTAACAGGCACAACAAAGCGAACCTGGGGGTAATGACAATGAAGTGTACTCCACATTCCCCCAAATTTCCTGGACTGGAGCCTAGCCATCAGATAGTCTAGCGTTATATACAAGAGATTCATTTTTGGTTGTCTTTACCTTCGGCAGAGACGCAGCTGGCGTATTCTGCAGCCATCGCTAACTGCGCTGAATGAATACATGCATATATATATATATATATATATATATATATATATATATATATATATATATATATAAGCATGTTCACTTAAAGACTAAGCATTTTTTTCAAACTCTTCAAATGAAGACCTTTGAATCCTCTTATTATTTTTCTTATGTGTCGGTCAAACTAGTGTAGAAACTGTCCCATATTAGTCCTGGCGCTTTCGACCATTTCGCTGGTTATACTCAGGGATCGTGTGAGGTTCTTTGTTGTTGTGAGTTTATTTTTTTGTATATTTATTTTCATTTTTTAATTTTTAATGTGGTTGGCTCATTCTGTTTGGGTGTTTTTTAAAAATTATTTTCATGGTTATTACTCCGAGGATTTCAAATGGTTTTTATTGCAATTTTTATATATGACTTTTGTATTGTTAATTAGAATCTTTCTTATATCTGGGGATTTGAGTTTATCTGTCTCTTTGTTATGCTTTGTCAATAAATCCAGTTTTATGGCACTTATGTCAGAGAGGTATTAGGTAAGGTGACAAGAGAATGCCGTTGTTGTATGACTAATGTAGGTATTAGCTGTTGTTATTTTCTGAGAAACACTCTCGAAATGGACAGGTAAATTTATCCACTACATTAGTTTGATTTAAGAAAGTTTTGGGAGTTTGGGGACTTTTAACTATGAGGTTTAATGATTCAGATTCACTGTAATAGATAATAAGTTTCCTTTTTTTTATGTTCGATGGATTTAATTTCTTGCTCGTCTAATTTATGCTTTTTATACATTCAATTCTTGTAATATACGTTAATTATGTTTGTATTATTATTATTGTTGTTATTATTGTTATTTTTATGGATGTTATCTTGGTATAGTTTTATTTGTTGATCGATTAGTTTATTCGGCAATCTGTTTTTAATTAGAATTTATTTTATGTTCGTTAGTTCTTTGTAAAATATTTTCTTATAGGGGGATATGTGATAGGCTTTATGGATTAAAGTTTTATAAGGACTATCTTTTATTTTGATGACCATTTACAATGATAGTTAAGTAAAGTGGAGTTGTGACCGATTGATTTTTTGTACAGGGATGTAACGAATTTTCTTTGTTACTGGAATCTCTTAGGACCCCAAGGAAGGAGAATTTTTATTAATGTTGAGTTCAATTGTAAACTTTAGTTAGGAGTTCTTTTCGAGGTCTTGTTTTAGTTTGTTAATTTCTTCGGAGGGTTTTGTGGCAATAAAGATGTTGTCTACATAACAGAAGTATATATTGGTCTTTTTATTGTGTTAAATATTTTGTTTTCGATGTAGGTTATGTAAAATTCGGATATGGAAGGTCAAAGGAGAGAACCCATGAAAATACTTTCAGTTTGTGTGTATATTTTTCCTGAAATGTCGGAGAACGATACTTGTGTCATGTAAGCATGGAAAAATTTTTCGAGGATGTTTGGCTTTATGTCCGGAGGAAGAATGAAGGGTTCATTTTATAGTTTTTTTTTTTAATAATCATTTTAATTGTTTCTTGGACAAATGCATTACGACATCACATCAAGTGATACTGTAATACATTTGTAGTGGGGGTAGAATTTAAGATTTGTATGAAGTCAGTTGTTGATTCAATGCTATTCTTGTTCTTGATATATGGTTGTAAGACATTATTAACAGTTTTTGATATATAATATTCAATAGTAGGGATTTGCGAGCTTATTGGTCCGAGGGGATTTCCTGGTTTGTGGGGTTAGATTTTTTTTCCGTATATGCACCTGGGTTTGTTGTCGTCTATCATTTTGGAAAGTTGGTGCCCGTGGTGACCCAGTTTCCGTGATGGTTGATTGTATTAATTATCTTATTTTGTGGTTTGTGTCGTGCGGACAGTTTTTCGATTAACTGTTAAGTTAGTTAAAATCTCGAAGAGGAAAAAATTCAGATCGGTACGTTCGACTGAGTACATCGCGACCTATCAATTCTACACAGGAAGACCAAATGTAAAGAAAATGGATTCATGTATTTCACAGGTTCAACTGAGGAAATGAAAACAATGAATTTGGGGACACTTGTGAGATGAAGGAATAACTTTGTAAGATGAAATCACACAACCGATTTCCTTAATTTAGATATATAAGAATTACAAAATTTTGTCAGTTTTCAATTGGAAAGAGTAAAGAATTTTGAGAAATGAGATAAAAGATTTCAATATAAAGAGATTTTAGGGGATAGAATTTCAATATAAAGAGATTTGGAGAGAATGAAATTTGATATGACGAGAGTTTGAGAAATAAAATTTGTAGGAAGTGAGTGGCACTAAAGCCAAGTTTAATATTTAACTTAGTAGCATTTTTAGGGGGTATGCCAGTAACGGTAATTCAGACAGTAAGTTTAAACGGTAAGTTTCGCTGCTTTCTAGTTCGGATACTGATTCGAAAAGATAACCCTGACAATAAAGTTTTTAAAAGGGTAATTTTATACAAAAGAAACGAAAAAAAAAAAAAGGGATAGAAAAGATAAAGTGTAGTAAATTCTTAGCACAATTTGCGGGAACTTTTCTGCGAGAGTGTCCGGGAAACAATGTTCTTTGAATTTGAGTATTTTTTCTTTTTCTTTTTTTTTTTTTTTGATTTGTATAAATGTTTTAGAGTTCTTTTAATTACGAGTCTTCTTTAAAATTCTTTTCAGCCGAATTCTCGGTTGGATTTTCTTTCTGTCGTTTAACTTTGTTGAATTTGGTTAGTCAACTTTCATGTAATTTTCTTTCATTTGTTGGGAAGCTCTATTCAGGAATCGAGTGACAAAATCTATTGCAAGCTCAAGTTTTGTGTGCCTTTACAGTTCGATCCCCGAATTCGCATTGAGGGTCAAATAGTAGTTCCTGACAAAAAGGAGGAAGTCACTTTTTGGTACCGCACTGTCTGGGATTACTTCTCCCTTCTCCACTCCGCCCAAATCAAGGCCGCACGTGACAGCTTGTTTTTTTTTTTCTTAGAAATAAATTTTAATAACAATTGAGGTTAAACATCGGTCACGACAGATTGGATCTTTTTGTGCCTGTTCATAGACCCTAACAAGTTTTTCTCTCTCTTTCTCTCTCTCTTTCTCTCTCTCTCCCTCTCTCTCTCTCTTTCTCGATACTGTATGCAGTCTGAACATTGAACAGTATATCTGGATAATAAAACAATTCTACAGCCCCAGCCGACTGGACAAAAGAAGTTCCCGTTGGATTGTGTCATTTCTTATCTGTGGATCTTTCAAACACAGCGAGAACACAGAGACCATTGGTTAACAATTTATCTGAAAACGCATTTGGCGCCGTTACCACGATAAGACCTATCATTATTATTACATTTGGTACCAAAAATGTTGTCGTGTACAATGGTATTACATTTGGCTAGGGAGTCGTGACCGTGATATTGTTACATTAGTCCCGTGCCAAGATATCATTACATTTAGTAACATACCCAAGTAATAATCCCACAAATAGTTCCGACCCAGAACCATAGTGTAATAAAGGGTAACTAACCCGAGAACATAGTGTGACGGCAAATTGACTAAAATCCCAAAACGGGACTTTTATTTTCGCACGTGTGAAGACGGGACAGGTTGGCACTTGATCCCCTATATAATAAGTCCTCGTTCAGACTTTTTCTCTCAGGTATATAAGAACTAGCATATTATGTGAGGGACTAATTTAGGACCAGACTGACCGCCGATGGCAAGGGGTTCCAAATTCTCTAATAAGATTTAGGACATATTACTGTTACACGAATACGTTCCAATAAATAATTGTTAATTGTTGACTGAGAGTTCTTGTTGTCTTGGAGTTACCATCACACAGGCAAATTGGTTCCAACGATTCACCCCGACATTTGGAAGATCCGGTTGGTTTGTGTCATTCCCTATCTGTGGATCTTTCAAACTCAGTGTGTTCCCAAAGAGGGTTGATAAACAAACTATCTGGAAACGCATGTGCTCGTCATGGAACCAAGACCATAATCAAGTACGATGACAAGCATAGTGCCACAGATCTAAAATAAATGAACGTCTAATCACACCCTCATGATTTTCTTAATACGACTAGTCCTATACATTAAAAAAATATTATCCGAAAATGGTTGTCATGATGAGTTGATTGGACTAGTGGTTAGAGTGTTCGCCCGGGAGACCAGGGTTCAAGCCCAGGTCGCGTCATACCAAAAACTTTAAAAATGGTACTTGATACCTCCTTGCTTAACACTCAGGAATATAAGGTACGTACCAAGGGTAAAGTGGATAAATCCTGGGAAAGGAGTAGCGCCCTCTCCTAGATATTGAAAAGGGAACCGTCTGGTCACCCTTGACTACGGTCACCAACTTTACTTTATGTTTCTCAAGAGCCTTCATATATATATATATATGTGTGTGTGTGTGTGTGTGTGTGTGTGTGTAAAAAAATGTATTACAAAGTAATCCAAGAGGAAGGAGAGATTTATTGAGAAGTCGACACAATAGCGTTTCGGTTCTACTGAACCATCATCAGGACCATAAGGGGTGATTTGAGCTGTTTTAAGTCAACGATGGATGTTTAAAAATGCAAAATACAAAATTTGTTTTGTAAAAAAAAGTTTGCTATTTAATTGGTGAATCAGCGTTTCTTGTTTTAATTACGTCATTTGACTTATTAGGAATATTGTATAGAATTTATGTTACATTTGTTTATCGAGAAATCTTTTGACTCGAAACCTTTCTCGATAAACAAACATAACATAAATTCTATACAATATTCCTAATAAGTCAAATGACATAATTTAAAAAAACAAATATTGAATCACCAATTAAACGGCCAACTTTTTCTTATTATAAAAATTTTCCCCTAGGTTTTTGTATTTTGTATTTTTAAGCATCCATCGTTGACTTGAAACTGCTAATATCACCCCTCATGGTCCTGAAGATAGTTCAGTAGAACCGAAACGCTATATTGTAGACTTCTCAATAAATCTCTAGTTCCACTTGGATTACCTCATTATCAATTTTTCTATATATTGTCGGATTACAATCCTTTATTTACTTTTCGTATATATATATATATATATATATATCATGTCGTGCCGCCAGCACGGATATCCCTGACCCTCTCTCGCCACTTTTCCCAATCGTTCATCGCCTCTGGCAGGTCTTCTGGGCTACATCCCGTATCCTCACATAGCTGCTGTATGTATATTCTAGCTGGTCGTCCTGCTTTTGCTCGTCCATATATGGGGGTCCATAGGAGTACATCACTTATGAGCTCGTCTCTGCTCCTCCAGCAGTGTCCTGCATACCTGGATCGTCTATTTTGATAGTTTTCGTGATGGGAGGCAGGTGGCCGTATAGTTGGTGCTTTGTGGGGTGTTGCCGCTAGGACCTGTTTAATATTGCTCGCAACATTCTTGTGTAGTTGCCGTCTAGCTTCTTCTCCGGCCGTTTTGTTAGCGTCCAAGTGGTGCATCCATACAGCAGTATCAACACGACCGCTGCTTGGAAGAAACTGCGTTTCATTTTATTGGTCAAGTCTGATTTCCATATGACCGATAGCTTATCAATAGCTGTCCATATATATATATATATATATATATATATATATATATATATATATATATTGAATGTAGAAGTGAGTGATTGTTTCAAGTGAATGAATACGGAAGAAAACAATACGTGACGATTCTTTCATTCGTTAATAATTACTATTCGATTATGTTCAGTGAAAAATGAGACAAATTTTGTAAGAAAAAATTCCAATAATTCAGAACAAGCTAAAAGAACAAGGTGATAGATTTTTAACTGGTCAATAATTAATATATTCGCTCCCATAAACAGGTGTCACATTTGATTAAATTGCCCCTTCTAATAAAATGAATGGCCTCAATTAATTTAGATAAATTTTAATTACAGAGAACTGATAATGTTTTATTTGATTTTGTATTTTATTTCATATTATCACAGAAAGAAATCAAAATTCTCTATTCGCTAAGAACATGACTTTTTCTAGTAACGATTGCCCTTTTTTGTCAATAGATTATCGCCGAATAACTTAATTCGACTTCTATAACTAATAACTTGATTTCGGTTCCGTAACTTGTACTATACTTTGGGTTTTGTAACTCATAGATTAATTTGGCTTCCGTTCTTAATAATTTAATTTTTCTTCTTTTACTAGTTATATAAATTGTATTAGTTTACTTATAACACAATTTAGTTTCCGTAACTAGTAACTTAAATTGGGTTGCGTCTCTAATAAAATGATTTAGATTCCGTAACTAGTAACATAATCCGCGTTGCGTGACTAATAAGTTAATTTGGGTTCCATATCTAGATACATAATTTGCGTTATGCTGCAAGTTACATAATTTGGGTAATATGACTTGTAACATAGTTTCTGTTTTGTAACTATTAATATTATTTGGGTATTGTGATTAATAATATAATTTCTGTCATGTAACTTTTAACCTAATTTGAGCAGCGTTACTAATAAGTTAATTTGGGTTATCTATCTGGTAACATAATTTGATTTCTGTAACTAATAATTTAATTTGTGTTCCGTAACTAGTAACTTCATTTGACTTTTGTAACTTGCTACTTAATTTGGGATCCGAATCTTGTAACTTGATTTGAGTTCTGTAACTTGGTACTTAATTTGTGTTCCGTAACTAGTAACTTAATTTGCGTTCCGGTATTGGTAACCTTATTTTGTCGAAGAGAATTAACTTTGGAATTGACCTTCAATTATTCTCCAGGATTCTTTTTAAGCGAAATGATATCCCATACATGCAAATAAATATACTTGCTATTCTTAATTTCATTTAAAAAATGAAATAATTTTACACTAATTTTAAGATATTTTGATCAATTTCGAATATTCGGAAAATTTGTCATAATTTTAAAAAGATGCATATTAAACTTTATGAAGCCAAAGATTTAAAAATGGAAATATTTACTTTCTTTCAATATGATTCTTAAGAAAAGACATGCATCTGGTGTTGAGGCTCCAGTTATGAAGCTCTGAGAAGTGTGAAACACTTATTCATTCCAATTAATCCCAGGTCTACTCTGACCTGGAGTGGTAATACCTGTTACTGGCTCATTATTGGGTCAAAGAGATATTAGATGGGAATAGTTGAAACAAAATGAATTTGTACAAAGGATTAAGCATTACGAATTATTATTTGAAATAATTTTTGAGAATTGGCTTTATTTTTTTTTTCAGATACATTAAGCCCTAGAATTCTGTTCCAATTATAATTAGTCAGAAATCCTTGATATTATATAACTATGAAAACAAATGATTATAGTAAAAAAAAAAGTGATTTAAAAAAAGGCAATGTTGGCTCATTGGTCCAATAGTTAGAGTATTCGCCAATGGCCCGCGAGACCTGGGTTCAATCCCAGGTCGTGTCATATCAAAGACTTTAAAAATGGTACTTGATACCTCCTTTCTTAACACTCAGCAATATTAGATACATATCAAGGTTAAGTGGAGCAATCCTGGGAAAGGAGTTGCACCCTCCCCTAGACCTTGGTGTTGGAGCTATCGAAAAGAGAGCCTTCTGGTCGCCCACGACAACGGTCGCCAACTTTACTTACATTGAATATGCAATTTTGATTAGAATCAAGCATTTGTTAGAGAATCAAGTTTTGGCGAGTACAAAAAGCAAATGTGCTTATAAACCAAATGCCGTGATTGTTGATTGTATTAATTATTTCATTATCTGTTTCAGTAAGGCCACGAGTTTTTCACTTAGATATATCTTTAATCGGAAATGTAAGTCGAATTAAAAAGTTTACGTGAATGCACCAGAGATCACGAAAGAGGATTTGTCATTTCTACAAAGGAAGACCAAATGTAAACAAAATAGATTAATGTATTTTAATGGTTTGGTTGGAGAAATAAAAACAGTAAATCTGGAGACACGAATGAGATGACGAAATAACTTGGTGAGATGTCTAGTTTAAGCCGTTAACTGGCATACGTGCCCGGACCCACATTTGGGTTCGTGAAACTGCTTGCCTCATCAGGCTCACATTGCACAAAGTGAGCCGATGAGCAGCACTGACCAGCAGGGTTCGAGTCTCGGCTCGTTCCCGACCTCCCCTCCCCTTTATCCCCACTTTAATCGGCCTTCGGGCTTTTGACCTTGTGTCAAGTCGTGTCTGGTGGGAGGCAGCGACAAATATCTGGTGAGATGAAATCACGCGACCGATAAATCGAATTTAGATATATAAAAAATAGCGAATTTCGAAAAAGTAGTCAGTTGACAGGTGAAAGCAGTTAGAAGTTGACATAAAACATTGGTCGCAGCGGGGGGGGGGTCTTTGTGTCTGTCTTCTTTACTAACAGATTTTTTTTTCTCTCGTGCAACAGTATGCAGTCTGAATATCAAAATATATATCTATATAATATAGCAACCATTTTCTGTAAAAATATTGGACATATTACTGTTACACAAATAAAGTAAAAGTAAAGTTGGCGACCTTAGTCAAGGGTAAGCCAAAGGCTCTCTTTTCAATAGCTACTACACCAAAATCTATGGGAGGGTGCTACTCCTTTCCCCGGATTGCTCCACTTTACCCTTGATCCCTACCTTATATTGCTGAGTGTTAAGCAAGGAGGCATCAAGTACCATTTTTTAAGTCTTTAGTATGACTCGACCTGGGATTGAACCCAGGTCTCCCAGGCCATTGGCTAACACTCTATTGTTAATTGTTGACGGAGAGTTCTTCTTGTCTTTGAGTTGCCAACACACAGGAAACTTTGTTCCTAGGACTCACTACAACCATTGGAAAAAGGTCTGGTTGGTCGGCTGGTTGGTTGATTGGTTGGGTTTTATGACATATCATCTGTAGGTTATTTAACACCAAATCAGTTTTTTATGTAAATAATCAGTTCTATTTCAAACGATTCAGTTTATCATGAGTACACAGTTTAATTGTGAAAAAAACATTTCTATTTCAAACTATTCAGTTGATTCAAACAGTTTTAATTCAGCTAATTCAGTTTGGCGTAAGTACAGATTTTGATTATACAGCAAAATGTCAAAACAGTTCTATACATAACAATTCAGTTTAGTGTAAGTACTGTTTCAATGTCAAAAACAGTTCAATTTCAAACAATTCAGTTTAGCGAAAGCACGCAGTTTAAATGTAAGTACGGTTTAATTATCAAAAACTTTTCTTTTTCAAGATATTCAGTTTAGTCAAACAATTCAGTTTAGCATAATCATGCCGTTAGTTCTATTTAACACATTGATAAGGTCCTGTCAGGTGCTACTACGCCGGGCCTGGGTGGACCAGGGAGCGATTGCAACAAAGGGTTACTCCACATACCCCAAAACTCCAGCATTCCTGGAACCTCACCATTATATTGTTTAGTGTCATATACAGGACACTCATTGGGGGGGGGTCTTATCCCTCTGCAGAGGTGCAGTCCGTGTATTCTACAGCCCCAGCCGACTGGACAAAAGAAGTTCCCGTTGGATTGTGTCATTTCTTATCTGTGGATCCTTCAAACACAGCGAGAACACAGAGACCATTGATAAACAATTTATCTGAAAACGCATTTGGCGCCGTTACCACGATAAGACCTATCATTATTATTACATTTGGCACCAAAAATGTTGTCGTGTACAATGGTATTACATTTGGCTAGGGAGTCGTGACCGTGATATTGTTACATTAGTCCCGTACCAAGATATTATTACATTTAGTAACATACCCAAGTGATAATCCCACAAATAGTTCCGACCCAGAACCATAGTGAAATAAAGGGTAACTAACCCGAGAACATAGTGTGACGGCAAATTGACTAAAATCCCAAAACGGGACTTTTATTTTCGCACGTGTGAAGACGGGACAGGTTGGCACTTGATCCCCTATATAATAAGTCCTCTTTCAGACTTTTTCTCTCAGGCATATAAGAACTGGCATATTATGTGAGGGACTAATTTAGGACCAGACTGACCGCTGCTGGCAAGGGGTTCCAAATTTCACACTATCCCCACACCCACCAGGCCGCTTTCCTTCCTTCCCCTTGATAATGGAAGAATATGGACCTATAGGTTTTAGTCGTAATAATATTAATTTGTAGTAGTCGGCAACTCCGGTTTCCCGTGTGATATTGTTAAGGAATTAATAGGACAATTCTAAGCAAGATAACATAAGGTAAATAGAAGCTGAAAAGGAAGCATGAAGTAACAAATTCGTAGAAGAACTGCAAAGAACAAACTTAGACCACGTGGTAACATGAAAATACATGAATCCTTTACTGTACAAAGCGATACACTTTCAAAGTGTCAAATATGTATAATGAATGGACAGTCCACTAATATAAATGTCTTTTCTTGACTTTTGTTTTTCTTCAAATTGAGAGAGAGAGAGAGAGTGGTATATAAAGTTTGGGTATAAAGGAGAAATGGCCCCAAAGTTACTTATCTTATTTTTCGACGGGGTTCCACTGGAGAATCTTTCTTCTTTCATGGGCTAATAGACTTTATTCTATTTTCTTACACTGGCTTGTGAACCTGGGGTCCGTCGTGTCTCAGATATTCTTCTGTCTTCAACCCGGAGTAAATGGCTATGGGTCTGTCTGCCACGAGCTCTGCTCAAAAACTGACTTTCTTACTATCTATTTCCGCTGACAAATGATTGGCTGGGACCCCAAAACGGAAGGGCCGGAGGGGGCCCTTCCGTTTTGGGGTCCCAGCCAATCATTTGGCTTCTCTCCCTCTCCCCTTCCGGTGTTCGGCGACCTGAGGTTACTAAGTACCAACACCTGTTGATATCCCCTCTGTGACCCACATTCTCTCTTAACGGTCACTTTTTTGACGGGTTTCCACTGTTCATTCCAACGGGAGGATAATATTAATCTTACTTCTATCGTCTCCGTGGGCTATCACGTGACAATAGTATCAACTTTGGTGCCGGACCAAACCATTGTATTACATGCTCTTAAACAAATGAACCAAAATAATTTCAACTATATGTTCTGTTTTCTTTAGCTCAGGGTTTTTTTTTCTTATGTTTTTTTTTGTTGTTGTTGACTGAGGGTGTTTTCTTTTTTTTTTCTTTTTTAAATTCCTCCTTTACGTTCTAATTATCAACACCCTGTCGGCTGGGCCGGTAGAATACACCAACTACACCCCTGCAGAGGAGTAAGACCCTCCACTAACGAGTGTTCTGGATACAACACTAAAATTTCTGATAGTGAGCTTCCAGTCCAGGAGGTTTGGAAAATGTGGAGTACTCCTTCATTCCCATTAATCACAAGTCCACTTTGAGTCTGAGAGCTAGTAACTGTTGGAGTCTCAGTCAAATAAGATCGTTTATACTAGAACAAATCAGTGTGAAAGTAGAATTGATTATTGTTGTATAGTGGTATAGGACTTTACACTCCTATGAATTATTTTGGGTGGTATGCCACTTGTTCCCACAAAGATGGCGGACGCTCAAATATTCAGTCTCGGGAAACCATTGGCCAGGAGAACCACGTGACATGATTAAAACTACGTCCGCGCGTAAATTCTCGTCCTGCATTTGGAGCCTATTACAAGACGCGTATTTTCTATAAATACGTCGTCTTCAAACACCCTTTCTCTCTTCAACACAAATTCTTCGCAGCAGCAACACACTCTCTCCAGTGTGAATCAACAGGAGTGAAAAGCAACAACATGGATGGGCCTCGCAGACATTCAAAATATACATTGACTATGAGACGTTTTCCAGTCTCAGAGAAACTGCCCGTTTCTAATCATAAAAAAGGACATTTTAAACATGTAATTCTTTTGTAGCTTAGTTGTGTTAGACACACACACATACACACACACTACAGTGGCTCATACCACGTGACTTCCAGTATTGCAGAAGTATAAAAAAAACGCCGTGTCTCTTGAGAATCAGAAGCAGAAAGAGAAGCAGAGAGACAGTTCTGAAAGGACGTCGGTCAGGAATAAGACCAACTTCGGACGTAATACCAACAGCGCGAGACTTATAATACTAGTCGGACAGTAGCACTTGAGTTAATAAACAATTAACTTTATTTCACTGTGTAACTTTTCCTTTCCACCATATAAGAATTATGTAAGATAATAATGCTGGAAACCATTCAACTGTCTTCAAACAATAAATAGAAATACTTGAAACCATTTAATTATGTACAAACAATGTGCCCTGGTTCGTTTAAAAAATATCCTACTTAACAAACTTTTCGTTTAAGAATAATATATACGTATTACATATTAAGCGTATAAACAGTATTTAGTATTAAATAACCAAGTAGGGTTGATATGCCATAAAACCTAACCAAAATAATCAAATATATTTAATATGTATGTATAAAAAGGATTTAGCATTAAAAGACTTTAAAGGGTTGATATGAAACCCAAGTAGACAAAATCCTATATATTTAATATATATATGTATAAATAGGATTTGGCATTAAATAACCTACAATAATTGATATGCCATAAAACACAACCTACTAACTAGGTACCATTCATTCTTTCAATCTCTCTCTCTCTCTCTCTCTCTCTCTCTCTCTCTCTCTCTTTATCAATTGTTTAAATTTGATAATTACATATTTGTTTTGCAAACCGAAGTTAAGATAACAATGATGCCATTTTGAACATGGCGATGCAGAGACAACTTGTTTATTTTTAATCGTAAAATCACAGTTAGATAACAATTTTTCCAACAAAATAGTCGTAATTTAGAGTTTCAACATTGCGAAGAAGCACAAATTGACATAAAATTATTTTTTGGTAATTTCTCGGGCTATACATCATTGTTATTTGCCATGCAGAAATGACATTATATAATTCTACAATTTCTTTTAGAATGTGTGTTTATATTAATACAAAATATTGTAATTGTGAAATTTCAGTATGTTCATCTCAAGATAACACGATTTATATATAAAGAAATCTTTAACTTGGAAATTTACTAAAATTACTGTGTTTTCGTTAGATTAAAATTATATAATCATGATATTTTAACATTTAACAAACCTCAGAATTACATTACATAGTAGTCTCTTTCATTATTCTTAGAGGACATAGATATCGGCTATTTTTTTATTTGTATCCCCCTATCAAATATATTTCCATTGATTTCAAATGTTGTTACATATTGATCCTCGACCGAGCCGTCGATCAAGAGATGCACCTGGGTAAATAAGCGGAAGAACTGCGGAAGCAAGTGGACGTAAGACAACAATATAATCCAGGTGCCCGAGTCAGTTGGAGACAAGATGCCGAATTGAGAGCCAGTGGCAGATAGAGGGCTTTGGGCCCACAGTGATCCACGGTTGAGCAAGATGAGCCAAGATGAGAAAGAAGTACTGCTGGGTCAATATAGCAGTCTGTCCCCGTCTCCAACTCATCTCTCACACACAACTTTCGAGAATAAAGTGTGAAAGATGTATTTTTATAAAGAAGTGTGTTCGCTCGTTCATTGAAGTCGTCATTATGTTTGATTAGGTTCTGCTTATATTTGTATTGTGTATATACATGTGGCTATACAACAATATTGTGATAGCATTTTTTTAAACTCATTCCTTTGTTAGGTACCATTATATGGAATAAAGATATTTTTCGAAAATTATAAGCATTTTTTTCAAAACTGTATAGACTAGTTTGGTTTCTTTGTTTAATAACATATCAACCTTTGTAGATCATTTAATGCCATTATTTAGATCATTTAATTAATGGAGGTGCCCGTGCTGTAATGGTTATCGTCGCAGGATATGGACACGGCGACACGAGTTCAAATCCTGGACCTGACTGATTGCATTTCACATCGCACTAATACCCTTGGGAAAGGTATGAATCCAAAAATCTCCCTCCAGCTATGGGTAAATAGTAGGGCAGACTAAGTTCTTCAGCCTTGGTGAGGCAACTAGTCTAAGAGAAGGAAAACTCAGAATTCAAACCTGTTAAACTCCGCTTAAAAATTGACCTTGTGTCATATCCTGCCTGAGCGAAGGGGTTGGTAAATATGATTTAATGCCAAAGCTATTCTCCTAGAAGAACAGTAGTGGTGCTATTAAAACCCATAACTGGAAGGAGAAGAGGGTTCATACCTTTCCCAAGGGTATTTGCCCGAAAGAGAACGTAATAGCGCGGCTGGAGTACGAACTCGCATACTACGATTCCGCGGTCCATCGCTTTAACCATTACACCACGAGGACTTGGTACTATTTACCAACCCCTCCGCTCGGGCAGGATATGACACAAGGTCAATTTTTAAGCGGAGTTTAACAGGTTTTGAATTCAGAGTTTTCCTTCTCCTAGACTAGTTGCCTCACCAAGGCTGAAGAACCTAGTCCGTCCTACTATTTACCCATAGCTGGAGGGAGAATAAGGGGGTTCATACCTTTCCCAAGGGTATTTGCCCGAAAGTGAACGTAATAGCGCGGCTGGAGTACGAACTCGCATACTACGATTCCGCAGTCCATCGCTTTAACCATTACATCACGAGGACACCCCCTGTAGAGACTTGGTACTCATTTTTGGAATAAATAGATCGTTTTCGAACATTATAAGCACTTTTGAAAACTATATGCATTAGGTAATAATGTATGGATTAAAAAGATCTTTTTACAAAATTTTAAGTATTAGGAACTCATATATGGAGTAAATGCATCTTTTTTGATTGGTAGGTTAGTTGTTTTGTTTTATGACATATCTACACTTTTCGAGTCATTACATGCCAAATCGAGTAATTTTCATTCGTTTGGTTTTGTTTTATTGTACCATATTCACAATTAACGCTATGTGCAAAATGGACATATAATGTTCATAACTATGGAATATATAAAGAGCATAGGAATCTCTGAATTCGAAAACACGTAAGGACTTCTTGTTCAGGTACGAAACATTTTTATTAACATTGAGTTAAACGTTTCGACGTAAGGAGTAGAGACACAATCTTCTATGCTGTCTTATTCATTTGGCCCCGATCTCGAGCGGCCCCCATAGGGCGCAAGTTCGCCTCGCGTCTGCGAGCTCCAAAAGTCGATCCTTCTCGTTTGGCGTCTACTACCCGACTCCTTTTTTCTTCAAATTCTCACACAAACCTCCACACGCTTCCGGTGCGTGACCTCACCCGCACCTTGTCACCCAGTATCGTCTCGGACTATTATGATATCTGAGTGACACCGCCATCCGCCCACGCGCACCCGCGTTAACACCTGCTTCAATGTTGCACCTAACTAACCCATGTGCTGAGCCGAAAGGTTCTCAGCCTAACTAAACTCAAAGGCATGAACCAAAATCCCTCGGCTATTTTATAACATTATGTCATACCAAGCATTTTAGGCTATTTAATGACAAATTCATTTTATACATACAAACAGTTCTATTTCAAGCAATTCACTTTTGCATAAGTACACATTTTATTTCCATTTGACCCTTAGCTAGGATCCTATCAGGTGCTACTACACCGGGCCAGAGTGAACCTAGAAGCGATGGCAATAATGGAGTACTCCGCGTTCCCCCAAGCTCCAGCATTACTGGAGCCTCACAATCAGATTGTTTAGTGTCATATCAGGACACTCGTTGTTGGAGTCTTACCCTTCTGCAGACATGCAGTCACTGTATTCTGCATTAGCAACCGACTAGACCAGATCTTTTCTGAAAATTATATACATTAGGTACTCACATACGAAATAAATAGAGTTGTTTTTAAATAAAAATTGTAAGCATCAGATACCCATTTAGGGAATAGATAGATTTTTTTAAAAACATTGTGTGCATTAGTTACCCATGTATGGAATAGCTAGATCCTTTTTTTTTAAATTATAAGCTGTATGTTGTATTACTCAGCACGATATAATGCGGTGTAAACAAATGATTTAAGACATAATTATATAAAAAAAATACAACGTAATACTCAAAATATAATTATAATGAATAGCTACAATTTGCACATGTATCAAATTTCGCCGTTAAATAACTGTTGTAGGAGCCTTACCCATCTCACCATAATGGACTCTTCTTACCGTTATTAGTACTGGGAGATTTCGCTGTCAGAGAGGCGGATCAATATCTATCTGAACTTCTCCAGTTGCCGGGTAGCACTTGTTATCTGCGGCACGGATCTGGTCGAGTGTGTCTTGGTACCTGGAGATTTCCTTCGCCTTCAGGGGTCCTTCTCCCAGGCTTTTACCACCTTCGGGGGGGGGGTTATCACCTGGCGCCTTAGGCGCCCCTAATAAGAGGAGTGCCGACGGGGCCGTAGGCACTTTTGGAAATGCCGGGCGCGTGTGCGCTACGGCGCTGCACTCGGACACACCAAAAAAAGGCCTTGTGCCACACATGCCTGTCGAGTGGGGCGGTCATCAAATACCGCAGATTACCATCGGTTTGACCTCTCCAGTTGCCGGGTAGCACTTTGGCCGGTCGTGTAATCTGCGGCACGGATCTGGCCGAGTGTGTCTCGGTACCTGGAGATTTCCTTCGGCCTCAGGGGGACTTCTCCCCCTGGCTTTTACCCCCTTCGGGGGGTTGAGTTCATCGCCCGGTGCCTGAGGCGCCCTTAATAAGAGGAATGCTGACGGGGCCTTAGGCATTTTTGGGAATGCCGGGCGCGTGTGGACTCTGGCCCTTCACCCGGACCCACCTAAAAAAGGCCTTGTGCCACACTTGCCCGTTAGGTGGGGCGAGCAACAAATACCGCAGGTCAACATCGGTGTTATTCGAACAGTACGAAACTTCTTACCTTTTCTACGTTACTCTATCTTTCTTGTGTAATATAATCTGTTATCTAATATCCGTGTTTGTGTTTTCATTAGTGGCTCTTTCCGTGGCCATAACAATAACATATAAGAAGTTGATATACCGTAAAAACAACTAAACGAGACCTTACTGTATAATCCACAAGTAACTTAATTTGGATTCCATGTGCTGAAAAGTCTTAAATACTCTCCTATCAGAAGTATTAAACAACGATTTGTATGTTTGCGTTCGCGTGCCAGGCGTAAAGTTTATCGTCGTCAGAAGTGGACTCAGCGACACAAATTCAAAACCTGAACGAAACTATTTGCATTTAACATAGCGTTAATACCGTAAGAATCTGATTATCCTCCCTCCAGCTATGGGTAAATAGCCGGGTAGACTGAACTCCTTAATTTTGGTATGGAATCCAGTCGAAGAGAACGGAAATTCAAATCAATTGTAGGTGTTAGGAGAGGTGAGCTACGTCAGGCTATTCCTGCTAAAATCACTTTACACTCGTAGCGACCTGATGACCAAACCAGGATTCAAATAAAAAAATAATAACATACGCATGCTCAAATGCTTATTTTTATTACTTTCTGTGTTTTGCTAATTGTCACAATATGTATTCAGAAGCTGCAGCAGGAGAATACACATAAAAAAAATCATATATATTTAATATATATGTATAAAGAGAATTTTGCATTATATAACCCCCAAAAGTTGGTATGCCCAATTGCTTATCTTTACTTCTTTCTGTGTTTTGCTAATTGTCACAATATGTATTCAGAAGCTGCAGCAGGAGAATACACATTAAAAAAATCATATATATTTAATATATATGTATAAAGAGGATTTAGCATTATATAACCCCCAAAAGTTGGTATGCCCAATTGCTTATCTTTACTTCTTTCTGTGTTTTGCTAATTGTCACAATATGTATTCAGAAGCTGCAGCAGGAGAATACACATAAAAAAAATCATATATATTTAATATATATGTATAAAGAGAATTTTGCATTATATAACCCCCAAAAGTTGGTATGCCCAATTGCTTATCTTTACTTCTTTCTGTGTTTTGCTAATTGTCACAATATGTATTCAGAAGCTGCAGCAGGAGAATACACATAAAAAAAATCATATATATTTAATATATATGTATAAAGAGGATTTAGCATTATATAACCCCCAAAAGTTGGTATGCCCAATTGCTTATCTTTACTTCTTTCTGTGTTTTGCTAATTGTCACAATATGTATTCAGAAGCTGCAGCAGGAGAATACACATAAAAAAAATCATATATATTTAATATATATGTATAAAGAGGATTTAGCATTATATAACCCCCAAAAGTTGGTATGCCCAATTGCTTATCTTTACTTCTTTCTGTGTTTTGCTAATTGTCACAATATGCATTCAGAAGCTGCAGCAGGAGAATACACATAAAAAAAATCATATATATTTAATATATATGTATAAAGAGAATTTTGCATTATATAACCCCCAAAAGTTGGTATGCCCAATTGCTTATCTTTACTTCTTTCTGTGTTTTGCTAATTGTCACAATATGCATTCTGTGACAGGTGGAGAGGATTGACAGTGACTAAGTGGATAACGTGTTGGACTGTGACATAATAGTAGTAATCAGGTTCAAACTCCATTGGGACCATAAAGTTCGATTTCGTCCTCTAGATGTTTTGGAAGAACTACCAGAATTCTTCTATGGGGGTGTAAAATTATTTTGGGAAATTTACGTTTGTTCAGCAAGCCAGAAAGTTCAGTTTTGAATTTCCACATCTGGATGAAGATCCCACCAAAATTATCGTAGCCCAGTAATCTTCGACAGGAGACTACACCGACTGAACCTCTGCTGAGAGGTAAGACTGGGTTTTTTATTATGATATTTTTGATTGTCATATCCTCTGCGCACGAGCGTGAACTGTACTCAATGTGTGTGCACCTACACTAAGCCGAATAGTTCAAAGTCCAACCAAACCGAATGATAAAACATTATTAACGAAAATGATTGATAAAAAACATCATTCCGTAATTATATAACGATAGAATTGCGAGAGTTAATGGCAATCATTGAAGGAAAATGTGCAAACAAATGGTTAATAGTAAATAGAATTATTCCTATTGGATAGAAATAGGTGAAACCATTTTTCTGTGTGCAAAAATTGATATCAGGCTCGTTTGAACACGTTATCTACAAAATTTGTTTAGAAATCGTACGTTTGATATATAAATATATATATATATATATATATATAGGATTGAATAGCCTACAGTGTTTGATATGCTATAAAATCCAACAGAACCAAATCATATATATTAAATATATATATATAAAGAGGATTTAGCATTAAATAACCTACAATGTTTGATATGCAATAACATCCAACAAAACCAAATCATATATATTTAATATATATGTATAAAGAGGATTTGGCATTAAATAACCTACCATGGTTGATATGACATAAAACCCAACCCAACCAAATCATATATATTCAATATATATGTATAAATAGGATTTGTTATTAAATTACCTACCATGTTTGATATGCCATAAAACCAAACCTAACTAAAACACACACACACACACACACACACACACACATATATATATATATATATATATATATATATATATATATATATATATATATATATATAAGATTTGGCATTGAATAAATGACAATGTTCGATATGCCATTAAACCCAAACCAACCAAATCATATATATCTAATATATATGTATGTAAAGAGGATTTGGCATTATATAACCTCCAAAAGTTGATATGATATAAAACCATAAACCAAATCATGTATTATTTAGGTTACGATTTTTCAGACTGTTGCCCTAAACATTGCGACTGTTCTATTCTCTGGCCTTCCTCTGGTGTCCCTTTTTTATCCGGACATTGAAATAATTCAACGTGGGAAAGGATTTTTTTTAGTTTGTCGATCAAACCTAGCATTCAAAACTATAAAACGAAACCAAAGCAATATATCTGTAGGGGAGGGGTCACGACAGCATTCTTTTCATCAATTCCCCCTAACGCATTCACTTTCTGACAAGCACCCTCGGGAATTATAAGATCCCTATTATACCCTACCCCAGGTCAGGGTTAAATAGTACCACTACTCTCTTCTCCAACGATCACTTTGGCCTTAAATAACCCACGAAGATTGGTATGAGGTGCATACGATAAGTTTCCAGACTTTTTCGTGTGGGCACTTTTATTGATATTACACACATAAAACTCTAGTCCCCCTCGAAGTAATCTCCTCCGGCTGCAATGCACTTCTTGTACCGTTTCAACAACTTCTGGAACGCCCCAAGGAAGTCCTCTTGTGTGAGCGTGTCAATGACCTTCATCACAGCCTCTTCCATCTCCTCAATTGTCTCATAACGATAGCCTGTGAGCTTAGGGAATTGCCAAAAGTCACAAGCAGAAAGGTCTCGACTATAGGGAGGGTGGGGAACTGTCTTGATGCCCATCTTGATTAAATAGTCTGTGACAAGGATGGAGTTGTAGACTGGTGTATTGTCCTGGTGGAAATGCCACTGACCCAATTTGAAAAGTGGTGGCCTCTTCCGACGGACTCTCTTGCTGAACTCCCTTAAAACCTCATCATAGTAACCTTAACCCTAACCCTTTGGCCAATCAACTATGGTATATTTACTTCCTTACTCCTCTCACACCTCTCACCATCTCTCACAGACTCCCTGCCTTCCTTGAATCTCTTATGCCATTCAAAAACTGATACTCGATTCATCCAAGTTGCTCCAAAAGCAGTCTGAAGCATTCCATACGTTTCTGTGGCATTCACTCTAAATTTAAAACAGAATTTCATTGCATATCGTTCTTCTAAAGTGTCAGATTGCATTTTTGAAATTCACCAGCTTTGGCAATCAGACTTTAGTAGGGTATATTCATTTATCTGCTGTAAGCTGTTCCTTTGAACCTGAAGTCCTAAAAATTGGATTTTTGAAATTAACCTGCTATGACAATCAGGCTTTAGTAGGGTATATTCCAATTGCTGCCGTAGCTGTTCCTTTTGACCTGAAGTCATAAAAATTGGTCAGTCATCTCGTAAGATGTATAGCAATAACATAGTCAATTTTCAAGAGTCTACGATAATTTTAAATGCCTGTCCCAAAAAGTCTGGAAACTTATCGTATGCCCCTCGTGTGTTATTAAACAAAGAAACCATACCCAAGCAAAAGCATATAAACATTGAATTAAAAGACTTCTTTATAAACGTCTTATCTCTTGAATGAAAAATAGTTTAGTTATTTAAGCTTAGTGTTAAATAAAAATTACATTTGGACATTTACGTAGTGATAACTTAGGTGCATGCTACGAAGAATCTTTATGATTATAAGTTTTATAAAACTCTTCACAGATGTCTTCAAGGTACAATGCAGAGAGATCATAGACTACTTTTAGTAGACCCTGTATTCATTTTTCATAAGCGATATTTCTTTTTTAGTATACCGACATTTATTTTTTCAAAGCAGAAGTAATAAAAAGAAAAACGCCTACAAATTCCCTGAAAAATCTATACGTCATTACAGACAGGAATATAACAAAAAAAAGTTTTAAGAATATGTTCAATACACATGTAAAAGGTTTACAAGATCTATGTCTCGTTCATTTGGAAATTATCGAAACACTGTTCATTCTCTTGATTCAAGTAAATCTTGTGCTGTTGAAAGGGCGAAAAAAATGTCTATATTCTACAAATAAAACCGAAGAATATTGGAATAATTTTTAATGGAAATATTGAATTGGGTTGGACTACATCGACACATTTGTTCTTTGTTTCTATAACTTTTTCATGACAAGAGAAAAAAAATAGATACAGATATGTCACCTCTCTCTCTCTCTCTCTCCTTTCTTTCATTCTGTCTTTCTCAGTCTCCATATTTCTTATTGATTAAACGAACGCACCACGAAAACTACGACAACAACGATGTCATGGCGTTTAGGTTTGGTTTCTTTGTTTAATGGCATATCAACCTTTGTAGGTTATCTAATGCCAAAGACATCATTCTAGAAGAACAGTAGTGGGACTATTAAACCCATAGCTGGGAGAATAAGGGGGTTAATGCATTTCCCAAGGTGTTTGCCCGAAAGTGAACGTAATAGTGCGACTGTAGTACGAACTTTCTTACTACGATTCCGCAGTCCATCGCTTTAACCATTACACCACGAGGACCCCCCAGCGTTTAGGGGTGATGTATAATTTTTGATTGGTTAGGTAGTTGGTTGTTTTTTACAATATGCCAAAACCTGTTAATTTAGTTTGGTTTCTTTGGTTTAATGGCATATCAACCATAGTAGGTTATTTAATGCTGGATACATTTTTATACATATATACAATTCTATTCCAAATAATTCAGTTGAGCATAAGAATGCAGGTTAAATCTGAAAACAGTTCTCTTTCAAACAATTCAGTTGAGCATAAGTATGTAGTTTACTTCTATTTGACGCATAGATTGCACCCTATCAGGTGGATCTGGGAGTGATGGCAATGAAGGGGTTCTCGGCATTCCCCAAAGCTTCAGCATTACAAGAACCTCACTATCAGGTTGTTTAGTGTCCTATCCAGGATACTTGCTGGTTGGTCTTATTCCTTCTGCATAGATGCATTCAGTGTATTTTGCTGCCCGGGCTGACAGGAGAAAAACTTTTTTGCGTCATTTTATGCCCAAATCAATTTAACAATAAGGATCTCCAAACGTATATTACCCAGTCAGCTGGGTCAGTAGAATACACCAACTGCATCTCTGCAGAGGGGTAAGACCTCTCCACCGAGTGTTCAGGATATGTCACTAAACATTTGATGGTAAGGTTCCAGTGATGCTGGAACTTTGGGGAATGTGGAACACCCTTCATTGCCATCGCTTCCAGCTTCACTCAGGCCCAGGCAGGTTACACCATACAGTGTCCTATCTATAGGTGAAATAGAACTAAATTGCGTACTTATGATAACCTGAATTACTTGAAATAGAACTGTTTTCCTATTTAAACTGCCAACATATGCATAGCTGAATTGTTTCAAATACAACTGTTTTTTTTTTAAATTAAAACTGTACTACGCAAAAATGAATTGTTTGAAATAGAATAGTTTTGACATTTAACTGTGTGTGGACAAAAACACTACTTATACTTAACTGAATTGTTTGAAATAGAACTGTTTGACTAAACTGAATAGCTTGAAAAAGAAATGTTTTTGAGAATTAAACTGTGTACTCATGCGAAACTGAATTTTTTATAAGAGAACTGATTATCTGTATAAAAATGGACTTGGTGTTAAATAACCTACAAAGGTTGATTTGCCATAGAACCCAAAGGACCAACCAACCAACCAATATTATGCAGCAGAAAAATGTAAATTGGAAATCAAGTCTATTTAATGTATTGCACATGCATTTTAAACAGGTTAACACTTTATACTTACTTGTAATATCAATGTTTTCAGAGTTAATGAATTAATGTTATATGGATGCATCACATGGACGCTTACAAAACGGATGGAGGGAAAGCTTGACGGCAATTACAAAAGAATGCTGAGAGCAATATTGAATAAGTCCTGGAGACAGCACCCAACAAATCAGTAGCTATACGGCCACCTACCACCCATCACGAAAACTATCAAAATTAGACGAACCAGACACGCAGGACGCAGGTGGAGAAGTAGGGACAAGCTAAGTGAAATACTCCTGTGGACCCCTTCACATGGACAAGCAACGGAAGGACGAGCAGCTCGAACCTACATACAACAGCTCTGTGTAGATGTGGGATGTGACCCTGAGGACCAGCCGGAAGCGATGGACGATAGGGAGGTGTGGCGAGAGAGGGTCAGGAATATGCGTGCTGATAGCGCGACATGATGGTGATGATCATCATCTTAAAGTGGTAAACAGTTCATACTTTCAACATTAGTGTTTTCAGAGCCAATGAATTTATGTTGTTCACAATCATTTTAAACAGACAAACACTTCTCTAAGAGTTGCAATATCATTGTTTTGTGTTCAACCGGAAGTGAATAATGCAATTATGGAAGATACATTAACTGTTCGTTAAAATGTATGTTTGATGAAATTAATCGCATAGAAAGACTCAGGGAGACTCAAGAAGTAAAAAGTGTCCTAGATAGGAGAATAAATAATCTGATGGTGAGGTTCTTGTAATGCTGGAACTTTGGAGAATGCAGAGAACCCCTTCATAGTCATCGCCCTCTCGTCCATTCTGATAGGAGTGGTAGCACCTGATAGGGTTCTATCTATGGATAAAAAAGGACTAAACTATGTACTTATGTTTTAACAGAATTGTTTGAAATAGAACTGTTTTTGACATTGAAACAGTGTATTTACGCTAAACTGAATTGTTTGAAATAAAACTGTTTTTGCATTTAACTGAGTGTAAAGAAATCTATATTCATGCAAAACTGAATTTAAAAAAAAATTATATGTATAAAAAAAGGTTTGGCATTAACAAGCTACAATAGTTAATGTGTCATAAAACCAAACCCAATCAACCATCCGATAATACCATCAGGAGCCTGCCACTTCCGTCAATTGGCGACCAGTTTTAAACATAATTAATATTAGATAGTAGTTTTAGCCATATTTGAAACTATTTAGCTCTGCGAAAACAAATGAGTGCTCACTCAAAAATATTTACTGACAAACTTTTCGCCAATAATTCATATATATATATATATATATATATATATATATATATATATATCATTAGTTTCAGAAAAGAATACTTGAACTGTCGAACTGACGATTAATATCAAAGAGAATTATCAGTGTAAAATTCCACTTATATCTCATTTTATATCTTATATCTCATTTTTATCCCATATGACGACTTTATGTGACGACTTTATGTGACTTTATGTGACGACTTTATGTGATGACTTTATGTGATGACTTTATGTGACTTTATGTGACGACTTTATGTGACTTTATGTGACGACTTTATGTGACGACTTTATGTGACTTTATGTGACGACTGTTTTCTTTATTTGATTCTTGAAGAATAAATATCTTTATTTCGATACAAAAAATAAAACTGTAAGTCTAGTATGACAGGTGTCTCGAAGAAAGTTAATAGGAAAAAAGAAACTACGAAGGTGTATCAGGAAAGAAAAAGTCAGACATAGGTTCACAGAAAAATTCCACTCACAGCTGAGAATAATTGATTCGTATAAAATAAGAATACTTGATGGATGAAATTAGTAATGTTAAATCTCAATACTTTAAACCACTTATCTCTCTGCAAACAATTGATTAATTTTAAAAATTATGTGCGAACAAATGATTAGCATTAAATAAGATTATAATTATTAATGATTTATACTAGAGTAATAGAATTATCAATGTTTAAAAGCAATACTAAAATCCCTTTTACTGCGCGTAAGACAATTATTAACATTAGATAGAAATTATTGGTATTAGATAGCAATACTCGAAATCATTTAACAGTGTGAAAACATAACTGATATTAGATAGAAGTATTAGGTTTGGTTTGGTCTGGTTTCTTTGTTTAATGGCATATCAACTCTTTTTAGGTTATTTAATGCCAAATCCATTCTCCTAGAAGAACAGTAGTGTTACTATTTAACCCATAGCTGGGAGGATAAGGGGGTTCATACCTTTCCCAGGAGTATTTGCCCGTATATGAACGTAATAGCGCGACTAGAGTGCGAACTCGCGTACTAAGATCCTGCAGTCCATCGCTTTAACCATTACACCACGAGGACACCCCCAGAATTATTAGTTTTAGCAATATCTGAAACCATTTAGCTGTGTAAAAACAAATGAGTGCTAACTCACTCAAAAATATTTACCGACAAACTTTTTGCCAATAATTCATATATATATATATATATCTATATATATATATATATCATTAGTTTTAGAAAATAATAATTGAATAGACGAATAGACGATTAATATTAAAGAGAATTATCAGTGTACAATTCCACTTAGAGCTTCCCTCTAATGTCAATCAAGGATATATCTATTCTTTCACAAATCCTAGCCCACTTCCAATTCGTTGGGGCAGTTTCACTTGGCCTGACATTTTGGTTGTTATTTGTTGCTCTTCAGTTAATTAACGGACCCTTTTTCACAAATCCATAAGTGAATATCTCTCACGCCATTTTGCTGCCGGGCACCAGGGTAACTAATGAGGTGGAATAGTAACCACATTTCATTTTCTGAGTAAAGTTTTTTTACGTATTTCTAATTTATATTTCTAAACTGTGTGATAGCCGTCTATTACATTAGGACGATACCAATGACCACTTCGACTTGCACGTTCTTTCAATGGCCCAAATTCGCTTTTCCATTGAGGGCTCAGCAGTTTCGTTTTGACATCCAAAAACGGTACCATCTTTTGACGTGGTGCTCTGTGGATGATTCTTATCAGCGTCAGGTCGTAAGTAATTTAGGGAATGTGGAATGCTCATTCATTACAATTATTCTCTGGTCCCATCTATCACGAATAGAAGTTTCCAGGTATATGCTTATGTAATCAGGAAAAATATGTTGCAATGGACGAAGAACGCTGGACATACTAGCAGGTATGATTTCTTCTTGTATATATCTGGTTAGAATAGTTCTGTTTTTGAAGGAATAGGCAGTGAGGAGTAGGTCTATGCATCTACGAAGCTTCTTGATGTCATCCAAATGATATATATATATATATATATATATATATATAGCATGCAGAATTTTCAGCATTAGCTCTATTATTCAAGCACGTTTTTATTAAAATTCTGCCCAAAATCAGTGAGCCATAAAAGAAACGACAAATAATCTATAATTTGCTTAACGCTGAAATCAAGAAAAAAATTTTGTATACAAAAAAAAATGAAAAAACGACTTTTTAACTGTTCTCGCTGCGGTGATTAAGGACTCCCCAATGCCAATAATTAGGCTCGCTAATTAATTGAACGTCCACGAGAAAACTGAGTACAGAAATTTAAAAAAATTCAAATCAAGACTTAACCCACATGATTATGCTATATGGTGTGTTTTTGAAAACAAAACAAATGGAACTTCTGGTACAAATAGTGGATTCTTTAAGATTGCTATTGAGGAGGAATGGAATAAAATGTCCGAAAAAATTATTTTGAAGACATTTCGAAGACGTATTAATACACTAATTGAAGAAAATGGCGGCCATATTGAGTAAATTTATTGTTTTGTGTCTATCATATGTTGTTTTTTTTTTTGTTAATTTTTCAAATTTGAAAGTAACCTTGTTTTATAATTAAGTCGTAAATTATTATACAAGAATATTTCAAATTTTGCTTCCACACCATATATATATATATATATATATAACAGGTTTGGCATTACATCATTACCAACAATCATTGATATGACATGAAAAATTTATCAGTCAATCCTGTGATGGAAAGAGTAAATGCCTAATAACTTTTTTGTACACACTACTTTTATTATGTTTTGGATTTGATGTTTTTTCCTTAATTATAACGGTACTTCATTTTGGAGAAATTATTTGAACACAATTGGAAATATATGAGCAAATATTTTTCACACGTCGACATATCAGCTTGTCGGGACCATCTGATTTATTTTCATATGATCTTTCTAAATTCAAGGACGCCGGGCTCACTAATTTATCCCTGGGTCCTACCCTGTCAATTGAGCTGAGTACTATTTCTTATTCACCTTTTTCAAATGCTTTCATACTTCTCAAATGATAGATACCATGGGAATGTCTTGCAAGATATTAGAGAAGTTGCATCCATTTTATGAGTATGACACTTAATTAAACCCAGTATTGAGTCTCATTAAGGTGTGTGTAAATTATTTTTATTAAATGAGAAATCTTGATTATTCAAGAGTAAACAAATAGATTATGATAGACTAATAAGAAAGAGCAAGATGAATAAAAACACAGGCAATGTAACATTGAAAATGTTGTCATGATGGTTGTTGTAAATGAATGAAAATTTGGTATTGAATAAACAATATTTTTCGACAGAAACGACAGCAAAAGAACAATAAGGATTTTAATGATCGTATCTATCTGACCTCTTTCAATCTAGCGAGAAAATATCATGTGCCGATGTAATGATCAGTGTCTTAAAGATACGTTCATTTTTTTAAAAATCTCTTTTAAAGACATATTCATGTATTTTCACACATTTACACAAAACAGCAGAAACGCTTACACACACAGGCGCGCATGTGCACACACACACACACACACACATACATACACACAAACGCATACGCATAGAAACTCACACATACAGTCACACATTCTGGCATTAACACTCACTCTTTCGTTATCTCTTTTTTCTCGCTCTCTTTCTCTCTCTTCTCTCTCTTTCTTTATTTTTCTTTCTCTCTCTTACGCTCTCTCTCTCTCTTTCGCTTTCTTTTCCTCTCTTTCTCTCTCTCTTTCCCTCTTTCATTCTCTCTTTTTCTCTCTTTTTCTTTTATCTCTATCTTTCTCTCTCTCTCTCTTTCGCTTTCTTTTTCTCTCTTTCTCTCTCGTTTTCTTTTCCTCGCTTTCTCTTTTTCTTTCTCTCTTTCATTCTCTCTTTTTTTTCTATATTTCTCATTTCTCTTTCTCTCTTTCTTTCGCTTTCTTTTTCTCTCTTTTTCTCTCTCTCATTCTCTCTTTTTCTCTCTCTCCTCTCTTTCTCTTTTTCTCTCTCTCTCTCTTTCCCTTCTCTCTCTCTTTCGCTTTCTCCCTCCCCCTCTCTCTCCACACTCAAAACGGTATTCCTTTCTGAAAGGCTTTTGTTCATGACAAAACATCAAAATAAGAGGGTTTTTTTTTTTTGGTTTGGTTTTGTTTATATCCAAACTGAGCCTTTTCGAATATTTATTTCCGTATTCAGCGAAGATTTCTAAACCCGCTACTGTTCAGTTGTTATTTTAACACATATCTTCCATATATTTCAGTTCAGTATGTGTTATAACAAGCATATGCCAGAAGGTAAATAAGAATATTTTTATTATTACTATTATTAACTTTTTTTTTTATTTTACTCATTTGAGACTTTTTCACTCCAGTGTTTCTCATAAATTCAGTTTGGAGTGTGATAATCTCAAGAGTTTATATAATTAACCACCTGACCCTGGTTAGTTCAGTGATTTATTAATTTCTATTTTAGACGGAGAAAACTATCTTAATCGCTTGAAATTAACTGTACTAGAAACGAATCACGTTATTGTTTCATGGAAACCGATCGTGTACTAATATGACTATATGACTATAACTCGCTATACGGACGCTTAACTGGCCACTCTTATCACACTTCTATCTAAGGATTTGTAAAGCACAAAATTTTAGTATCAAAATCACCGTGTCCACACTTCTATGATACATATATATCATCAGGTCGCGTCATCAGCAGGGATATCCCTGACCCTCTACCACCACCTGCTTTATCGTCCATCGCTTCCTGCAGGTCCTCAAGGTAACATCCCGTATCGGCACAAAGCTGTTGAATTTAGGCTCACGCTGGTCGTCCAGCCTTTGCTCTTCCATGTGAAGGGGTCCACAGGAGCACGTTACTAATGAATTCGTCCCTATTTCTCCAGCAGTGTCTCGTATGTCTGGTTCGTCTAACTTGGATATTTTTCGTAATTGGTGGTAAGTGGCCATTCAGCTGCTGCTTCGTGGAGTGCTGCCTCCAGGATTCGTTCAATATTGTTCGCAGTATTCTTGTGGAGTTGCCACCAAGCTTTTACTCCATATGTCCAGTTAGCGTCCACGTGTTTTATAGTCACAACCATATATATATAGATGTGGAAACAAATGACGAACGGACACAGTTCTTTCGAAAAATATACCTCTCAGACTTTATTCGAAATGGTTGGAAAGGGTTGTTTGTGAGAGGCGAGTTGAAGACTGAACAGACTGCAACATATTGACGCCAAATTCCTCTGTCTTTAGCAGGGCTTCTTTCTCGTTCTGCTGGGCTGCTCAACCGGGGGTACTACGGGCCCAACCCTAAGCTGGGTGCTGGTTCTCACTACAGCATCTTATCTCCAACTAACTGAACCTGTCTGTGGCACCGGGTTATCTAATTGTTTGACGTTCACCTGATTCTTGTGGGCGCCACATCTGCACCCAATTCAACCCGCCCACAGTCAAGGTAATACCCTGATATCTTCGACCTGATGCACCAGTTATTTACACTGGTGCATCTCTTATTTGACAGCTCAGCCGAGGGTCAATATGTTACACATGTAGTGCATCCATATAGCAGTATCGACACGACCGCGGCTTGGAAAAATGCTTTTCATTTTATCGGTCAGGTCTGACTTCCACATGACCGATAATCACTCGTCTTTGCTAATCGGGTGTGGATGTCTGTCTTGGTTGATGAGACACTACTTCCTAGGTCGTTGAACTTGTCTACTATAGTGCGGGGGAGTAAATAACGGAAAGGAGAAAAATAGAAACATAAAGAAATCAAAAAGTAAAGAATTTATCACGAGATATATTTCGGTAAAAGACGCTGATATAAAGATTGAAAGGTTATATGATTTTTCTTTGTATATCCTCTTCTTTGCCCTTTTTTTTTGTATTTTATTAAACATTCATTGTTACTCTATCAACATTTGGTATCACCTTTTTAAAGTCCTGCTGAATATTCACTAAAACCGAGATGTGTGACGTCGACTTAACTTTGGAATAAATTCTCTGCATTTGGATTACTTAGTTTTTTCCATTTTTCACCATATGTGTGTGTGTGTGTGTGTGTGTGTGTGTGTGTGTGTGTGTGTGTGTGTGTGTGTGCGCGCCTGCGTACGTGCATGCGTTGGTAATTTTTTAGTTAAGATTGGTTTCATTTCTTTGTAGAATAACAACTTTTGTGG
>OY757941.1:37488118-37670618 GCA_963585895.1 Sepioteuthis lessoniana
GATATAATCTTAGTGAAAAACCAATCTTGATACTGCAAGCAAAAGGTTTTTTTTTAAATATTTTGTATTGAATAGCCGTACATTGAACACTCACTATTTGGATTTTTATAGTCCTTGTATATATATATATATATATATATATATATATTGGCAGCATTCCTTCATTAATACATATTTCGTTGTACGTAATAGACATTTTTTGTCTACATATTTTTTTGTTGATCCTTTCATATTGCTGTATTGATTTTATAATATTCAGCGGGAATTGATTGATATATCTTCCATATTTATTTATCTGCCAAGTACTTTCTGCCCGACTTTGGGCCATCATCAGGGGAGGTTCTATTACAAAATTGGTGTAACTTTTGTATGTAAATTATTACTTGGTAAGAAGACCGTCTGTGCTGTTGCAGTATGTAGCGTTTACCTTTAAATTTGTCGGGTAGAAAGTACTTGGGAAATAATAATTCTGGAAGATACATATACCAATTCCCGCCGAATATTATAAAATCATTAGGGCGATATGAAAGGATCAACCCAAAAATATGTAGACAAAAAATGTCTATTATGTTCAACAATATATATATATATATATATATATATATATATATATATATATATATATATATATCGAGCACACTTGTAAGTGTAGCATTGCGGAATTTTACGGTGGGTTTTATTTTTCTTTTGACCAACTGATTGCATATCTCTTGATTTTTTTCAACTGATGTGACGAGGTTGGCCTTTTCTTTTTTTGTCCTATGAGATTATTTTCTTTTTCCCCCGGGCGGTGATTAAAGATATTGTTATCTCTTGTTCCTGGCGGGTTTTTTTCTTTGTTCCTGGTAATCGTGAATACTAGTAGACAGTAGGCTTGTAAGTATATATGGATATATATATGCATATATATATTGATAGATTTCTTTAAGAAAAACAAAAATCGGTCGCATTAGGATTATTGATCTATTTCTATCATATTTTGGGTATTGATAAATATCAATAATACCAAAAAAAATGGACTCCTTCAGATCCAATGGAGACTGGAGGGAAGGGTGGGAGGGGGTAGAAGAGGGCTGAAGAGTTGCCTCCTCGTTTACGCACCTCCTATTTTTTGTTTTATTTGATTGTTTTTATTACCTGTTATAATCACAGTAAATTAAAATTTAACTTTTTATTCTAATTATATATATATATATATGTAAATGTATATATATATATATATATATACAAAAGTATATATATATATATGTATATATATATATATAAACGCATATATATATATGAATGCGTATATATATATATATATATATATATGAATATATATATATATAAACGTATATATATAAATGTATATACATATATGTATATCATCATCATAATCATGTCGCGCTGGTAGCACGGATATCCCTGATCCTCTCTCGCAACTCTTCCCTATCGTTCTTCGCCCCAGGCAGGTCTTCAGGACAACATCCCGTATCCTCACATAGCTGCTGAATGTCTTTTCATGCTGGTCGTCCTGCTTTTGCACGGCCATGTGTGGGGGTCCATAAGAGTACATCTCTTATGAGTTCGTCCCTGCTTCTCCAGCAGTGTTATTATGTCTGGTTCGTCTAACTTGAATAGTTTTCGTGATAGGAGACAGGTGGCCGTACAGTTGGTGTCTTGTTGGATGTTGCCGCCAGGACTTGATCAAGATTGCACGCAGCATTCTTGTGTAAATGTATATATATATATATATATATATATATATATATATATATATAAATGTATATATATATATATAAAATGTATATATATATATATATATATATATATATATATGAATGTATATATATGAATATATATATATATGCGAAACGTAATGTAAATAATGCTACTTTTTACCTACAAGTGTATTCACTCTGTTTTACAACGGTATTTCATTTTTTAAGCTCCAAACGAAGAATATCCCACCGACAGCGCAAAAGAATGGCTGCATAAAAAAACACGTTATGTTAAAACCTTCAAATGGCCCAAAATGTTAGAATAATCAAGATAAACGTTTTCAACTGATGCCAGGAGAACAGAATTTGTTTTTCTAAATAAAGTCAATAAATTTTCCTGCGTTGTTCTTTTTTTTTTTCATTTTTAGAACAAGCTGTGTGGAGAATATATCTAAAATAGACGAACTTGTTAAAATAATGAGAAGTTTTTCAGCCAAATGGAAAATGCAGCCCAATAAACGGAAATTAATGTGACATTCCTCAACAATCATAATAAATATACACAGTATTAAACACTCAGAAAATGTGAAATTTGTTCGTGCAAATGCAGGATATTAATAACTGTTGATGTATATCAGGGTCTCCGAATATATCTGTCCCATCTTTATACATATTTATCAACAATTTCCCCACACAAAGAATATATATATATATATATATATATATATATATATATATATATATTGTCGGGTAGACAAGGCCCTAATAGAATATATCAGAGACGAAGAGGGGGGTATGGAAACAATGTTACGAGTAGACAAATGAACATCTGTTGATGTATATCAGGGCCTTTGCATTTATCTGTCCCATCTTTATTCAGAGCTATCAATAATTTTCCTACCCCTACAACACACACACACACACACACACACACACACACACACACACACACACACTATATATATATATATATATATATATATATATATATATATATATATATATATATATCAAGAAAATAGGGTCTGTGAATATTCAATGTAAGAGTATTGAATGCACGGCTATCTAATACAAAATAATCGATGAGCTTGAATAAGCGAATATATATCTAATATTTAAATGGAATACTATCTTAAATATCTTGTTTTTAAACACACACACACACACACATGTATATATATATATATATATATATATATATATATATATATATATATATATATATATATATATATATATATATACTTTAAGAAAAACAACGAAACCGGTCACATAGGATTATAAATTTATTTCAATCCTGTTACGCATTTTTGAGGTTTTCAAAAACACGAAAAAAGTAACAGGACTTCTTCAGATATTTGCCTTAATTTTAATATATCTAATACTGTACCTTTACTTGAATTTTTATTTAAAGTTTAAATCTTAGTCAATAAAAAACCTGTAATTTAGGTCTATATATAAATTTTAAAAAACTTTAAAAAAAACAAACAAACAACATTTACTACACTGCTAACCGAAAGTTAAATTTAAAACGGAAGTGGGCTTAATGAAGAGGTAACTCCTCACCTATCTTCGACTCCCTCCCACCTCTTCGACTCCCTCATACTATCCCCTCCCACTACCATGTGTCTATTCAACTTATTATCCAAAATGATCTGAAGAAGTCCTGTTACTTTTTTCGTGTTTTTGAAAACCTCAAAAATGCGTAACAGGATTGAAATAAATTTATAATCCTATGTGACCGGTTTCGTTGTTTTTCTTAAAGAATTTATTGCTCTGTATTATTGGTACATTGAGCTCTTTACCAGGAAAATTTCAAATATTCATGCTTGAATACCTTCTTGTCCTGATGGAATTACTCCCAACTCCGGTTTAACTGGACCAAAATATATATATATATATATATATATATATATATATATATATATATATATTAGAGAAGACGGATATAGAAATAATGTTACGTGTAGATAAATTAGTATCTGTTGATGTATATCAGAATCCCTGATATATCTGTCCTATATTCCCTGATACATCTGTCCTATATTCATATCTCAATATTTTTCTACTCCTATTATATATATATATATATATATATATATGCGCGCACGTGTGTGTGTTGTGTGTGTGAGTGTGTGTGTGTGTATGTGTGTGTGTGTGTGTGATATAATGCCCCGCCTATTAATGTTTGTTTTTTCGGCATTTTTTTTCTCATGAGCAGTTTTTGTGGGCCTCTCTTGCCATTTTCTTAAAGCTATCTGCTGATGTAAGCCGCATCGGAGGCTGACGAAATAAATTTATAATAGCATAAAGACAGTATTTCCATTTTTTCCCCCCAATCATATTACGAATATATTTCATCAGGGTGAGAGTTTGAACTTTAGAAGTTTTTGTAAGCGAACTAAAAATTTTCTTAATGCTGCTTTAATAGCAAAGAAATTTTAGAAACTTTTTTTATTTATTTATTTTACTTTGATTATGTTACTGAGCCCATGGACTTTGAGGCGACTCCACCAATCCCTCACTTTAGTCTACTTTTAAATTAATAAAGAAAAATTTGGTTATAAAATGAATGGTAAAAAGGTATTTTAAATAAAAGATATTTTCAGTATTACTAACTGAGTAAAGCTGCTATATGTATAATGTAAATAATTGCACGATAGAAATGCAATTGATTTTATTATAGAAATGCATTACCCTTAATTTTAATATAAAAAATCATTGCAGATTGTTTAACTATAAAAATGCATTATACTCAGTTAACTTTCCTGCAACTTCCCTAGTCTTTTACTTTCATCTTTTTCTCTATTATCAATATCTTGAAGTAGGGGCTAAAAATATACATGGAGTTCTTCTAGAGAATTATATGAAACATTTCATTTATTCTCAAATTTAATAATTCAAAACTCATCGTCTCTGGACATCAATTATATATATATATATATATATATATATATATATATATATATATATTTTACGGACTTGACTTTATCCTTGACAAAGATATTGCCCAGTCAGCACCTCAGCACCTGGATATGACACTAAACCGTCTGATGGTATGGTTCCAAAAATACTAGTGCTTTGGGGAATAAGGAGCAACCCTTCATTGCCATCGCTATTTTAAGTTCTTCATATTTTTTGTGTCTTGCCATTGTTTACTGGTATTGATTCTTTATGATATATGACCCCTTCTTGGTTATATAATGTCAAATTCTGTTTATATATATATATATATATATATATATATATATATATATATATATAATTTGTAAGCGAGTTAATAGTCTTTAACTTTATTTTTTAAGTTGTTTAGGTTTTATAGCATATGAAACTTTGTATGTCATTTAATCCTAAATCCTGTTAATTGGTTGTTTGGTTGTTTGGGTTTCATAGTATATCAAACCTTGTAGGTTATTTAATGCTAAATCCATTTTATACAAATAAACAGTTCAATTTCTAACAATTCTGTTAAGCGTAAGTAAACAGTCCAGGTGTCAAAAATATTTCTTCTTCAATCTACTTAGTTTATTCAAACAGTTCTAGTTTTAAAAAAATCACTTTATTATAACTATACTTTTTGTTTACACACAATCAAATGTCAAAAAACAGTTCTATTTCGAACAATTCAGTTTAGCATAAGTACGCAGTTTACATGTCAAAACAGTTCTATTTTAAGTAATTCAATTTAGCATAAGTACGCACTTTCGTTCTATTTATCCCATAGATAAGGCCCAACCAGGTGCTACCACTCCGGGCTAGAGTGGACCTGCGAGCAAGTGCTTTGAAGGAGTACTCTGTTTTCCCTAAAACTCCTACATGACTAGAACCTAGTGTCATATTCAGGAGACTCATCCAATTCACCCAACCCCTTCGCTCGGGCAGGATATGACACAAGGTCAATTTTTAAGTGTAGTTTAACAGGTTTGAATTCAGAGTTTCCCTTCTCCTAGACCTTTGCCACACCAAGGATGAAGAACCCATTCTGCCTAAATATTTACCCATAGCTGGAGGGAGAATAATTGGATTCATACCTTTCCCAAGGGCATTAGTGCTATGTGAAATGCATTCAGTCTCGTCCAGGATTTTAACTCGTGTTGCCGTATCCATTTCCTACGACGATAACCATTACACCACGGGCACCTCCTATTCAGGAGACTCATTGTAGTGGTGGAGGGTCTTACACATCTGCAGACATACAGTCAGTGTATTCTACTGTCCCAGCCGACTTGGCAGAAATCCTGTTGATATATATATATATATATATATATATAATTTGTTAGCGAATAATTTGTTGGTAACATATAAACGAGCCAATCAGGTATTGATATCTATTTTTTGGAAGCATGTAAAGAGTGTCAAATGTTAGATACACCAGAATGTGTACTAGTATACCTTGCTAACAATTATACAAACCGGGGCGCCCAGTTTATGGTAGATTTTTATTTATATTATGTTGTTGTTTCTTAAGATGGACTGATTGATTGATTGCCCAGTCAGTTGGGGCAGTAGAATACAACGACTGCTTTTCTGCAGTCTTACCCGACCCCTTCTCCAACGAGTTTCTGGGTATGACATTAAACAATTTGATGGTGAGGTTCCAGTAATGCTAGAGCTTAGAGGAATGCAGACTACCTCTTCATGGCCATCACTCCCAGGTCCACTCCAGCCCGGTGAGGTAGCACTTGGTGGGGCCCTATCTATGGCTCAAATAGAACTAAACTGCGTTCTTATGCTAATCTGAATTATTTGAAATAAAACTATTTCGATATTTAAGCTGCGTACTTATGCAAAACTAAATTGTTTGAAATAGAACTGAATTTGACATTTAACTGAGTTTAAAAAATAATTTTATTTATTCTAAACTAAATTGTTTAAACTAGATATGTGTGACTAAACTGAATATCTTGAAAAAGAAACGTTTTTCACAATTAAACCGTGCACTTATGCTAAACTGAATTGTTTGAAATAGAAATGTTTATTTATTTAAAATCAATTTGGCAATAAATAGCCTACAAAGATTGATATGCCATAAAACCCAAACAAACAAACAGGTTGAATGAGTGATTGTTTTTTTGACTGAATTTAACGATATGTCAACCTGTCTAGGGTTATTTCATGCCAAGATTGGATTGGTTTGGTTAGGTTTTACGGCATGTCAACAATCGTTGGTTATTTAATATCAAATCCTGCTTTTATATATATATTAAACCGATGATTTGTAAACACATACTATAGATACACACAGACAAATGATCAAACAGTTCTATTCCAAACAATTCAATTAAGCATGAGTAAATGAACATAAATGGTTCCAAGAATGAAAAAAATTATATACAAAAACTGCCGCCAAAGAAGCAGTTTTGCTTTCAGTAAAGTCTTCATCAGATGATGACCCTGGGTTCAAGCATGGTTTCGGGGCCGAAGCATCATTACCACTAACCCAGGGCTTCCCAGCAGTATCTCACAATACTACCAGACTTTATTGGATGGTGTTTAATCTGTACGAATGCCATATCCTTTCAGATGCAGTTACAGCCTTGTTTTGAATCTTTTTTTATATATTCCCTCTTATTTGCTGGTGTATGTCCGATTTTGGTTAAAATTGTACAGGTTGCGTTCGGAATAAAACCTCGACATCCAATCTCAAGAGGAAATATGTCTGTTGACCAGTTATTCTTAGTACACTGTTCACGAAGGTCTTCATACTTTTCCAATTCCCACTCATGCGCTCCGTTGATGTTGGTCTCGAAAGGGATCGTTAATTCTGCAATGATAACTTTTTTTGAAAATCTGACCAAATGACGAGATCTGGACGCTACCGAGTTGATGTTATTTCCGTTGGAAAAGAGAGTTGTCGGTCTACGTCAGCAATAACGCGCCAGTCCGTGCAACTATCAAGTAATGTTGGTTTGTGCCTATTATTTCTATGTGGAGTTTTCGAAACATTTTCTTCTTTAACAAATTGTATATTTGTCTTTATACATGAAATTTCATTGGCAGTTTTACAACACATTTTTGCAATCTCAGCAATAATCACTAAGATTTCATTATGTCTCTACGTATAACTTCTTAAGGAATACTGACATCCAGTTAGGACGTGTTTGAGGGTAGCAATCTTCCCACATGCTTTTCAAAGTTTAGATGTACTTAACCCCCAGAGTTTTAAATTTACTGGTGTAGGTAATATGTCGTAAACTGCCTTAATGAGGAAACCTAATTGTTTAGGCACCATTTGCTTGATGTCGCTCCATTTCCTTGATGTCGCTCCATGTGATAGTCCTGTCCTTGGTGTTTTCCCACCTAGTCCATGCACCTTGTTTGGGTTGCGCCACAGCTATGGCAAGACGTTTGCTTTCCTCAAAATCATGAATCTCTTCCGAATAGTTATGAATCACTAACAAATCAATAAAACATAAATCGTGTGTTTACACACCCTTAAATGATCAAAACGTTCTGTTTCAAAGAATTTAATTTGTATAAGTAATTTGTTTGCCCTTACTTCCAATATTAAAAACAGTAATATTTCAAACAATTCATGTTAGCATAAGTACACACAGTAGTTTTGCCCAGTCGGCTGGGGTTGTAGAATACAGTGACTGCACCTCTGCCCAGGGGTAAGACCCCCCAATGGGTGCTCTGGATATGACACTAAACAATCTGATGGTGAGGTATCAGTAATGCTGGGTCATTGGGGAATGCGGAGTACCCCTTCATTGTTATTGCTCCCAGGTCCACTTGGGCCCGGCGTGGTAGCACCTGATAGAGCCCAATCTATGGGTTAAATAGAACTAACGGCATACTTATGCTAAACTGTTGTTTGACTAAACTGTATAGCTTGAAATAGACATGTTTTTAACAATTAAACCGTACTTACATTTAAACTACGTGCTCATTGTAAACTGAATTATTTGATATGGAACTGTTTTTGACATTGAAACTGTACTTACACTAAACTGATTAGTTTAATATAGAACTATTTGGACATTGAACTGTGTGTAAACAAATGAATTAGCTAAATTAGATCTGCTTGACTAAACCGAATAGTTTGAAATAGAAATGTTTTTTCACTATTAAACTATACTTACATTTAAACTGCCTGCTTATGCTAAACTGAATTGTTTGAAATAGAACCGATTATTTGCCATAAAAATGGATTTGGCGTCAAATAACCTACAAAGGTGGATGTGTCATAAAATCCAACCAACCAACCAACCAACCTACACAGTAGTTCTATTTAACTCATTGAGTAGACACTATCAGGTGCTAACAATACGAGCCTGAGTGGATCCTTGAGCGATGGCAATAAAGGAGTACTCCGCATTCTCGAAAGCTCCTCCCCATCTGATTGTTTAGTGTCATATCCTGGACATTCGTTGGCAGGAGGTCTTACCTCTTTTATGCCCAGAGGTTAAGATTGAACGTTTATATTTACACATATATTGTTTCTGGAGAGGTTTTTTTTTTCAAACGGTAATAATGATATCAAGTATTACAAAATATGATATCAAAATGAAATATTGAAATGGATATCAAGATGTAATTGTAAATAAATATGAATATACAGCTATATCATTTAGATCACAAAATGCTTCAGCCGAGGAAAGACTGCTTTCAAAGATATATTTTTCGTGAAACAGAAATTTGCACATGTGCAACACACTCCATATATCTAAATAAAAATATTTGACACCTAGATGGACCCCCAAACAAGTGCTACCATCCCTGAGCTAGAGAACTGAACCACACCGACTGATTCAGTCTGGTGAAATTATCAAGACAACCCTTCCTTTGATTTTGAAGTTGGGGGTTCTTATCCCTCTACAGATAACAGAGTTTGTGTATATAAAGCACCGCCCAGAGGGCAGCTTTTACGTTTAGCGCACCTGCTTAGTGAGTAGGCGATAATGTTTTATAATGTTTCATTCAGGGGGGAATTTTATTCGACATTTTATAATCTCTTCAATTTTGTACAGAACTGAATACTGAACACAGAATGCTAACGAAATACTTAAGATACTGACTCGCATTTCTCTAAAAAAAAAAAAAAAGGGCGCCACAGGCGCATTGTGATAAGCATAGCCACTCCGAGGATTGTTAGAGCCTCGGTAGACAGTCCCCTGAAGCTTGAGGAATATGCCAATCTCGACCGCGTGACACAAATGCTTGGCCTCCCCAGCACCCGCATCAAGCAGCCTCAAGACTCCCAATGCTATAGGTATTTGTCGCGCGCTCCACCAAACGGGCGAGTGTGGCATAAGGTCTTTGTAATGAGGGACCGTGTGCAGGACCGAAGGCCAAACACGCCCCGACATTCCCCCAAACTCCATCGATATTCCCAGAAAAAAGGGCGCCGCCGGCTCAAGGTGATAGAACTAGCCTCTCAGAGGAGGGTTAGAGCCTTAGAGGACGGCTTCCTGAGGCTTGGCTACGTGACGCGAATGCTAGGCCTCCCCCGGCACCCGTGTCAGGCAACCTCAAGACAATCGATGCTACATACAGACTTAGGTCTAACTGATTTATATATTTACTATTTCTAGTCACGTGACCCCAGAACCACAATCCATTTCCACAGTTGTGTTTGTTGCCAGGGGATCCGTGTTCAATCCCACGAGTCGGTATCGGCACATTCTTCAATTCAAGAGAAAGGTAGCATGTTGTTCTAATTTCTTGACTTCCCTAAAAGCATTGTTTTCAAGAAAAGAGAAATTTCGGTCTTTATTTGAACTCTCCGATCCTATTTACCCAACCCCTCCGCTCGGGCAGGATATGACACAAGGTCAATTTTAAGCGGAGTTTAACAGGTTTGAATTCAGAGTTTTCCTTCTCCTAGACTAGTTGCCTCACCAAGGCTGAAGAACCTAGTCTGCCCTACTATTTACCCATAACTGGAGGGAGAATAATTGGATTCATACCTTTCCCAAGGGTATTAGTGCTATGTGAAATGCAATCAGTCTCGTCCAGGATTTGAACTCGAGTCGCCGTGTCCAATTCCTGCGACGATAACAATTACACCACAGGCACCTCCATTTGAACTCTCCGATTAAAATCAGAATTTATCCTTTGAACCTACCCAGCTAACACCAATTCCGTTTAAGTCTGTTTATCAGTCTATTAAGTCCTGTGAATGGTTATATATATATATATATCGTTAAGACTTTTTAGTATATCCAATAAGAGATATAATCTGGGTAATTAAACATCCACTCGCTACAACTGCCCAAATTAGAAATCATTGTAATAAGAATCAATTTAGAAATCGCTCGATAAATTGACAAATAAATTTGTAAGAAAAAAGAAATTCCTGAAATAAATGAAACGGTTGCCGATGTTGATTAGCCAATTGATCTAACCTAATTCGATATTACATGTTCTCTCTCAGCTAAGATCGATAATAATCAACGTAACCTTAGTTTGCCGCAAAGGCCACATGTATTGGGCACCAATCAAGGATCGAACTCACGAGATTAGTCATGATCCATATTAATTAACCACACAAGTGATTGGGGACTTTTACCTGTACGGAATAAACGCAGCTACTTTAATAAGATCTTTTATATTACACTATTTGTTGGACGTGATTTAGATACTTATCTATTGATTGTCATTTGCTAAGTTAGTATAGACGGTGCACCAGGTGAGAGTCAACCTCAATAGAAATAGTCAACAAGCTAAAGTAGAAAGGCATTTCACTAGACAGTTTTAAAAAGGTTAAGAATATTCCGAGAAAATGACCAGTGGAGAGGTAAAAACCCCATTAAAAATGGGATGGCCCAGTCGTCTGGGGCTGCAGAATGCACCGACTGCAGCTCTGCAAAGGTGCAAGACTCTCGCAATGAGGAGTTATGGATATAACACTAAACAATCTGATGATGAGGTTCCAGTGATGCTGGGGCTTTGGGGAATGCGTATTACTCCTTCATTGCCATCACTCCGAGGTCTAATCTGACCTGGAGTGGCAGCACCTGATAGGGCCCATCTATATATATATATATATATATGGGTTCAATAGAATTAAACTGCATACTTACACTGGATTGTTAGAATTAGAATTATTGTTTTAAAAAATGGAAATATGATCATCATCTAAAAACTTGACGAAAATGAAATAAAAATTTAACAGTATGAGCTGGAACAAATTAAAACAATATGTTTTCAATCTAATATTTCATATTGTTTTTTTTTTTTTTTTTTGTTTAGGCATAAAAGTTCAATTCATTGCAATAGAAGCTGCATTAGAAAATTACAAACCTTTTTTTCACTTATTTCTACACATACTGTGACATCATTTTTATGACGATAGACAAATATATAGATAAAGATCATATTTCACTTTTTCTCTGTGAAACATCCAAAGGATCACAAGTGATATAAACTCTTTGAAACACTATATATATATATATATATATATATATATGTGTGTGTGTGTGTGTGTGTCTGTGTGTGTGCGTAAATGTTGTTCAAAAAATTATTAAACTCATTCAGAAAACTGAGGTTTCTAAGAAGTGATATAGTTGGCATAGGAACTTTTTAAAGCTCATACACACATACGAAGAGACACACACACACACACATATATATATATATATATATATTGTCATTCACAGACAGACTGTTTCGTTCTATCAGATCTCTTCAGTGTGGCTAGACACGTAGGACGCTCGAAGCCAAGATCGAAACCCATCCAACTTTAAGTTAGACTAAGTTCCAGACCGCTCGGCCAACAAGCGTACCAGGTTGGCAGAGAGAATTTTTTAAAGGTATTTATGAAGCAACAGCAGCGTCCGTTTGTTTAGATTTTTATACCCTATCGGCTACCATTTTTATACCCTATCGGCGGCCGAAAATTCCTTCGCCAGAGTGCTCAACCCCCATGGGGGAGCGTATATTTGTCGGCCGCCCCTAGCGTAATGCAAAGCTCTTCGTAAGAATTGAGCACTCTGGTAGCCGATAAGGTATAAAAAATGTAAACAAAGGCTGCTGCTGCTGTTGCTAAAATAAATATCTTAAAATTCTCTCAGCCAACGTAGTCCACTTGGTTGGCCTACAGGTTTGAAGCTTAGTCTAACGTAAAGTTGGACGGGTTTCGATCCCGGCTTCGAGCGTCCTGCGTGTCTAGCCACACTGAAGAGTTCTGATAGAACGAAACAGTCTGTCTGTGGATGACAATATATATATATATATATATATTAGTTTTTATATATATTTAATAGCACGGAAGCTTGTGGAAATTTACTAAGCTTTTTGCTTAGATGTGGCACAAGGCCATATGAAAGGGGCACCCAATGAGACTCGAACTCACTCGTGTAGGTTTGCTAGCCGAGCTTGCTAACCATTACACAACCAGAGGCGCCTATAGCACGGAAGCTTGTGTGTGATCACAGGTTTCATGCCGCCAAGTAAAAAAAAAACAACAAAACTAATACATATTTACCTGTGGTCGCAGACATGCTTCCATGCATTTAAGATAAACATATAAACTAATATATATTTACTTATTATTATTTTAAAAAATTAGTATATCACAGACATTGAGCTCTCTCCAAACTATACCGCATTTGGTCAGCAACAAACCCACAAAATGAGATAGGGACAATCAACACTCTCATATATATATATATATATATATATATATATATATATAGCCTCCATGTCAATGCACACATATCTGAATATATGTGCTATAATCAAACAGGTGACATTTCCACACTAGACGGATCCTCACTGAAACTAGTAAACAAATTCACCTACCGAGGAAGTAGCGTCTCATCAAGCGAAAAAGACATCGACACATGGCTAACGAAGGCATGGACACCTATCAATAGGCTTTCGATTGTATGGAAATCAGACCTGATCGATAAAATGAAATGCGGTTTCTTCCAGGCAGCGGTCGTGTCGATACTGCTATATGGATGCACTACTTGGACGCTACGTAAACGGCTGGAGAAGAAGCTAGAAAGTAATTACACAAGAATGTTGCGAGCAATATTGAACAAGTTCTGGCGGCAAAACCCCACAAGGCACCAACTGTACGGCCACCTGCCTCCCATCTCGAAAACTATCCAAGCTAGACGAAGCAAGGACGAGCTCATAAGTGATGTACTCCAATGGACCCACGGATATGGCAAAGCAAAAGCAGGACGACCAGCACGAATATACATACAGCAGCTATGTGAGGATAGGGGATGTAGCCCTGAAGACCTGCCAGGGCGATGAACGATAGGGAGAAGTGGCGAGAGAGGGTCAGGGATATCCGTGCTAGCGGCACGACATGATGATGACGACGATGATGATGATGATATATGTATGTATGCGTGTCTGTGTCTGTGGTAGTGTGTGAGGGTGCAAAGATATATAGTAAGAAGAAGAAGAAGAAGAAGAAGAAGAAGAAGAAGAAGAAGAAGAAATATATGTTGTTTACTTGTAGGGCAAATTTCTTACCGACCACTGAAGATCTTTTCGCTCTTCGTATCAAACTTTACCGTCTATTTCAGTTGATTTTTTCTTCAATTTTTTTTTAACAGTATACACTGAAAGAAAAGAAACGTCAGATACCCTAACGCTGAAGCAGCCGAAATTACTTCCGAGATCGTCATTAAATTTGGTTCGCCAGACCCGTTCTGCTGAATCAGAATTTAACTAAAACTTACAAACGGCCGGCGAGGCGCGAAACGCCATTTTGAGAAATGTCTAAATGAGAAAGGCCGAAAGAATAATGGTAATGTGTGGCTTCTATCCAAACATCTGAATAGGTGGCAATTACGATTGTATGAATCTGGAGGCTATATCAACAGAGGATTTGGAACGCGTCTAAAGAACTATAGATAAATAAATGAAACATTTGTACTGGTTGGCTGACTGGCACGAGAGAGTTCACGTGTTTATGTGGACAACGTAAGCACTTATGAGGAATGTGAAATTTGACTTTTCCTAGCTAAAATTAGAAATAGAATAAGAAAAAATTGAATCTAAATAGACGAAAAACAAAAAAAAGAGTTTCATTTATCACCTTTTAGGAAAGATTGTAAAGTTTCTCTTTTGTTAAACATGATTGTATAAATTTAATTCGGATAAGAGCCAGGTATGTCACCGGGCTGCTGCGAATCGGTGACTTTCACTAAAGGTTTCCTTGACCCCTACGTCACTTTACCTTGCTGACAGGCTTCATTAGAGCCAATCAATATTTATTCTTCATCGATAGTCTAAAATTTGACCACTTTTGCGAAAGTAATAGCACAAATTTCAAAACTAAATGATGGAAGAAAACTATTATATCAGCTTTTTCTCCAATTTGTATTTAATAAGAACTTTATAAAATATGGATATTTACCCAATACGTCTGCTAGAAGTAGTTGGTTGTTTGGTTGGTTGGTTTGTTAGACGGCGTGTTAAACCTTTTCGAGTCATTTAACGCTGAATTAAGTCATTTTGATAAAAGTTTCAAACAATTCAGTTTGGTAAGAACACACTTTTATTTACACAGAGTTAAATTTCAAAACAGTTCTATTTCAAACAATTCAGTTTAGTATAAGTACATTTTTTTGTTTACAACCTGTTAAATGAGAAAACAGTTAATTTCAAACAATTCAGTTAAACGTAATTACAATTTAGTTCTAGTTTACCAATAGATAGGACCCAATCAGGTGCTACCACTCCGGGCCAGAGTGTACCACGGAGCGATGGCAATAAAGGAATACACCACATTCCCCAAAGCTCCAACATTGCTGAAGCCTCACCATCAGATTTTCTAGTGTCATACCCAGGACTATCGTTGGTAGAATGTCTTACCCCTCTGTAGAGATGCTGTCGGTATATTCAACAACCCCAGCCGACTGAGGTCCAACCAGAAGAAGGATTTGACACAATGACAATTTTAAAGATGTGTTTAACAGAATTCACTCCAAAGTTTTCCTTCTCCAAGACCGGTTGCTATAAGAAGAGCCCATTCTGTCCTAATATTTAGACATATCAAAAAGAATATAGTTGGATTTATTCCTTCCCTTTTCGCGGTATGTGATATGCATACTTTATCAATTATATGATCATAGTTTTTTTTTATCAATAAGTGTCAATCTTTGTTGAAGTTCATTGAGGTCATACATGAGAGACAAAGATAGAGAAAAGGGGGAAATAAAAACATAGACAGAGAAAGACAGCGAAAGAGTAAACAAAGAGACAGAGACAATGAAAAATAAAACGAGTGAGTGACAAACACAGAGAAATATATATATATATATATATATATATATATACTGTCATCAACAGACAGACTGTTTTGTTCTATCAGAACTTTTCAGTGTGGCTAGACACGCAGGACCTTCGAAGCCAGGATCGAAACCCGTCCAACTTTATGTTAGGTTAAGTTTCAGACCTCTCGGCCACCAAGCGGACCACGTTGGCTAAGGGAATTTTTAAGGTATCAATATCTAGCAACAGCAGCAGCAGCAGCCGTTTACATATATATATATATATATATATATATATATGTAGAGAGCGAGAGAGTTAGGGAGTGAGAAAAACAGAGGCAGAGAGACTGACATTGACACAAAAATGGATGGATAAGTAAGTAAATAAATAAAGACGGACAAACAAGAGATAAAAGGAGAAATAACGAAAATGAGAGACAGATGGACAGACAAAAAGACAAGGAAAGGGAAAGATTTATATAAAGACTGAGACAAAGACAGAGAAAAGGGAGAAATAAAGAGAGAGAGAGAGAGAGAGAGAGAGAGAAAGAGAGAGAGAGAGAGACAGACAGACAGACAGACAGACAAATACAGAAGGCGAGACAAAGAAAGAAAGGAAGAAATAAAAAAAAAAGACTGCGAAATATTATATATGCGGCAGACAGACAGACAGACAGAGTAACGGATATATATATATTTATATATATATATATATGTAGAGAGAGAGAGCAAGAGAGAAAGTCAGAGAGAAAGGAATATATATATATATATATATATATATATATATATACTGAAAGCGACAGTGACAGAGACAGAGAGAAACAGAAATATATATATATATATATATATTCAGACAGAGACAGAGAAAAGGTAAGATAAAGAGAGAGATAGAGTGGGGAGAGAGAAAGGGAGAGAGAGAGAGATTGACAAATAGAGGAAAAGAGAGATAGAAGGTGGTTTGTTTGATATTTTGAGCCTTGTTCCTCCTCTGTATATCTTACAGTTTGGTCGCTGTAAAAGAGCCATCGTCTCCCTGCGCTCACCCACTCTCTTGGTAATCATTACTCGAGGCAGATGTCACTTTCCGTCCTTTTTTACACTTTGACCACGTGTCGAGCAGCTAAGAGGGAATTATTTCCAACTTAACTATCCCCAGGCCTAAATTATCAAATCCTTTGAAACATCTTTTTTAAAATTTTATTTTATAATATCCCTATGTCTAGTAAAACAAGCAAAATTGAATATATTTTACAAATAAATTTTCTCAGGTTTTATGGTATCCGATATCTCCGAATGAAACCAAAGCAGTCATCCCTACGCTACACGCGAAGAAAACATGATCGTAACCCAAAGTTAATATACAATCATGAAAATACTATTTTTCCTTGCATGGAAAATAATGGAATTCAATATTCATTCGAAATATTTGTTAATGTTGACTAGATTTTTGTGAAGCTGAGATCCTTAAAAAAACGAAGTACTTTTCAGACACCAGCTGCAAAGGTGCGTTCATTTTAACCATTCTCTTGGTAATCGTTACGTAGGGCAGATTCACTATGAAAATCTCAGTCTGGAGTCGAGTAGTTAGAAAGTGAATTCATGTCGCCTAAAGAGTCACCCAGACTTAATAAAAAAGAAAAGAAAAAATTAGAATAAGTTTTCTTTAAATTTTAGATATCACTTCTCCTAATCAAGAAAACAATAAAACAAAATATTTTTGTTGTGAAATTAATTAATTTTTCCTGATATCCGTGAATAAATTTGATCTCCAAACGAATACGAAGGTTCGTTGTAACGCTCGTTGTAAACAAACTCTAAACCACTAATGAATATGAATTAATAATAAAAACAAATAAAATGACATTAAATGCGTATAGTTATAGTAATGATTAATTTGATACATTTAATTTTTGATACGAGGAATATTACAAGCTGTATATTATACCGCTAAAACATTACTGGAGAATAATTATCATAAACTTTAAAAGTGCCTCTCGGGAAATTATTGCTAATAATCACCATCTTACTACCCGTATTGCTACTGGATTAATACTGTGATACCATTAGAAAAGAATGATCACCGTAAACTTTAATATCATTTTTGTTAATAAGTTCCATCTTACAACCCGTATGTAAAACAGGTTATTACATTGAATATTATTCCTTTAGATAGGAACAATTACCATGAAATTTGATTAAAGTTATTCTAATTCTTTTTTTTTTTTTTTGGTTAATAAGTGCCAACTTACAACCTGTATGTAAAATAGGTTATTACATTGAATATGATTCCTTTAGATAGGAATAATTACCGTGAAATTTGATTAAAGTTATTCTAATTCTTTTTTTTTTTTTTTTTGGTAATAAGTGCCATCTTACAACCCGGATGTAAAATAGATTATTACATTGAATATTATTCCTTTAGATAGGAACAATTACCATGAAATTTGAGTAAAGTTATTCTAATTCTTTCTTTAGTTAAGTAGTTCCATCTTACAACTGCTATGTAAAATGGATTAATACAGTGGGTTTGAATCTTTTAGATAGGAATAATTACCATGAACTTTGAATAAAGTTATTTAACATCTTTTTCTTAATTCTTAATAAGTGCCATCTTACAACCTGTACGAATTTCACCCCTTTAGATACAACTAATGATCCTTAAACTTTTAAAAGATAACACGACGCTCTTAGTAAATTGAATTACCATGACCAGAAAATAAGGGAAACACTAGGTTCTTATTTCTAATAAAAACCTTATCAAGTCGGCTGGGGCTGTAGAATACTCCGGCTGTATCTGTAAGACACCCTCACCCCCAACGAGTGTCCTAGTTATGACACTAAACAATCTGATGGTGAATTTCCAGTAATGCTGAAGTTTTCGGGAAGTTGGAGTACCCCTTCATTGTCATTATTTCCAGGTCCACTCTGGTCCGGAGTTGTAGCCATATTTACCCAACCCCTCCTCTCGGGCAGGATATGACACAAGGTCAATTTTTAAGCGGAGTTTAACAGGTTTTGATTCAGAGTTTTCCTTCTCCTAGACTAGTTGTCTCACCAAGGCTGAAGAACCTTGTCTGCCCAACTATTTACCCATACCTGGAGGGAGAATAATTGAATTCATACCTTTCCCAAGGGTATTAGTGCTATGTGAAATGCAATCAGTCTCGTCCATGATTTGAACTCGTGTCGCCGTGTCCATTTCCTACGACGATAACCATTACACCACGGGCATCTCCATGGTCCGGAGTAGTAGCACCTAATAGGGTCCTATCTATGGATCAAATAGATCTAAACTATGTACTTATGCTAAACCGAATTGCTTGAAATAGAACTCTTCTGAATTTAACCTACATACTTATGCAAAAAATTGTTTTAAATAGTATTGTTTTGACATTTAACCGTGTAAAGAAAAAATAAACTCGTACTAAAGAAAATTGTTTTAATTAAAACTGTTTGACTAAACTGAATAACTTGAAATCGAAATGTTTTTAAGTATTAGACCGTGTACTTATTCTAAACTGAATAGTTTGAAATAGAACTGTTTATTTGTATAAAATGGATTTGGCATTGAATAATCTACAAAGGTTGATATGCTATAAAACCAAAAAATCAGTTAATCATCTTGTAATGGCCGTGTTGAAATTAGTACCTAATTTAAGTTAGTATAACTTACCGGGCATTGACGAAACAGTGAGAGTGTTCGGCAATGTCGCGGTCGAGTCATACCAAAGACTTAAAAAATGGAACTTGGTGCCTCCTTGCTTCACACTCAGTATTATAAAATACAGATAAAGTGTAAAGTGTGCCAATCATCGGAAAGAAGTTGTGCCCTCCCTACACCTTGGTGTAGTAACTATCGGAAAGGGAACCTTCAGGTTACCCTCGACTACGGTCAACAACTTTACTTTATTAATCATCATCATCATCGTGTCGTGCCGCTAGCACGGATATCCCTGACCCTCTCTCGCCATTTCTCCCTATCATTAATCGCCCCTGGCAGGTCTTCAGGACTACATCCCGTATCCTCCCATAGTTGCAGTATATTTGTTTGAGCCGGTCATCCTGCTTTTGCTTGGCCATATGCGGGGGTCCATAGGAGTACATCACTTTTGAGCTCGTCCTTGCTTCTCCAGCAGTGTCCTGCATGTCTGCTTCGTCTAGCTTGGATAGTTTTCGTGATGGGAGGCAGGTGGCCGTATAGTTGGTACCTTGTGGGGTGTTGGCGCCAGGACTTGTTCAATATTGCAGGCAGAATTCTTGTGTAATTGCCGTCTAGCTTCTTCTCCAGCCGTTTACGTAGCGTCCAAGTAGTGCATCCATATAGCAGTATCGACACGACCACTGCCTGGAAGAAACCGCATTTCATTTTATAGGTCAGGTCTGATTTCCATATGACCGAAAGTCTATCGTTAGCTGTCCATGCCTTCATTAGCCGCGTCGTATCGATGTCTTTTTCGGTTGATGAGACGCTGCTTCCTATGTAGGTGAATTTATCTACCAGTTTCAGAGAGGTTCCGTCTAGTGTGGAAATTTCACATATTTGATTATTGCACATATATTCAGTTTTGTGTGCATTGATACGGAGGCCAATGCCTGCGGTGGCTCGTTCCAAACTATGCTGTAGTGTTTCGGCTTGGTTGGGTGTATTCGACTGTAACGCTATGTCATCGGCGTAGTCGGCGTTAGTAATTGTTTTTGCGGGGTACCTTTTGCTTCTTTTCTTTGTCAGCTCGAAGCCGTTCTCTCTGATTTTATCAATCGAAGTTCTAAGCACGTAGTCTAGACAGATGATAAAGAGGTATGGGTCTAGCGTGCCCCCTTGTAGTACTCCTGCTACAATGTCGAAGTATTCTGTGTCTCCATCCGGTGAACGTATTTTCACTTTCGTGTTTCTATAGAGAATCGTTATTGTTGCTACGGTTTCTTTTGGAAGGCTGTATGCTAGTAGGATTCGTTCCATCTTACTTTTCTACTGCTTATGAATCTTAAAGTTTATTAATAAAAAAAATTCCCATTTTTAAATGACTTATTGTTAATGTAACTTTTTTAAACACAGATATTTAATTATTACTTTAATAAAGATTCCTCTGTGGACTTTGGAGGAGTCATCGTGGTGTAAGCGTCAAAACACTTGACAGCGGAATCTTTGTAAGCGTGATCGAACACCAGTCGCGCTATTACATTCACTTTTGGACTAATACCCTTGGGAAACTTATGAACCCTTTTATCCTTACAGTTATCGGTTAAATAGCGTCACTGCTGTTGTTCTGGTAGGATGGGTTTGGCCTTAAATAACACACGAATGTTGATATGCAATAAAACAAAGAAACCTAACCAAACCAGTGTCCTTTATATATGGGTTTGGTTGGGTTGGGTTTTATGGGATACCAACTATTGTAGGTTATTTAATGCCAAATCCATTTTTATGTAAATAATCTGTTCTATTTAAAACAATTCAGTTTAGCATAAGTACACAGTTTAATTGTCAAAAACATTTCCATTTCAAACTATTCACGCAGTTATATGTAACAATTCAGTTACGTGTAAATACAGTTTTAATGTCAAAAACAGTTCCATTTCAAATAATTCAGTTAAGCATAAGCACAGTTTAAATGTAAGTACGGTTTAATTGTCAAAAACATTTCTATTTCAAGCTATTCAGTTTAGTCAAACAATTCATTTTAGCATAAGTATGCTGTTAGTTCTATTTAATCCATAGATAGGGCTCTATCAGGTGCTACCACTCCGGGAGCGATGGCAATGAAGGGGTGCTCTGCATTCCCCAAAGTTCCAGCATTGCTGGAACCTCACCATCAGATTGTTTAGTGTCATATCCAGGACACTCGTTAGTTGGGGTCTTACCCCTCTGCAGAGAAGCAGTCGGTGTATTCTACAGCCCCAGCCGACTGGGCAAGCTTTTATATATGATAATGACTATTGTACTATGCGTATGTAATATAGGTTATAACTCCTTCCAAATAATAATCATAAACTCGAATAAAAGCTACTCTATATGGTATATTCTTAAACATAACCATCTTCCAGGTGATGAAATGGTTAGCAAGTTAGACTAGTAAACCTTCACGAATGGTTTCGAGTCTCATTCATACGACCTTGTGCCACATCTTTGCAAATAACCTAGAAATTAATTATAATGAACATATTTCAACCTGTGGGTAACATGGTAACGTACTACCTAGGAATAATTATCCTAAACCTTAGGTTTGTTTTGGTCTCTTTGTTTAAAGGCATATCAATCTTCGTGGGTTATCTAGTGCCAAAGCCATCCTTGGAGTAAAACAGCTGTGATATTATCTAATACATAGCTGGGCCAATGATTTAAGGAAAGCGAAATACGTCCTCTATTTTTAGTTGGTCTAGTCGGCTGGGGCTGTACAATACACCGACTCCACCTCTGTTGAAAGGTAAGAGCCACACCCCAACAAGAGTCCTGAATATGACATTAAACAATCTAATGGTTAGGCTCTAGTCTGGAAGCTTTGGGGACTGTGGAGTACACCTTCATTGCCATTACTCCCAGGTCTACTCTGACCGAAATAGTAGCATTTGATAGGGCCCTACTTTTGATTCAAATAGAAATATTTGACATTTAAACTATGTGCAAACAAATGAATTATGATAAATTGAATTGTTAGGAATAGAATTGTTTGATCCTTTAACTGTGTGTACACAAATGACTGATGTTTAATAGTAGTTAGTGATACAAAACAATACCTGGAATCATTTAACTGTTGACTAGGGCTAAATTGAATGGCTTGAAATAGAATTGTTTGATCATTTAGCTGTAAGTATACAAATGACTGATGTTTGATAGTAGTTAGTGATACATAGTAATACTAGAGACCGTTTAACTGTGTTGACTAGGGCTAAATTGAATTGTTAGAAATAGAACTGTTTGTTCATTTAGCTCTGCATAAACAAATGACTGGTTTTTAAGAGTATTTAGTGATTCATAGCAATACTTGGAACTATTTAAACGTTTTGACTATGGTTAAATTGAATTTTTTGGAAATTGAACTGTTTGAACATTTAACTATGTGTAAACACATGACTGATGTTTAACAGTTGTTAGGGATATATAGCAATACTTTGAACCATTTAACTTTGTTGACTAATGCTAAATGGAGTTATTTGAAATAGGGCTATTTGATCAATTTAACAATAGGTGAACAAATGACTGATGTTTAATTGAATTATTAGTGATACATAGCAATACATAAAACCATTTAACTGTAGGCGAACAAATAAGTAATGTTTAATAGGTTAATCAGTGTTAAAAATCAATACTTGTAAACACTTCACAGTGCTCAAAGAAATGATTAATTGTAAAAAGAATTGTTTGTGTTTGAGAGAAATACTTGAAAACTTTTGACCCTGAAAAAAGAGCAAAAGATTATTTAAAAACGTTATATAAAAAAAATCTACAATGATTGATTCGCTATAAAACCAACCAAACCAAATTATATATATTTAGTAAATATGGATGAAGAGGGTTTGTCAATAAATAAGCTACAATGTAGGATACGCTATAAACCCAACGAACCAAATCATATATATTTGATATATATGTCTAAAGAGGATTTGGTAATAAATAACCTTCAATAGTTGATATACCATAAAACCCAACCATACCAAATCATATACATTTAATATATATATATATATATATATGAAGAGGATTTGTCATTAAATAACCTGCAATGATTTATGCGCTATAAAACCCAACCACCCCCAAATCATATATATTTAATAAATATTTATAAAGAGGATTTGGCATTAAATAACCTACAATGGTTGATATGCCATAAAACCTAACCAAACCAAATCATATATATTTAATATATATGTATAAAGAGGATTTTTCATGAAATAACCAACAATGGCTGATACGCTATAAAACCCAACCAAACCAAATCATATATATGTAATATATATGTATAGAGACAATTTGGTATTAAATAACCTACAATGGTTGATATGCCATGAAATCAAACCAAACTAAATCCTATATATATATATATATATATATATATATATATATATATATATAAAGATGATTTGTCATTAAAGAACTTACAGTGTTTTAAACGCTATAAACCCCAACCAAACCGAATCATTCATATTTAATATATATGTATAAAGTTAATTTGGTATTAAATAACCTACTATGGATAATTTGCCACAAAACCTAAGCAAAGCATAATATACTTCTTGTATTGTTAATAATAATGAGCTTACAACTATAATATTATATGCTAAAAGGAAAGTTTGTGTAACTCGTATTACTTTCGTAATTCATATCTTTTTAGTCTTCCATTTTTCCATTTATTCCGAATCTACTGGGTGTAATTTATCTATTTCATGGCTTCGGTTTTTTTTCATATTCCCCCGCCCGTATTTTTCTTCATTCGTTATTCTATTTTCTATCCTTTCTTTTTCTTTTTTATAAATTTTTCTTTTTCTTTTTATTAGTCTTTTATTTTAATGGCAGTGATGAACGAACGAAGAAAATAACTTAACTTGAAGTTTGGTCTAAGATATGACACAAGTGTGGTCAGTTCGGGTGAAGATTTTTATTTAGATATTTTGACGACTGATCTAAAGAGATAAAGAGAGAATTATGGTCGACTTCAAAATTTTTTTTTTTTTCCTTTTTTCTTACATGTTTTTTCGTTTGAATTCTAATTCATTTTTTTCTTAAATGATTCGTTTCATTTTTAATGTTTTTATTTTTTCTTGTATTGTTTTTTCTTTCATGATATTTCTTTTTTAACTATTTTTTCATATCAGATCAATTATTTTTCGTTCTTTTCTTCATTTTATTTTTGTTTCCTTTCGTTTATTTGCCTCACTTTTTATTGTCTCTCTCTCTCTCTCTCTCTCTCTCTCTCTCTCTCTCTCTCTCTCTCTCTCTCTCTCTTTAATTTTTTTTTAGTTACAATTTCCTATCATCATGGGTTTATTTGTCTGTATGTTTGTTCGTTTGTTTGTTTCTTTCTTTCTTTCTTTCTTTCTTTCTACGAATGTTCTTCTCTCTTTCTTTCCTTCTTTCTTTTTACTTTCTTCCAATTCATCTTATCTCTTGCTATCTTTCATGTTTGTTTGTTTTCTCTTTCTTTTTTCTTTCTTTTTTCTTTCTTTTAATGTTCTTTCTTTCTTTCTTTCTTTCTTTCTTTCTGTCTTACTAATAATCTTCTTTCTTTCTTTCTTTCTTTCTTTTAATATTTTCTTTCTTTTTTTGTTTCTTCCTATTAATCTTCTTTCTTTCTATTAATCTTCTTTCTTTCTTTCTTTCTTTTAATTGTCATTTTTTTCTTTTTATTCATATAATTTTTCTTTCTTTTTACCAATTTTTAAACATAATTATTTTTCGATACAATATTTGTTCTTTTTTTTAATCACTCAGTTAATTTTCTTTCTTTCATTTTATCTTTCGAATACTTTTTATTCTTTCTTTCTTTTCATCAGTCCATTCTTCTTCAAGTAATTTTCTTTCTTTCTTTATTTCTTTCTTTCTACAAATGTTCTTCTTTCTTTCGTTCCTTCTTTTTTCACTGTCTTCCAATTCATCTTCTCTCTTTCAGTCTTTCATTCAATCAATGTTTGTTTGATTGTTTCTTTCTTCCTTTCTTCTTTCCTCTTAATATTGTTTGTTTGTTTCTTTCTTTCTTTTTTCTTCCTATTAATCTACTATCTTTCTTTCTTTCTTTCTTTCTTTCTATTAATCTTCTTTCTTTCTGTCTTCTTTCTTTCTATCTTTCGTTCTTTTAATCCTTTTTATTTATATAATTTTTTTATTTCTTTTTACCAATCTATAAACATAATTATTTTTTCATACAATATTCTTTTTTTTTTTTTTTCCATCACACATTTATTTTCTTTCTTTCATTTTATCGATCGAATATTTTTTTATTCTTCTTTTCTTTTCATCAGTCCATTTTTCTTCTTGTTTCTTCTCAATCAATTAATTAATTTTATGTCTTTTTAACAGTCAAGTAATTTTCTTTCTTTCTTTTAATAATTCAATTAGTTTCATCTGTTTCTTTGCATAAATCTGCTGATTTTCTTTCTTTCTTTCTTTCTTTCTTTCTTTCTTTCTTTCTTAAATTATATCTTCATTTCAAGTACGTTTATCGATGGCATAACAATTTGCTTCCTTTCCTCTTTTTCCTTTTTTCTTCGTCTCCTTTTCATTCGCTCCTCATTTCATTCTTTCTTTCTTTTTACCTTTCCTTCCCATCTTTTTTGTTTCTTTCGTCAGTTTAAATTTCCTCATCTACGATTATTCGTTTTAATTATTTCGATTTTTTTCCTTCCTTCACTCCGACCTCCCTTCATTCATTCATTCAGGTTCTTTCTTTATTCTTAGATTTCTCTTTCACTTTTATACATAATATGTTTGTTTATTTGTTTGTTCGTTACATTTTTTTTCTTGCACACTTCTTTCCTTCTTTTAATATTTCTTCCTTTTTTTATCCCTATATTTTGTCTTTGTTTATTTTAATAGTCACTAAATTTTTCTTTCTTTTTATTCACTTCTTTATTTCTTCTTTTCTTTCTTTATACGTCACTTCTTTCTTTCTTTCTTTCTTTCTTACGACTTTTTTTCGTTTATCAATTATTTTTGTTTGTTCCTTGATTTTTTCCTTCCTTGCTTCCTTCTTTCTTCCTTCCTTCCTATTCTCGTTCTTTTCTTATTCTTTATCTCTTTGTTCTTTCCTTTTTTACCAATCTTAATCCGTTCCTTATTTCTTTCTTCTCTACTTTCATTCTTTCATTCTTTCTTTCTTTCTTTCTTACATCCTTTTCATTTTCCCAAATTCGCTTTTTTCTTCTCATTATATTTCAATTATTCACTTCTTACATTCTTCTTGATCGTCCTTTCATTTCTTTTTCATATTTCCTTCAGAGTTTTCTTCATTCATCTTTCTTTTCTCTTGCTTCCTTCTTTTTCTTTTCTCTTTTTTTTTTCTAAATTCATTTCTCTTCCAATCCATTTGTTTCTTCTTCATAATTATATTTCCTTTCAAATTCTAATCCATATACCGACGGCCAAGTGTCTAAGCCATGTCTGTCTCTGTCAAGTCAAGGGGAGAAGGTCATGTTCATCAAAATAGAAACTACCTAACCCCGGGCTAGGGCTGCCATGGACCTCTGTTTTCTATTGCCTCCCTCACCCCAGTATTCGTCATTTTGCAGACCAAATCTCATTTCAAACAACGACAAATTAATGTAGCCGCCCTATAACCTTACTAGCCGAACGATCCAGTGATAAAACAACTATTTACTGTGTCGTTTCTCTTAAGGCATGAAAATCAGAAAGCTGAACACGTTATTCGCGTGTCAAAGGCTTTGAGAATCTCTGATAATGTTACTCTGAGCAGAACATGAAATCCCGTATGAAAAATTGATTTTCAAGTTTCCAACAATAAGTATCTCCAGCCCAGTCGGCTGAGGCTTTAGATTACACCGATTACATCTCTGCAGAGTGGCAAGAACCCGCCCTCCTACGAGTGTCATGATTATGCCATTAAACGATCTGATGGTGAGGCTCCAGCTTTGGAGATTTGGGGAAAGCAGAGTAACCCCTCATTACCATTGCTCCCAGGTCCACTCTGGACCTTTGGTAGTAGCACCTGATATGGTCCTATCTTTGGGTCAAATAGCACAAACTGTGTGCAAACAAATGACTGATGTTAAATTATAACTGTTATATAGATATACTTTAAACCATGGAACTGTGTAAGAAAAAAAGAGCAGCTTCATTTAAGAATGTTATCTACAAAATGTATATAGAGATTTTATATATATATATATATATATTCACCCTACTATTTATCCGTAGCTGGAGGTAGGATAATTGGATTTATACCTTTTCCAAGGGTATTTGTGCTAAGTCAAATGCAACCAGCCTCATCAAGGAATTGAACTCGTGTTGCTGTGTCCATTTTCCACTGACGTTAACTATTACCCAACGGGCACCTCCATGTATATATACACGCGTACACACGTGTATTTTTAAGGGTATTGGGTGGATCGTTTGAATGAAAGTCATTTTTTTTCTTCTTTTTACTGCTAGCATATGTTTAGTTATGTTCTGTTTGGTTTGGTTCTATAGAATATCAACCATTGTAGGTTATTGAATGCCAAATCAATTTTTATACATTAAACATTTTTATTTCAAACAATTCAGTTTAGCATAAGTATTCAGAATAATTTTCAAAAACATTTCTATTTCAAGCTATTCAGTTTAGTAAAACAGTTCTAATTCAAACAATTTTTTTAGTATAAGTACAGTTTTTTTTTTGTTTACACGAAGTTAAATATCAAAACCGTTCTATTGCAAACAATTCTGTTTTGCGTAAGTAGTGTTTCAATTTCAAATTGTTTCTATTTCAAGCAATTCAGTGTAGCATACAAAAACTGTTCCATTTCAAACAATTTAGTAAATATTAAGTACATAGTTTAAATATCAAACCAATTTTATTTCAAGCAATTCAGTTTAGCGTAAGTACGCAGTTTAAATGTCAAAGCAATTCATTTTAGCATAAGTACGCAGTTTAGTCCTATTTGATCCATTGATAGGACCCTATCAAGTGCCATTACTGCGAGCCAGAGTGGACCTGGGAGCGATGGCAATGAAGGGGTTCTCTGCATTCCCCAAAGCTCAAGCGAAACTGGAAACTCACCATCAGATTTTCAAGCGTCAATTCAGGACACTCATTGGGGGTGTTTCTCATCCCTGTGCAGAGGTGCAGTCGGTGTATTCTACAGCCCCAGTTGACTGGGCAATAAATTTATATATATATATATATATATATATATATATATATATATATATATATACGAGGGGCATACGATAATTTTCCAGACTTTTTTCGTATGGGCATTTAAAATAGTCGTAGACTCTTGAAAATTCAGTATATTATTGCTATACATTTTATGAGATGACTGACCAATTTTGATGATTTCAGTTTCAAATGAACAGCTACAGCAGCAATTGAAATATACCCTACTAAAGCCTGAGTGTCACTGCTGGTGATTTAAAAAATGCAAACTGACACTTTAGAAGAATGATTAGCGATAAAATTCTGTTTTAAACTTGTTAAAAATGCCATAGAAACCTATACAATGCTTCAGACTGCTTTTGGGCCATCTTGCATGAATCGGGCATCAGTTTTTTAGTGGCATAAGAGATTCAAGGAAGGCAGGGAGTCTATGATGAGAGGTGTGGGAAGAGTAAGGAAGTCAATAAACAAGAGTTGATTGGCCAAAGGGTTAGAGTAAGGGTTTTAAGGGAGTTCAGGAAGAGATTCTTAGGGAAGAGGCCAACACCCTTCAAATCGGGTCAGTAGCAATTACACCAGGACAATACACCAGTCCACAACTCCATACTTGTCACAGACTATTTGACAAAGATGGGCATGAAGACACTTACTCAGCCTCCCTATAGTCCAAACCCTGTTCCCTGTGATTTTGGCTATTCCCTAAGCTTACAGGCTGTCGTTATAAGACAATTGAGGAGATGAAAGAGGCTGTAACGATGGTCATTGACACGCCTAGAAAAGAGGACTTCCATGGGGCCACCCAGAAATTTTTAGCACGGTAAAACAAGTGCGTTGCAGACTGAGGAGATTGCTTCGAAGGGGACTTGAGTTTCATAGTGTTCGCCAATGGCCTGGGAGACCTGGGTTCAATCCCATGTCAAGTCATACCAAAGACTCAAAAAATGGTACTTGATGATACCTTGCTTAACACTCAGCATTATAAGGTAAGGATCAAGGGTAAAGTGGAGAAATCCAGGGAAAGGAGTAGCGCCCTCCCCTACGCCTCGGTGTAGTAGCTATCGAAAAGGAGACTTCGGGTCACCCTCGACTACGGTCGGCAACTTTACTTTACTTACTATCAATAAAAATGCCCATACGAAAAAAGTCTGGAAATTTATCGTATGCAATATATACATATATATATATATATGAATAACAAATTCTACAACTAGCCTTCCAAAACAATATCCCCATATAATTTTACTTCTGAACTCAGCACTAATAATAATAATCTCCAATTTATTGCTGTCTCAATTGACACAAAGAACGCAACTTCACCATGCAAAAAAACAAACAAAAAAACTACAACTAACTCCTGCAATCGCAATTATTAAAACAATTGCCCCAAACAATATAAAATAGCAATAATTAACAGTCTAATATATCGTGTCTAATTCATATCCAAAACAGTTCTCTTCTCTGAACTAAGACTGATTCAATAAATTCTCATAAACAATGACTTCCCAAAACGTATTGTTGATGAAGAAATTAAAACGCATCATTAAAAACATCAGCGGTAATATCATTTGCAATGGAAATAATACTACTTTAAGCAATACCAAACTCATTAAGATATTTTTCGTAACCTGATGCACAAGCAAAAAAAAAACAAAAAAAACTCGATGAATTAACACTCAAAAATCTAATACATAATGTCGTCTACCCGAGTGACTTTAACAGGAAATAAAACTAATCATATATTATCCCAAATTCTATGCAAAAAAAAACATGATCATCTGTAATCAATTCTTTCTCTCAACTAATCACCTCACTATGTGCAATGTAATGTTCCATTTTAAATGTCCATTTGAAGAATTATTCTGTAATAAAATAAGTTCCTTGATTAGGCAGAATACAACTGGAGAAGTGATAGTGGTAGAGGAAATCCAGGTAGTGTAGAGGTTAAAATCTTGAACAATGACATCGTAGTGAGCGAGTTCAAACTCCGGTCGTGTTATTGTCTTTACTTTTGAACAAAAAGCCGACAGAAAAGTATAAACTTTCTCATCCTGCCAGCTATGGGTTATACCGTTCATTTACAAAGATGGATTTGACTTGAAATAGCCTACGAAGATTGATTTACCATTAAACAACAAACCCAAACAAAGACAGCATTCAATAGTAGGAATCTAATTTATTTTATTTTAAAGTCTGTATAGGGTGACATACCCCTTTTCTGCCCAAAGGAAGACCGTTTTACGTAAGGGATGAGCTGGGCTGTGAGATCGTAGAAATAATTAGCTCGAAATTGAAGATAATAATGGAACTGGAGATTGAACTCGTGGATTTATCTAATTCGTGTGCTACTGCACCAAAGTGGCTCGCCCAGCATCCTTGAAGTAATAACCTCATTTAACAATATATATATATATATATATATATATATATATATATATATATATATATATATATATATATATATATATATATATATATATATATATATATATATATATATATATATATATATATATATATATATATATATATATATATATATATATATATATATATATATATATATATATATATATATATATATATATATATATATATATATATATATATATATATATATATATCCACAGACAGATCAATTTCGTTCAATCAGAACTCATTAGTGCGGCTAGACATACCAGCTTCCCGTAGCTAAATGTAAAGTTATCTCTCTAAATCGAAGGTGACCCGAAGGCTCCTTTTTCAAGTGCTACTACACCGAGATGTAGGAGAGGGTGTTACTCCATTCCCTTGATTTCTTCATTTTACCCTTGTTCTTTACCTTATAATGCTGTGTTAAGCAAGGTGGCATCAAGTACCATCCTTTGAGTCTTTGATATGACTCGACCAGAGATAGAGCCCCGGTCTTATACGTTAACACACACACACGCATATATATATATATATATATATATATATATATATATATATATATATATATATATGCACATTAACGTATGCAAATATATACACACACAAACATACACAAACACATATATACGCTGACGCATGTATAGATATACACAAAAGCATATATATATATATATATATATATATATATATATACTTTAAGAAAAACAACGAAACCGGTCACATAGGATTATAAATTTATTTCAATCCTGTTACGCATTTTGAAATTTCCAAAAACACGAAAAAAGTAACAGGACTTCTTCAGATCATTTTGGATAAAAAAATTGAATAGACACATGTTAGTGGGAGGGGATAGTATGAGGGAGTCGAAGAGTTGGGAGGGAGTCTTAGAGGGGTGAGGAGTTACCTCTTCATTAAGCCCACTTCCGTTTTAAATTTAACTTTCGCTTAGCAGTGTTGTAAATATTGTTTTTTTAAAAAGGTTTTTTTAAATTTATATTTAGATCTAAATTACAGGTTTTTTATTGACTAAGATTTAAAATTTTAAATAAAAAATTCAAGTAAAGGTAGAGTATTAGATATATTAATTTTAAAGCAAATATTTACTTTCTTTACTATATTTTAACATTTCAAAATTATTTAGAAAGCATTAATTCGTTCCACTTTTTATGCGTATCCCCTCCCACTACCATGTGTCTATTCAATTTTTTTATCCAAAATGATCTGAAGAAGATAACATAATCCTATGTGACCGGTTTCGTTGTTTTTCTTAAAGAATTTATTGCTCTGTATTATTGGTACATTGAGCTCTTTACCAGGAAAACTTTATATATTCATGCTTGAATACCTTCTTGTCCTGATGGAATTACTCCCAACTCCGGTTTAACTGGACCAAAAATATATATATATATATATATATATGTATATTGGGATGGTCTAATCACGTAAGTTTCTTTTGTTATTCTACTAACATGGATGAAAATAAATCGTTGAAGTATCACGTCACAAAACACAGCGAAATATTAAAAATACTTTCCTTTCAAATTGAGAGGCTTCTGTAGCAATTTATAGGATTTTCCACTATATTGGTCCCTACGTAGATGCATTAAAATACATTTTGACGTTTCATTGTGCAGAAATACCTTTTCGAGAGTCGTTGGATTTTCATAGTAACAACAGCCCACAATATTATCGATGCTTCTAACAAGAAAGAAGAAAAAAGAATCTGGTTAATGTTGTGTCATTATTCTGTTATATGAAAAACTTGCATCTCACAGAAATCACATTAAATGCGAGCAGTTTACGCATAAAACAATCATTCAATCACAAAATTCACAAAAAAAATTGGTTTATTTTCTAAGATCATTATATGTTTATTGCTCTTTTTATAACCCGTCTATGAGGTGACGTATTTTCTGGATAACGATTATACATACAGACGTATATATATATATATATATATATATATATATATATATATATATAATTATGTGTGGTTGCTTGGTTGATTGCTTGGATTTTATGCCATAACAACCTTTGTAGGTTATCTAATACCAAATCCATTTTTATACAAATAATCGGTTCTATTTCAAATAATTCAGTTTAGCTTGAGTACACAGTTTAATTGTGAAAAACATTTCTATTTCAAGCTGTCACTTTCGTCAAACAGTTCTATTTCAAACAATTCAGCTTAGTATAAGTATAGATTCTGTTTACACATAGTGAAATTTCAAAACAGTTCTATTTCAAACAATTCAGTTTAACATAAAGTACGCAGTTTAGTTCTATTCAACCCATAGATAGGGCACGATCAGGTGCTACCATTCCGGGAGCGATGACAATGAAGGGGTAGTTCCCATTCCCCAAAGCTCCAGCATTACTAGAACTTCTCCATCGGATTGTTTTGTTTCATATACAGGACATTTGTTGGAGGAGACTTCTCCCTCTGCAGAGGTGCAGTCGGTGTATTCTACAGTCCCAGCCAACTGGGCAAAATCATGTTTGAATAGAACAGACACATCGATTTTGCCACTTTTATAGCTGATCAAGTCAAATCTTTATATAAGTCGTATGACATCTAGATTGAATGAATTCAGTAAGGTGTTTTAGTTTTCCAAAGTACTTTCAGTCCCAGCTGGAGCTATCTCTGAAGGAACGAACAGTGAAATGACAAAATAATGGTGAGTCGAATGCACTTACACAAAGAGTTAAAGGAAGAAAACAAATGGAAATTATAGGGAAATAGACGCTAATTGGAAGAATTTGCATGAAAAGTGTTAAGAGCATTTTAGAAGCGGTTCCTTCATTTGAAGTGGAGCTTCTTTTAGAAAAGCATGCTAATATTTATATTGTGAGCTTGAAAAAAATTAGATTTAAAATTTGTTTTTTCTTTGTCTAAGATGGAGGTGTTTTCACTCTGAATATTTCAGTATTTGGCGGAGAGGCACGAACGTGTTTTAAGGCGTTGAGAGATGGAACTAGTGTCGAATAGGTGAAGTGTTAAATGTCTCAAAAAAGTAGTCTGGTCATCGAATTCAATTAAAAATATGAATTGTAGGATAACCATTCCAGCTGATTTGTTTATTGTATAGAAACTTTGTTTAGAAGCAGCTACACTTTTTGTATAAGCTGACAAAAGAAAAAAAAATACATCCAGAGTTTTTCCTTCTCCTAGATTGGTTGCCTTTCTAAAGCTAAAAAGCAAATCTAGCCAAATCACATGCATCAGCATGACGTGAACATTTGGAGCAGTCTGGAAGATTTACCAATTGTGATAGATGATAGGGACAGTTGATGAAAGGACCTGGGAATTCCATGCTAATAACGGACTTGATGATGGTGATAATTGATATCTGATGGTGAGGCTCTAGACCCTTAAAATATAAGGAATTATATACATATATATATATTGGGTGCGGAAGCAAAATATGGAATGATTTTTAAAAAGTCTTTTTTTGTGTCGGATTGGTCGAATTTTTGCTAAAAACGTGACACATCTAAATTGTGATGGTTAGTTGAATTATTTAATACATTTTTCTTAAAACTCAGACCCATATGAGATGCCAAGAAAAGAAACGAAATAGAATGTATGATTTGCTTAACGCCGACTAAGACAAAACATTCCGAAATAACTGGTGTTTCTTCATGGCCACCATCAAGCCCAGACCTTTTAGAAAAAAAAACAAAAAACAAATTTAACTTCCTATCCAAATATTGGATTGCTTAAGTCTACTGAAAAGGAAGAATTAAATAATGTCTGAAGAATTTATTTTGAAGGCACCAAAATCCTTTTGACGGTGTTTTGATACAATAATTGAAAAAAAAATGGTGGCTCTGTTGTGTAAATTTACTGTTTTGGGTCAACCTTCTTATTTTGTTGCTTATTTTTAAAAATTAAAATTAATCTTGTTTTATAACAGAGTCGTTTATTACTATACAAGTATATTCTTTATTTAGTTTCCGCATATTATATATATATATATATATATAAACACACACACACACACACACATATATATATATATATATATATATAAGATTTACCTCATTTTTTATCCAACTCTCATCTTTTGGTTGTTTGCTTCCTGGATATATTATGTAATAAAATCAGCTGCTACACATACTATAGCTATATATATATATATATATATATATATATTGTCATACACAGGCAGACTGTTTCGTTCTGTCAGACCTCTTCAGTGTGGTTAGACACGTAGGACGCTCGAAGCCGGGATTGAAACCCATTCAAATTTACGTTAGACAAAGTCTCAGACCGCTCGGGCAACAAGCGTACCACGTTGACTAAGGGAATTTTAAAAGTATTTATGTAGCAGCAGCAGCAGCGTCCGTTTGTTTACATTTTATTCCCTATCGGCTACGAGAGAGCTCAATTCTTTCGAAGAGCTTTGCATTATGCGAGCAGCGGCCGAAAATTCCTTCGCCAGAGTGCTCAACCCCCGTGGGGGAGCGTATATATATATATATAAGGAGAGTGAAGTATGTTTTATTAAGCCATGGAGTGTTTCTGTTGATTCATATTTTCTCTCTTTGCGAATTTTAATCACTGTGTCACAGGTGAAATGCAAATATCCAAAGTTCATTTTTTATTAAGTTGTTTCGACTAATATTAGCCATCATCAAGATCGAATCTATCATGGATGGGTAGATAAAGTAAGTAAAGAATTGAATGTCTGTCAAAAATGAAAATGCTGTTTAGTCTCGTCTAATATTATTATTCAATGTTTTATCTAAGAAATTCAAACATATTACTGGCTACTTGCTATTAGTTAATTTTAGATTTCACAGCCTTGTTATAGGTAATTTTAAAATTTCTCCGTGTTGAACGAAGAATTATAAGGAAGAAGACCTCATAGCATATTGGCTAACGTACCAGACCTCAATATCTTTGCTAGCGAGTTCGAACCCTAGTCATGCTAGTGCGTACATTTTTTTACTAATATTCTTGGGGAAGGTAGGAATTCCCTTTTTTCTCATGGTTATCGGTCAAATAGAACTACTGTTACTCTACAAGGATGGATTTCGCATTAAATAACCTACTATTAAACAAAGCAAACCAAGAAGAATAATTAAGATACGCTTCAAAATGTTTTTTATTACACACAACCCATATATTCTTCTTTCTATTTCATGATAGCTTTTATTTGAGGTCTGCTGTCAAGTTTTAATGAAATCATTTCTAGGATTAACAATCTTTAGTCAAAGAATAATAGAATGCTATTGGTGAATCAGACTGATGGAGTTTTGATCCGAGAAATAGCAGATAAGCCTTCGAGAAATAAATTCCAATGACCCAAATCATCCAAGTATTTGTTGTTTGTTTGTTGGCTTACTTGTTTGTTTCTTATTTTTTCTCTTGTAGATACTGGCTTTCCAAGGATACGTAAATTGGTAAACTACATTGGTAGAATGTAGCAGATCTTGTGCCGGGTAAGAACGATTTCTAATTACTTAAAGATTTTTCTTCCAATTTCTTTTCGTGTAAAAAAAAAATCTAAGAGACTCATTGCATTTTTTTTTGTTAATGGCATATCAACCTATGTTGGTTATTTAATGTCAAAGACACCCTTCTAGAAGAATAATTGTAGTACTATTTAACCCATAGCTGGGAGGATAAGGGGGTTCATATCATTCACCAGGGTACTTGTCCGAAATGTGAATGTTATAGCATGACTGGAGTATAAACTCGCTCACTGCGATTCTGCATTTCATTGCTTTAACCATTAAACTACGAGGACACCCTCGGCATCTTTTGGAATAACGTATGAGTGAATTATATTTTTGTAAGCTTATTCGTTTTCAAGTTAATCATAGTATATCTGGCTCTAATAAAAACGATTATATGTAGCTGGTTCTCTCCTCTCTCTATATATATTTATATTCACCTACAAACAGACTGTTTCGATGTATCACAACTCTTCAGTGTGGCTAGGCGCGTTGGACGCTTGAAGCTGGGAACGAAACCCGCCTAACTTTACGTTAGACTTAGTATCATACTGCTCAGCCAACAAGCATACATCGTCAGCTCAGGAATTATAAGGTATTAAATTGTAGCGTTCGTTTGTTTACATTTTGTACCTTACCGGATACCAGAGTGGTCAATTCGTTCGAAGAGCTTTGCATTAAGTATAAGAAAAAACTTTATGCCGAAAAAAGAAAAAGATGATTTGAGAACGTTGGATAGAAAAAAATGTTTGGATGTCGGCAAACAGATCAGTAAAAGAATCAAAAAAACTAAGTCTCATCTCAGCTAATTCTGAAATTAGAATATCTTAAAGAAATAAATCAAACTTATTTCGTCTTTAGTTTTTGTTTGATTTTTATCACTGTAGCTGATTTTTCGAACACTCCAACCTCAGCAGGACGCGCCCCTTTTTTACCCGTGTTCGTCTTTACTCCGCTAAAACAATTACCGACGCCGGCTACGCCGACGACATAGCGCTACTGGCCAATACACCCAACCAAGCCGAAACACAACTGCATAGTTTGGAACGAGCCGCTACATGCATTGGACTCCATTTCAATGCACACAAAACTGAATTTATATGCTTTAATCAGAAAGGCGATATCTCCACACTAGACGGAACCTCCCTGAAACTGGTTGACAAATTCACCTGCCTAGGAAGCAGCGTATCATCAACCAAAAAAGACATCGACACACGGCTAACGAAGGCATGGACAGCTATCGATAGGCTTTCGATCATATGGAAATCAAACCTGACCGATAAAATGAAACGCAGTTTCTTCCAGGCTGCGGTCGTGTCGATACTGCTGTATGGATGCACTACTTGGACGCTGACTAAACGGCTGGAGAAGAAGCTCGACGGCAATTATACAAGAATGTTGCGAGCAATATTGAACAGGTCCTGGCAGAAACACCCCACACGGCGCCATCTGTACGGCCACCTACCACCAATCACGGAAACTATACAAGCTTGACGAACCAGACATGCCAGACACTGCTGGAGAAGCAAAGACGAGATCGTAAGTGATGTGCTCCTGTGGACCCTGCATATGGCCAATCAAAAGCAGGACGACCAGCTCGAACATTCATAAAGCAGCTATGTGATGATACGGGATGTAACCCTGAAGACCTGCCGAAGGCGATGAATGGTAGGGAGACGTGGAAAGAGAGGGTCAGGGATATCCGTGCGAGCCGCAGGTCATGATGATGATGATGATGATGATGATTTCGTCTTTTATGATATTTAGTGGAATTTATCTATGAATATCGTGCTCAAACCAGAACTCCTGCAAAACACACACACACACACACACACATATATATATATGTATATAGTTATATATAAGCTAAAATTATTGTTATGTCACCTTCCTTAGCTAATCTGTTTATCGTGATTTCATGCATGTGTTCAATATATATATATATATATATATATATATATATCGTTATCCACTGACAGAGTGCTTCGCTGTATCACAACTCTTCGGTGTGGCTAGACATATAGGACGCTTCAAGCTGCGTTTCAAACCCGCCCAACTTTACATTAGACTTAGTATCATACCGCTCAGCCATCAGTCGACATAAGTCAGCTCGGGAATTATAAGGCATTATGTAGTAGCTTTCGTTTGTTTATATTTTGCCATACCGGATACTGTCAGAAACTATACGTTGGAAAATCAGACTGGCCAATTTACTCTTGATCAAATAACTATAGACGCAGAATCAAATCTATCGATCGTAGAAAATTAATATTTGTCCACTTCCAATTCAAACGGTCATGATTTTAAAAGAGATGCAAAATTCAAGATGGTAGAAAGTATTGATAAAGCCGTGCGAATATAATACATTAAAACACGTATTGAAGAATATGAAGGCAAAAAGATTAATAGACTCCAAACACATGTGCCATCTGGATTTAATCTGAAACACAGTTAACTTGGCTTGAGATAAAGTTTGGTATTCACAGATATTTAAAAAAAAAACAAATAAACCAACCGGTCAGCCTGCACTATTTTGAATCTTTCTCATCCAAACTACTAATGAACTCCTGATCAACTCATTATGCCTTTACCCCGTATATATATATATATATATATATATATATATATATAAGATTCTTATATATATATATATATATATATATATATGAAATTCTCATATATATATATGTGTGTGTGGATGACAATATATATATATATATTCTCATAAATATATATATATATATGTGTGTGTGTGTGTGTGTGTGTTGTATAGCCACATAATAAATATGCATATATACACATATACATGCAGAATACATACTGACGCAATATTAAAGACGTGCGAAGACTTCTTTAAAAAAATATACCTCTCACTTTATTTTAAAGGTTTGTGTGTGAGAGGGAGCTGGAGACCGAACAGAACTGCAACATATTAACCCCCACTCTTATGGCCATCAGCATTGTGTCTTTCTCGTTCTCCTGATGCTCAACCAGAGGCCCGGGGCCCAGCTTTCTGCTGAGCGCTGGCTTTCTCTACCACATCTTGTCTCTAACTCATCTGACTCCAACTAACTGACTTCCTGTTTACACCGAGTTATATAATAGTTCAATCGCCCACTCAATATCTCCCCAAAACTGGCCCTCAGGATGTGTCACTTCCACTGTCCTTGGAATGGCATGTTTGATTGTCATCGAGCGGAAATAACTGTCATGCAGTTCACGGGTCCCTCTCTTCAGTCTATAAGTGTACCGCAGGATTTTACCTTGTCCCATATTGTCTGCCAAACTCGCCCACGTCAATGGAATATGCACTTCCGCCGTCTTTGGAATGGCATGTTTGGCTGGTTCGAAGGTCAATATATAACATATGTGGATGACATATATATAAAATCAGTTGAATACATATGAACCAGAAGATTATTTCTATTTACCAAATGAATATACTACGTCAATAATACATTTTTATCAGTTGCCTGGTGACATGTCAACTCATTTTAGAACATTTTTATAAACTTTCCATGTTTTTTAATAACTTTTTTCCAGACGATGACTTAAACTTTAAAGTGATATATATCTGTTTGATTTATAAATTTTGTTCATGCAAAGCCAACTGGGTTTCAATCCCAGCTTGAAGCATTCAACATATGTAGCCACACTGAACAGTTGTGATACAACGAAACAATATGTATGACAATAAATATGCAGACCCTCGGAGGGGTTGAGCAGTTTGGCGAAGTACGAGGTGCATATTTCCAGACTTTTATCGTATAGGCACTTTAATTGATAGTACACACATGAAACTCTAGTCCCCTCTGAGGTAATCTCCTCCGGCTGAAATGCACTTGTTGTACTGTTCCAACAACTTCTGGAAGGCCCCATTGAAGTCCTCTTGGGTGAGCGTGTCAATGACCTTCGTCACAGCCTATTTCGTTTCCTCAGTTGTCTCATAACGACAGCTTATGAGCTTAGGGAATAGCCAAAAGTCACAGGGACCAAGGTCTGGACTATAGGGAGGCTGAGTAACTGTCTTCATTTTCATCTTGGTCAAATAGTCTGTGACAAGGACAGAGCTGTGGACTGTTGAATTGTCCTCGTGGAAATGCCACTGACCCGATTTGAAGAGTGGAAGCCTCTTCCAACGGAATCTCTTCCTAAACTCCCTTTAAACCTCAATATAGTAACCCTAACCCTAACTCAAACCGTTTGGCCCATTAACTCTTGTGTATTGACTTCTTTACTCCTGCCACACCTATCATCATCCCTCACAGACTCCCTGCCTTCCTTGAATCTCATATGACACTCAAAAACTGATTCTCGATTCATACAAGATTATCGAAAAGCAGTCTGAAGCATTCCATACGTTTCTGTGGCATTTTTTCGAAGTTTAAAACAGAATTTTATCGCCTATCCTTCTTCTAAAGTGTCCTATTGCATTTTTTAAAACACCAGCTGTGACAATCAGGCTTTAGTAGGGTGTATTTCAATTACTTCTGTAGCTGTTCATTTGAAACGTAAATCATCAAAATTGGTCAGTCATCTCATAAAATGTATAGCAATAACATACAGAATTTTCAAGAGTCTACGACAACTTTAAATGCCCATACGAAAAAAGTCTGGAAACTTATCGTATGCACCCCGTAATTAACGGTTGCCACTCATATAGTGTAAACCTCTTCGAAGGAAGCTCATTAGTCTTTGATAGCGAAAAATGTAAACAAAAGGAATTTATTACATATATGTTAAATTCCCAAGCTTGTGTTGGGGTTGCTTATGACTTTGGGTTATTTCATCTGGTCTACGTAAAGATAGCTAGTTTATGATCCCAGCTTGAAGCATCCTGCGTACCTAGCCACAGTGAAGAATTCTGATAAAAAGAAATATTATATCTGTGGATAGCTATATATATATATAGTACAATTAAATGGAGACTCAAACTCAGTTAAACCGTCATAACAAATTTATTTCGGCGGAGAATATTGTTGGTATATTCTCCGTCTCGTCAGATGACTCTTTTACATGCTCTGTCTTGTCGCAGAGATGCGAATGAGGAGCTACAGTTCGTATTCAGAAGATAAAATAAGGTAATTAAAAAAAGACAGAGCATGTTAAAGAGTTATCTGACGAAACGGAGAATATACCAACAATATTCTCCGCCAAAATAAATTTGTTATGACGGCTTAACCGAGTATGAGTCTCCATTTAATTGTACTATATATGCTCTGATACCACCTTGCTTAACACTCAGCATTGTAAGGTACGGTTCAAGGGTAAAGTGGAGCAATCCAGGGAATGGAGTAGCACCCTCCCCTACACCTTGGTGTAGTAGCTATCGAAAAGGGAGCCTTCGGGTCACCCTCGACTATGGTCGCTAACTTTACTTACTTATATATGCTCTGAATGTGAATTTTGTTATACCCTAGAGAATAAATAGGGAACTAACAATACCCATACATTGAGCACTCTTATAGATTTATATGATTACCCTCATATATTCTATGTAAAACAATAATCCACAAATACTGTCCTTGGACACTGACTGGATAATATATATATATATATATATATATATATATATATATATATATATATATATTTCATGTTTTCTTTCCTATTTTTTCTCCTGCATCATATAATCATTTTATGCATTATGCAAGATATATTCAGTTTGTGTTTCTTTTTCGTCCATTTGACTCACGTGTTTTATCTAACGTATAATTTTTTAATACATGAAACCTTAATTAATGAAACCGGCTTGAAAAATTATGTTAATAGCATTTTATAGACTTCTGATTCAGTATTTAAAAAATTTCTGTATTGAAGAAAAACGTTTATTAACGAATTGTTCATTCACCGTTCTCTCTCCATCTTTCACATTTTTCCCTCTCGCTTTCGCTTTACCTCAAACCCACCCACCCCATCTCTCTCTCTCTCTCTTTCTCGGTCTGTATATATATACATATATCAACTTACTTTCCTAAATAATTTCTTTGTTTATAAAAGTACGTTGATGCCACTCATAGATTTTCAGGAATTTAAAACAGTAAACAAGAATTCGTCTCGATATTGAAATATAATGATTACATGGCTCTTCCCACCAAAAAAGACTAGGAAGACTGTTTACCATTTTGTATCTCTTCATAACATTGTTTGACAGACTAGATTTTCAATGCCAAAACTCAATTCTTTCACTTAAAAAAAAATCTTTGTTTTCTAGCATATGTTTGGGGCGTTCGAATATAATATCTTTTAAGATACTGACAATAATTACCTTTGTACAATGTTATCTGATCCCATCGCACAACGGCGACATTAATCCTGGAATAATTACGCTGTTTTCAAGTAGGGACCACAGATAAAGATTAATTTTCTCTCGGGCTTCGAATTCTCAGTGTCATCTCCCTAACCTCCTGTCGTACCCCCAAACTGGATGCCTTCATCGACAAAAAACTCTAATTAATGTTTTTTGTTGGTTCACCTGTGAAATGCCAAACGATGTTAATTAAGTTTCGTCCACTTTTGTGACACTTGAACCATTGTTTCATATTTTTCTCCGCAAAGAGCTATGACTCCTAGCTGCTTTGCGACCATAGTAATTATTCCAAGTGCTGTCAAGACCAATTATCATCGGTGATGAGGTGAATGGATTTTTTTTTATCTTAGTCAATTTTTGTCACCGGAATAATCATGGCACTTTTTTGTGTGTGTTCTCGGTAAAATATTTGGTTAAAAAGAAAAACTTACAAATAAACAAACACTCACACAGAAACAAAAAAAGATTTGCAAACGCACACAGACACACACAGAGACAAACACATGCAAAATGTCACCAAGAGAAACAAAGGCGTAAACATAGAAATTAAATAGAGTTGCTCAGTCAGCTGAGGCTCTAGAATACACCGACTACTTCTCTGCAGAGTGGTAAAACTTCTGGCCCGCAACGAGTGTCCTGAATGACACTAAAAATCTGATGGCGAGGTTCCAGTAATGATGGAATAATCCTTCACTGCCATTTCTACCAGGTCCACTTTATCCTGGAGTGGTAGCACCTGATAGGGTCCTATCTATGGGTCAAACAGAACTAAACTGAGCTTTTTCTAAAGATAATTTCTTTAAATAGAACTATCTTGACATTGAAAATTTATTTACGCTAAACTGAATAGCTTGAAATACAACTGTGTTGGACAATTACACTCATGCTAAACTGGAAGTGGAGAGCAAGGATTCGATTGAAATACCAAGGGCACTATTTGAAGAGCAATGCTGCGATGGGAAAAGCAAAGCTGCGATAAGGCGAAGAAGGGGTTTCGATGGAGAGAGCAAAGGTGCTATAAAAAGTAGGAACGAAAAGCCAACGTCAATGTCGAGTATGGTGATCCCCAAAAGAAAACAATTGCATTGAAGGTTGGACAATTAAACTCAGGCTAAACTGATTTGTTTGAAATAGAACTGATTATATATAAAAATGGATTTGGTATTCAATAAAATGTAAGTGATACTATTTAATTCATAGATGGTGAGGAATAATGAGGCTCAATGTCTTTTTCGAAGGTATTAGTCCGAAAATAAACGTAATAGCGCATAGGAAGTTCGATATCCCTAACAAAGATTGCCAAGTCGGCTACGGCTGTAGTATACTCCGACTGCACCTTTGCAAAAGGTTAAGACACCTCAACGAATGTCTTGTATACGACACAAATCAATCTGATGGAGAGGTTCCAGTGATGCTGGAGCTTTTAAGAATGCGGAGTACCCCTTCGTTGCCATCGCTCCCAGGTCCCCACTTGCCTGGAGTGGTAGCACCCGATAGGGCCCTATCTATGGGTGAAATAGAACTAAACTGCGTACTTAGGCGAAACTGAATTGCTTGAAATAGAACAAATTTGACATTTAACTGTGTGTGAACAAAAACTATTCTTTGCTAAACTGGATTTTTTCTAATTAGAACTGGTTGACCAAACTGAAAAGCTTGAAATAGAAATGTTTTTGATCATTAAACTGTGTACTTATGATAAACTGAATTGTTTCAAATAAAAATGATTATCTGAATAAATATGGGTTTGGCATTAAGTAACCTAGAAAATTGATATGCCATAAGAGGTAAACAACAAATCAAACCATTGGAAAGGTATAATAGCCCAGCACGTGAGCCACTATGTCATGAGGACTGTTCTCCCATATATATATGTATATATATATATATATATAATAATGATATTAAATAAATATATATTGGATTGTGTCGAATAAAATGCAATATAATATGGAGAGTGCTCTATCTTAGATATTGAGCACTCTCCATTTTATATTGCACTTGGTTCGACACATAACCACATATTGATTTACTGAGGAACAACACTCTCATAATACTATATATATATATATATATACTGTTTTTTTTTTTTTAGACATCTCATGTTTCTTTTGCTTTGTAGATCTTTACTGGCAAATTTATAAGTTTCGTTCTAACTTGGAGAACAAAGAGCTAATTATCTTCAATGCAATTGGTTTCTTTGGGGGATCACCATACTCGACATTGACGTTGGCTTTTCGTTCCTACTTCACATAGCACCCTTGCTCTCTCCATCGAAACCCCTTCTTCGCTTTATCGCAGCTTTGCTTTTCCCATCGCAGCATTGCTCTTCAAATAGTGCCCTTGGTATTTAAATCGAATCCTTGCTCTCCACTTCACAGCTTTGCTCTCCACTTTACAGCTTTGCTATCCCGCTCAGAGCCTTGTTATCTGCATAAAATCTTTAGTTATTGTGGAAATTTTTGACGCCGCCGCCATACGGTTTACTTATCTCCCCGGATTTGTTTGATTTTTTTGTTCTACACTCATGCTATGATGCATATTTTAACAAAAGAAAACAGAATACAAGATATAAATTCAATTGAGTTTTCCTTCCCTTCTTTTAATCTGTAATGTTCATAGAGTAAAATTTGAACCAGATAACGACTTGTTATCACCTCGATGGTCCAGTTAACCGGGGTTGCAGAATTCATTGACTGCATCTCTACAGAGGGGTAAGACTCCCCGCTACGAGTGACCTGCAGTGTTCCCCGACTGCTTCTCTTCTGAAGGGTTGATTCTCCAAACAAAGCCAATTTGGCTGGGATTGCAGAATCCCCTGACTGCATCTCTGCAGAGGGGTAAGACTCCCCCAACAAAAGCCTGTTTGGCTGGGATTGAAGAATTCCCTGACTGCATCTCTGCAGAGGGGTAAGACTCCCCCACAAAAGCCGATTTGGCTGGGATTGCAGAGTTCACTGACTGCATCTCTGCAGAGTAGTAAGACTCCCCATCAAAAAGTCCATTTGGCTGGGATTGCAGAATTCCCTGACTGCATCTCTGCAGAGGTGTAAGACTCCCCCACAAAAGCCGATTTGGCTGGGATTGCAGAATTCACTGACTGCATCTCTGCAGAGTAGTAAGACTCACCATCAAAAAGTCCATTTGGCTGGGATTGCAGAATTCCCTGACTGCATTTCTGCAGAGGGGTAAGACTCCCCCCAAAAAGTCCATTTGCCTGGGATTGAAGAATTCACTGACTGCATATCTGAGGAGTGATAAGGCGCCCTCTAACGAATGTCCTGGATATTACACAATCAGATTGTGAAGCTCCAGTAATGCAGGAATTTTAAGGAATGCGGAGTACTCTTTTCTTGCCATCACTCCCAGGTCAACTCTTGTCCGGATAGGGTCCTATCTATCGATCAAATAAAACTAAACAGTGTGCTTATGCTAACCTGAATTGTTAGAAATAGAACTTTTTTTACATTTAACTGTGTATAGATAAATGACTAATGTTCAATTGAATTATTAGTGATACATAGCAATACTTGGAATCATTTAACTTTGTTGACTAAACTGAATATCTTGAAATAGAAATGTTTTAGACATTTAAAATGTGTGCTTGTACTAAACTGAATTGTTTGAAACAGAAATCTTTTTTTGCCATTTAAACAGTAGACTATGTTAAACTAAAATATCTTAAATAGAACTGTTTATAAGTAGGAAAATACTCTGGACATTGAATAATTTACAATGGTTGTGTAATATAATGACCGAAGGATTTTGTTTTATATATCTTGCCTTTCAGTTTAGTTAGGCTGAGAACCTTTCGCATAACGCATGGGTTAGTTAGGTGCAACATGAGAGCAAATGTTCAAGCGCGCGCGGGTCGGACGTGTCATTCACAGATGTCAAAATAATACAGACAGAAATTTAACCGGGGGATGTGAATGACGTCATGTACCGGAAGAATGCGCGGAGGATTATGGGGATTTGAGAAAAGTCAGTTAGTTGAGTTTCTGCCTCGGAATAAGAATTTCGGATCTCGCCGAGGCCTTGCGGTGGGTGCTGCACGTGGTTTAGGGCAGATGGAAAAGGCAGCATAGAAAGATTGTGTATCTCCCTCCTTATGTCGAAAAACCTTTTAACTCAAAGGTAATAAAAAGTTTCGTACCAGAACTAAGAAGTCGTAAGTGTTTGCACTTTTCGGGATTCCTATGTTGTCTATATATGAGTTATGAACATTCTATGTACATTTCACGTATTCATGTTAAAGTTGATATAACATAAAAACCAAACCAAACCAAACCAAATCCTATACATTTGATATATATATATAAACAGGATTTTGCATTAAATAATCTACAATGGTTGATATGCCATAAAACCAAACCAAACCTAACTATATATTTCCAAGACTCTGCGTTTAATAAAGTATGGGCCCCTAAATTTTTTCATCAATTAAGTAAACGTGATCCTGATGTGTTTGTGGCCATAGAATGCACGTATATAACAAACGGTAGGCTTTGGGACTGAAGAAAAAAGGACAGGATTAATTTGTTCAAAAAGGTGGCCCCCCGGGTGTAGGAATAGTACAAACGACGTTTATGGAAGTGTCCGAGAGATTTGTGACAATGAAAGTCACTTTTTTTTTAATTTAAGCCAGTCAATTTGAAAGAGGTAAAAAAAAACTCCTCTTCCTATTTAATATCCTTTCAACCATGCAAAGAAAGTTACAAGCTCTCAACTCGCAAAAAGCAAGATAGATTTTTTAACGCTTCTAATAACCTGTCGTTTCAATGGGTTTTGAAGGTAGGACAAATAGGTCTTATAGTCAAAAACTTAGTTGATAGCGTTATTGCAAGCTGATCGAAAAGAAGAGTATCACCCATAAAAAAATGAACCGTATATAATTTTTGATAAAATAGTTATATACATATACAAAGCAAGAAAGAGAGGGAGTGAGAGAGAGTGAATAAGAGAGTGCTGTAAAATGCAATAGTATATATATATATATATATATATATATATATATATGAAGCAAAAGTATCTATACGTGATTATGTGCTAATCATACTTCCATTTTTTGCTGAACCATCATAAGGGCGATTTTATTAACCGATGTTATAATGTATGATCTGAAAATAATTTTCCAATGATCTGGCGCTTCCGGAAGTTTTTGAAGCTTACATAATACTATGCATTTGACCTTTCATTAATACTACTTCATCTTAATGTTATTAAAACATGTAAATCATTACATATATAATTTCTCGATAATCCTAGCTCTTTCGAAATTTTTCGTAGCTTACAGATTATATCTTTAGAAGATCGTAACTCTTCTGAATTCTTTTCATGCATATGTAATCCTCTACATATATCATAATGATCTTAATCGATAATCCTTGCTAATCTGATTTTTTAAACTTTATTCAATATTCTACATTGGGCACCTTTCGATCATTATTACTCTTTTTGAAGTTTGTTGGAAGCTTATGTAATACTCTGCAAATAGTATATTTAGATTGAATGTTTTTGGTGCTTATGTAATCCATGCTCTCCTAAAATATTATTGCCCTGTCGGCTTGGGCTGTAGAATATACTGACTGCAACTTTGCGGGGAGGTAAGCCCCTCCTACGCAACGAGTGTGGCCGATATGACTTTAAAAAATCTCATGGAGAGCTTCGAGTAATGCTTTGGGGAAAGCAAAGCATCCCTTCATTGACAAAGCTGCCAGGTGCACTCTTGCCGGGTGTGATAGCACCAGATAGGGTCCAATCTATGGATCAAATAGAACTGAAATGCTTACTTATGCTAAACCGAATTGCTTCAAATGTTTTGACATTTAAACTGCGTACTTATGCTTAACTAAATTGTTTAAAATGCAACTGTCTTGACATTTAACTCTGAGAAAAAAATCTATGCTTATAGTTAACTGATTTGGTTGAATTAGGTCTATATGTCTAAACTGAATGGCTTGAAATAGAAATGATTTTGACAATTAAACTGTAGACATATTAAACTGAATTATTCGTAATAGAACTGATTATTTGTATAAAAATTGGTTTGGCATTAGATAGCGTACAAAGGTTGATATGCCATAAAATCCAACCAACCAACCAACATAAAATGCTACGAGGTTGGATTTTGCAAATGATATTACCTCTTCTGAATATTCTAGAAGCTTATGCAATCCTCTGTTAATAGTGTCTTTCAATAATTCTGTCTCTTCTGAATATTTTAGCCTATTTTACAAAATGCACCTGTAAGATACGGTTGAATGCATCTTCAGTTACGTTCTTTAGTTACTTGGGGGTTTCAGGTCGTTTGAACATCATACCCCACCTTGCTAAAGTGACCCGGCCAAAATTGATCACGTCTCAGCCTGTAACCATTCAATAGTTATTCGTCAGCATTTCATGCACCACTCTTCAACTAACAAATGGTTCTGGGATTAGTCCTTTATACTTATGATCAGGATGTTATTTTACCAATTATACTATGAATATGTTGTCTCTAAGTATATTAGTTTCGGTTTCATTTACAGAAGACGGCGGCGGGGCTTCGGCTCAGCACCGTGACTCAAGGTCAATAGAACAAAAGAGGTCCAAAGGCCTCTAGTTTTGGCTGGGCCACCATCGGGTGGACGACCTGCGTTATTGTCACCTTATATAGCACTGGATCCTGTGGTCAAGTTTAAGCCATAATCAGGCATCCGTGCCTGGACTCACGTTTGAGTCCATGTCTAGCAAGGCTCATCAGGCTCACATTGCTCTAAGTGAGCCTATTACCAGCATAGACCTGCAGAGTTTGGGTCTCAGCTGACCCCACTCCCTTAACCCCTACTCTTAACCGAGCTTCGGGTCATTGACCTTGTGTCAAGTCCTTTCTGGTGGAGGCAGTGACAAACAACGTCAGGCTTCGGCTCGAGGGAGGTATGGGTTCCTCCACAGCAACTTTAGGTCAAGGAAAGATTTGAGGCCCGAATAGCTTCCCGTTTCGGCTGGGCCACCTTCGGGTGGGCAATGATGTCATTGGTCCAGTTTAAGCTATAATCAGGCATTCATACCAAGACTCACGTTTGAGTCCATGTCATCAGGGTCACATTGCACTAAGTGAGCCGATGACCAAAATAGTCGAGCGGGGCTCGAGCCTCCACTACTAAATCCACTATAAATCGACCTTCGAGTCATTGACCTTGTGTAAAGTCCTGACCGGTAGGAGACAGAGGCGAATATCTTCGTCTTCTTTTGCACAAAGTATACTTTACTCTAACATTGATGGTGGCCGAAGACGGATCATTCCAAGTGCCATTTTGGTATATTTGTACTTTTCTTTTCAAACTTCTGCGTACTACTGTATATACTGTATCTTCTATATATTCTCTCTTTCAATGATCCGAGAAGTATAGGATGTTTTCGGGTGCTTGCTCTCAAATTTTCACCGTAATTTCTACACAGTAATTCAAACAGACTGTGACAGATAGATAGATAGATAGATAGATATGAATATATCTAAATACATATGAAAAGATGATATATATATATATATATATACTTTCTTTAAGAAAAAACAACGAAACCGGTCACATAGGATTATAAATTCATTTCTATCCTGTTACGCATTTTTGAAATTTCCAAAAACACGAAAAAAAATTAACAGAACTTCTTCAGATATTTTTGATAAAAAAACTAGAATAGACATATCAGAGTGGGGGGGGGGATAGAAGAGGGGTGAAGAGTTACCTCTTCATTAAGCCCACTTCCGTTTTAAATGTAAATTTCGGTTAGCAATGTAGTAAATTTATTTTTAAAAAAATTTTCTTTAACTAATAATTTTTTAATTACATTTAGACCTAAATTACAGATTTTTTTATTGAATTAGATTTAAACTTTAATTAATAACCTCACGTAAAGATACAGTAATAGATATATTAAACTAAAAACAAAAACAAATATTTAATTTATTTACTATATTTTAAAATTTCAAAACTATTTAGAAAGCATTAATCAGTTCCACTTTTTATGCGTAGTACGTATGTATGTATTATATGCTTTTTCACAATTATCTATCTAACAATTTATTTTATTTATTCTCAAATTTTAACTCTAATTCTCAAAATTATCTTTTAAAAAAAATTTTGTTAAATATTTATAGTTTAAATTTAGTCCTATGTCTACACCTAGCTATTAGTTCATTTCTCTTATTTAATAATTTTTTGGGGCTCAGGAAAAAGCAATATATATATATATATATATATATATATATATATATATATATATATATATATATATATATATATATACACACACATATATATATATATATATATATATATATATATATATGAAAATATTGAGATAGATAGATAGATAGATAGGAATTAGAGTGAAATCAGAACTGACTCACTTTGAGGCTATTTACAACAGTCTTATAGATAAGTAGATTAGTATTCCATAAAAAAAATTCGATGATACCAAAGAAATCCGCTAAAAAGAAAACATGAAAATTTAAAAGAATTATTCACTACAAAATAACTATTTCTACGAACGGACCCTCTTGAAATAAAAAAAATTCCCCACCTGAAGTTGCACAAAACTTTCAATACGAAATAAAGAATAAATAAAAAAAAAAAACTGCAAATACGTTACGATTTTTCAACGGGCACAATTCCATCTGTCCGTCATGAGAAATTAGGTAATATCCGCTAAGGGGACTGGGTAAAGTGTGTGACAAAATCCATTGTCACCGGAATTTTATAGAAAGAATGCTGTACAGTGAGTGCTGGTTAAAGTTAAAAATGAAAATCTTTATCTGGAGAAGAAGACAGACGGCAATTACACAAGAATGTTGCGAGCAATATTGAACAAGTCCAGGCGGCAACACCCTACAAGGCCTACCATCACGAAAACTATCCAAGCTAGACCAACCAAACATGCAGGACACTGCTGGAGAAGCAAGGACTAGCTCATAAGTGATGTACTCCAATGGACCTCCGCATATGGGCAAGCAAAAGCAGGACGACCAGCTCGAACATCCATACAGCAGCTATGTGAGGATACGGGATGTTGCCCTGAAGACCTGCCAGAGGCGATGAATGATAGGGAGAAGTGGCGAGAGTGGGTCAGGGATATCCGTGCTAGCGGCACGACATGATGATGATGATATATATATACATATATATATGAAAATTTTCATTTTTAACTTTAGCACTCACTGTACAGCATTCTTTTTACAAAATTATATATATAAAGAAACATTGTTAGAAAACATTAATAAGGGCAGGAATAAAGAAAGAAAAATTGCTAGAAATATGAAGAATTAAGAATAAGGAAAAGGGTTTCTGATGACGCGTTACTTTTTCACCAACTGGGCTCAAAAACATTGTTCTTTGTTCTTCTCCGTCTATTTACAACCCTCCTCCTCATCCACATGATTAAATGTGACACTGGGTAATAATTTTAAGAGGAGTTAACAGGTTTAAATTCAGAGTCTTTCTTTTTCTAGACCAAGGATAAAGTACCCTGTCTGCCCAATCGTTGGATGCCTACGATTACTAAGGATAATAGCGCTATGCAAAATGAAAACTGCCTCATCCAGGATTTGAACTCGGTTTACCGTTTACATTCATATGACGATAACCTCTACAACACAATCTTCGTTTTTATGAGAAAGATGGAAAAAGCAAGTACGCTTTATTCAACCCATTTTATTTTAGATATTCACCAAACTCTTCCACACGAACAGGATGCAGCATAAGGTCAGTTTTATGCAGAGTTAAACAGGTGTGAATTTATAGTTTTCCTTCTCTTAAAGTGGTTGCCATACTAAAGTTAAAGGGGCCAGTATACCTTACTATATAGCCGAAGGGACAATAGTTGAACTCATATTTTTCCTTATTGCTATGCCCCATTTTATTTTATAATCATTGTTCAGGTCGTATATGAGTATTCTATTTTGCGGAGGAGTGATCACTGCCTCGTTCTTATTTCTTTCTACACAGATTTCAGAAAAAAAATGATATTATTTTTCATCAATGAATATCAATTCTTCCAAAAGCTGGGACTGTAGAATACACAGACTGCACCTCTACAGAGGAGTAAGACTCACCCCAACGAGTATCCTGGATACGATACTAAACAATCTGATGGTGAGGTTCCAGCAGTGCTGGAGCTTTGAGGAATGCGGACAACCCCTTCATTCCTATAGCTCCCAGGTCCACTTTGGCCTGGAGTGGTTGCACCTGATAGGTCTCTATCTATGGGTTGAATAGAACCAACGGCATACTAAACTGAATAGTTTGATTAAACTGAATAGCTTGAAATAGAAATGTTTTTCACAATTAAACCGTACTTACATTTAAACTGCGGGCTTATGCTTAACTGAATTATTTGAAATAGAACTGTTTTTCGACATTAAAACTGTATTTACACTAAACTGAATTGTTACATATAACTGCTGGAATAGTTTGAAATAGAAATGTTTTTGACAATTTTGACAAAATGGATTCGGTATTAAATACTCTACAAAGGTTGATATGCCATAAAACCCAACAACAAACCTAACCATCTTCCGGAAGCCAATATATAATTAAACTTTAATAAAAATAAAAGAGTTTATACTTATTTATTACTAATGAAAATAAACTGAACATTAACTTAAGCCAGGGCGTCTCTAGTGACGTAATGCTTAGCAAGCATTCACAACTGAGTTCGAGTCACATTGGATGTCTCATTCATACGGCCTTGTGGCACATCAAAGGAAATGTTTAATAAATGACAACATTGAATTAATCCACGTCTAATTACCTCTACTGTTGATGTTGATGTACGGCCAGGATATGACACAAGGTCAATTTTTAAGTAGAGTTTAATAGGTTTAAATTCAGAGTTTTCCTTCTCCGAGACCAGTTTCCTCACCAAGGCTGAAGAACCCAATCTGTCCTTCTATTTATCCATAACTGGAGGGAGAATAATTGGATTCATACCTTTCCCAAGGGTATTAGTGCTATGTGAAATGCAATCAGTCTCGTCCATGATTTGAACTCGTGTCACCGTGTCCATTTCCTACGACGATAACCATTACACCACAGGCACCTCCTAATTTACGATATTTATTATTTTGCAATGAAGCAAGGAATGTGCAATGATAATCAACAGGGTATTTCACAATTCTTGAAAAAAAATGACCGGTCACGAATCAAACTCCATAGATGATGATGTAATGGAAATCACAGTTATCTAATGTTACAAAAGATCAAATTTTAGTATCTGTAGCCATTTAGTCTAAAAAAGAAACCGCAAATTTAAAGAATAGCCGTAGAATCCATGCTTCAGATGCTTGTATTTTAGTTCAAGGCGCTATTGATTGCAACATGCAGAGTTGTTGATAAAGCATTCATAGTATATCTGTGTGATCTGAGCTCAGATAGTTTGGAAACCGTTCCCCAAATACCTTCATGAGTTTCATGAGCTTCAAAATGTTTGACCAATTTGAAAATCTTATTCCTGTTTTGAAATATGTTGAAACTGAACTTCCCTCTGTATTTGAAAGATATAGTTTTGTAAATGCATGATTTTACTATTTGTATCAATCCTTTTAAATATCTACTATACCGGAGTGGAGGGGAAGCCACGACTCCATTGACTGGATTGATCAAATTTACCCTTGATCCTTACCTTATAATGTTGAATGTTAAGCAAGGTGGAATCAAGAACCATTTTTTGAATCTTCGGTAAGATTCGACCTGGAATTGAACACTGGTCTTACAAACACTCTACTTATTAGTTATTTTATAAATAAATAAATTTGCACCAAAATTTAAATGCAAACAAAGCTACTTTTAAAGGGTAATTTTTTTTTGGGGGGGAAGAGATCAAGTGTAAAAAAAGAAAACAAACGTGGAATAGGTCACAAACAGTATAAAAGATTTGACGAAAAAAGAGACAAAAGGAAAAAAAAAAGAAAAAAGAATGTAGAAGAATAAAACTGTATGTACATTTAGATGAGTGAACAAATTCGAAGTTAAAAGCTTATTAAACCGGCTGAGATATAAGATATAAGATTTTTCATATCTTAGACAATAAGATCTGAAATTTGTACAAAGTCTCAATTACAAATAGAGTTATATGAAGAAGTTTGGTTTCTTTGTTTAATGGCAAATCTACCCTTATAGGTCATTTAATACCAAAGCCATTCTCATAGAAGAACAGTAGTGGCACTATTTTAACCAATAGAACGGAGGATAAGGAGTTTCATACATTTCCCAAGGGTATTTTCCCGAAAGAGAACGCATTCTGCGACTGGAGTACGAACTCGCTTACTATGATCTTAACCATTCCACCACGAGGACACCCCTAGATGAAGACGTGTCTTGAAGGTATTTTGAGTTAAGTCAAGGGTCATTAATTATGTATGTCTAAAATAGAATAGAATTTTTGCGTGACGACATATTTAAGACGTTATCCTGTTCTATGGGACACGATGTCACCGGTGAAGGAGGACTTGATACACGACCTTTATCCTTGTTGATAGAAACGGGTAGGTTTTCTCGGTTGGAACCACGAACGGAAAAGAACTTAACTTTGACGTAGCCTTCTTTTATTGCTAGCGGCCATTAGTTGAACTATTAGGAAGACAAAGGATGTAATCCCACAAGTTTAATGCTATCTTTTTGTTTGTATTTTGCAAATTCCTTCTCCACGGGGAGGATGCGTGAATATTCACTTTTTAAATCATTTATTTAACAGAAATAATAAATATGTGACACAAAGTTTTAAAAACTGGGGTGAAGTTTCGTCTTCGCAAAGTTATCATTAACTTACAAGTTACAGTTAATGGCCCAAACATACTGTTATACTTCTTTTGGATGAGGTGATGTTTATTCTTGAGTGTCCTAGATATGACACTAAACTGTCTGATGGTGAGGTCCCAGGAATACTAGGGCTTTGGGGAATACGGATCACCCCTTCATTGCCATTGCTCCCAGGTCCACTCTGGTCCGGCGTAGTAGCATCTGATAAGGACCTATCTATGGGTTAAATAGAACTCTGAATTGTTTGACTAAACTGAATAGCTTGAAATAGAAATGATTTTGACAATTAAACCGTACTTACTTTTAAACTGCGTGCTTATGCTAAACTGAATTATTTGAAAGAACTGTTTTTTGACATTGAAACTGTATTTACACTAAACTAAATTCTTAAATATGACTGCTTGAATAGTTTGAAATAGAAATGTTTTTGACAATTAAACTGTGTACTCATGCTAAACTGAATTGTTTAGATAAAAAGGGATTTGGCAGTAAATAACCTACAATGATATGCCATAAAACCCTACAAATCAACAAATCATTTATTCTTGAAATCTTACAAAGTGAAGTCACCAAAATACACCAATCACTTTATGAAATTGTAAACTAATCCCATATGTACATATTTTGAGGGACGAGTGAGATGAATGGCAATTAAGGAAAAGTGACACACTTGGTCACAGAATAAAACCCCATTTCACTTTTTTATTGCTATTATTGATGATATTATTAATGATTCTCACATTCGATCTCTGAAAATAAAATGAAGAAATGAAGTAGAATTTTCAAGTAAACGAGAAAAACTACATAATTTCAAAACTGGTAACCAGTTCTGAATTGCGTGGGCAAAAGAACTGACTATTCCTTATCAATGTTCCCTAAGTTTCGTGTCCCTTCTTCCCTGGGATGTACCATAACAGTTCTTGTAACTGAAATTTTCCTGTCGATCAAACTGAATGGCAGGTGGGTCGCGGGTAATGGGTGACGGTTACTACATTACATTGATTACTGATTGGTTGGTAAAAATTAGGAGAAAACTTTTTTCAACCCTAAAATACTGTTTAACTAGCAGTCATTTTGAATAGCCTCAAAACAAATATATTTGGTAGATCAAAATAATGCTTCCTATAAAGCAATTTCTGAAAATGCCAATTTTACATTTCCAAAAAAAGAAATCTGAAGAAATTTTTTTTTTGCTTTAAAAAAATCTATTTATTGAATGGTCTTTGTATTTTGAGGTGCATTTTGGTCTAAGCGAAAGAACAGATGCTACACTGATCCCATTCTAAACTGAGTCACATAAACTAATATTCTATATGCTCATACTGTCATATATTATACACATCGAAGATACTAATATTTTGATATACTACAGCAACAACAACAACAACAAAAACTACTACTTGTATGTATGTATGCATTTACCAAACCCTCTGCACAGGTTGAATGTGAGACCGGTTTGAATTCACGGTTTTTCTTCTCTTAGACATGTTGTCTTACCAAGATTAGAGAGCCCAGTCTGCCTTACTATTTACTCATAACTAGTGGGAGAATAGTTGGATTAATAATGGGTTTCCCAAGTACATATCTAATTTCATTTATAAAACAGAATTACAGAGACCATACCCTAAACCATAAACAATCAATAAACAATTTCATAATAATTATAAAATAGATGAACATATACTAAAAAACTTTATCCAAAAAATCTGATCAAACCAAAAAATAACACTTATCATTTGCAACAACAAATTTAAAATCTTAAACCAATAATTCTTCTCCCCTCCATTGAACTTTTTGATAGGATAGACGTCGTATATCTGTTCAAATCTCTATTGCTTGACTGTCTCCAACGAAAATATCATATATGTTGGTCTTACCAGTACAGCTTTTTCTCGACTGTTTACTATGCATATTAATGATTCTAGCTCCATAACCTTACATCTTTAAACCTATTCTCCTCCCAAAACTAAATTTCGAAAAATTCTAGCTGAAAATACCACTATAATAGCACACAAAATTAATAAGCTACAACAACAAATCCAAGAAGACCTACATATAAAAACAAAAACAAAAATACAAGAATGAATAGAATTAATTTTGAAAATAGTGACTATGTTTTGAATTGCCTTTAATCTCTTTATTTAATATTCTATATTTCTTGATAATATTCTATTTCCGTTGATAGCGTTCTGTCTTTTAATTCGTTTGATGCCATCAGCATTTCAGTTTTATCCAACTCTGTGTTTTCATAATTTTATAATGTTATAAAAAAATAATCCCCAAAACTCTTCAAAAACTCTTAAAAAACACTTTCTACACATGCAAGCAACATCTGATGATGACCGATGAAAGGTCCAAAAATGCCTGGAAGAATTTAGGTAAATTTATCCACCAATTCCAACTTGAAAACAAGACACTAATCAGGAAACTTGAAAAGATCTTGATAAAATGCATCATCATCATCATATCGCGCTGGTAGCACGGATATCCCTGACCCTCTCTCACCACTCCTCCCTATCGTTCATCGCCCAAGGTAGGTCTTCAGGACAACATCCTGTATCCTCACATAGCTGCTGAATGTACAAGCTGGTCGCCCTGCTTTTGCACGGCCATGTGTGGGGATCTATTAGAGTACATCTCTTATGAGTTCATCTCTGCTTCTCCAGCAGTGTCCTGCATGTCTGGTTCGTCTAACTTGGATAGTTTTCGTGATAGGGGGTAGGTGGCCGTACAGTTGGTGTCTTGTGGGGTGTTGCTGCCAGGACTTGTTCAGGATTGCACGCAGCATTCTTGTGTAATTGCCATCTAGCTTCTTCTCCAGTCGTTTTGTTAGCGTCCATGTAGTGCATCCATATAGCAGTATCGATGTGACCGCTGCCTGGAAGAAACTGCGTTTCATTTTATCGGTTAGGTCTGATTTCCATGTCTTTATTATTCAATCAAACTTTTTTAAATGAAAGACTATTGCCCAACTCTCTCTTAGTTAGTTGCAGAGTTAGTTTGCGTTGCCAGATTAACAGGGCACTTATTGCTTGTTGTCACTCAGTCCTGAGCAACAGTGAAAAGTCATGAATGATGGTTTTTATGACATCCTGGAAAAAAGGCATTTTCCTCAAGGTTTATTTTAATCAGACTTTCAGAAAATGAGAAACTTTCGGCTGTCATCAAGAAGAGAAAAGTATTATTAAAAACTCTATATTGTATTTAAATGTTTTTTAAAAAAAATAAAAGAAAGGAAAAATAAAAAAATAAAAATATAAGAAGTGAAGAAAGGAAAAAAAATTAAAATTAAGAAATGAAGAGAGGAGAAAAAGGAAAACGAAGGAATGAAAGAGTAAAAGAAAAAGAGAAAAAATAAAAAATGAAAGAGTGGAATAATAGACGAAGAAAGTAGAAATAAACGAGGGGGGGTTCAAAAATTCGAAAAAAGAAGAAATGAGAGAGAGAAAAAAAAAAGAAAAAAAACTAAAAACAAATGAATAAGCGAAAAACATCAAAAAAAGCAAGAAAATGTGGAAGGAAAAATCGAAAAGGAAAAAAAAAGAAATGAAACAGAGAAGGTAAAAAAGTGAAAAAAAGAAAGGAAAAATTAAAAGCACCAATCAAAAAAGGAGAAATGAAAAAAAAAAAGATAAAGGGACAAAGAAATAAAAGAAGGAAAGGAATATAAAAAAAAGAATGAAAGACAGAAAAAAACAATAGGAAAAACAAAAGAAAGACGAAATGAGAAAGAAAATCGGAAAAAAGAAGACATGAATGAGCGAAAAAAAAAAAGAAAAAAGAAAAAAATGAAAACAGTAAAGGAAAAAAAATAAAACAGAATGAATGAATGAATGAGTAGCAATAAAAAGGTAAATGAGAAGAAATAGAAGACCAAAAAGAAAAAAAATATAAGAAATAAATAAATGAAAGAGTGAAAAAAATTAGGAAGAAGAAATAAAAGGTGAAAGAAAAAAGAAACGAAAAAAAAAAACGAAAGATCGAAAGTAAAAATAAAAAGAAAAAAAAATAAAGAGAAAAAGAAAACAAACGAAAGCAGAAAGGTGGAAGAGAGAAAGGAAATATGAAAAAATATTAAATTAAAGAATGAAAGTAAAAAAAAAAAGAAAAAAAAAAGAAAAGAAAAAGTGAAAGGAAAAAAAAAAGAAAAAAAAGGAATGAAAGTGAGAAAGGAAAAAGTAAAGACGGAAGGAAAATCAACTAAAGAGTGAAATGAAAGAGTGAAAGTAGAAAATGTTAAAAAAAAAAAGAAAGAAATAAAAGAGAGAAAAAAGAAAACGAAAAAAGAATTGAAAAATAAAAGAAAAACGAAAAGCACAATGAAAGACGGGAAGCAAAAAAGTAAAAAAAAAAAAGACAGAATGAAAAAAAAAGGAAAAGAAAAAAGAAAAGAGAAAAAATGAAGAAGTGAAAAGGCAAAAAACTTAAAAAGTGGAATCTGAAGACTCAAAATAAAGATCAAAAACTAAGAAAAGAAAAAAACGAAAGACAGACGGGAGAAAATAGAAAAAGGAATGAAAGACGGAAAATAACGTTGATTAAAAGAATTTGAACGACGAAAGGAAAAACAATCGAAAAATAAAAAAAGATATGAAAGATTAAAAAAACAAAGGAAAAAGAATAAAGGAATGATTTTTTAAAGTTCGTATAAGAAATGAAAGACAGAAATAAAAAAAAAACGAAAGAAAAATAAAAGAATGAAATATTCAAAACAAATAAAAAAGAAGAAATTAAAGACGGTAAAGGGAGATGAAAAAGAAATAAATGAGTGAAAAAACGAAAGAAGTAGAAATGAAAGAGATAAAAGAAATAAGGGAAAAGAAAGGGAAAACGAGAAAAGAAAAAACAGACAGACAGACAGACAGATAGACAGAAAAAAATTAAAGACAGAAATAAAAAAGTAAAAAAGAAGAAAGGAAAAAGGGAAGGGATATAACCAAAAGAAATGAAAGGAAAGAAGGACTGGAAAAAAGAAAAGAAAAAGAAATAAAAGAACGAAATAAAAAACAAAAATGTAATAATAAAAAGAGAGAAGGGCGGAAAATGAAAAAAATGGAATGAAAAACAAAAACAATGAAGAAAAGAAAAAAAATAATTGACGAAAAAGGGAAAGGAACTAATGGTGAAAAGAAAAAATGAATGCCGGGAAGGAAAAAAGAAAGGAAAAACGGAATGGAAAAAACAAAAAAAGAAGAAAAGAAAAAAGAAAAGGAAAAATTAAAAACGAGAAGGGAAAACCAGAAAAGAAAAGTAACAGAAAAGTTGAAAGCAAAGAACGAAAGAGAGAAAGAAAAAAAATAAAGAGAAAAAAAAGAAAAGAGGGAAAGGAAAAATGAAAAAGAAATGAAACTCAGAAAAGAAAACAGAAAATAAAGTTGAAATGAAAGACAGAAATTAAACAGCGAAAAGAAAAGGAAAAGGAGAAAAATAAAACAAAACAAAAAACAAAAACCGAAGAAATATGATATTGAATGGAAAAATCAGAAAATGAATAAATGAATAAAAGAAAGAAAAAAAATAGAAAAGAATAAATAAAAATGTCAAATAAAAAACGATAAAAAGAAGAGGAAAATATGAAAACGGAAAAAAGGTGAAAACAAAAAGGGAACAGAAAAAAGCAAAATATGAGAAATGAAAGAGAAAGCTGAAAAGATAGAAAATAAAAAGATTAGAGAAATAGAAAAAGTCAAAAAAGGAAAAAAAGATTAAAGAGGTAGCACAAAACGAAACAAAGAAGAAGAAGAAGAAGAAGAAGAAGAAGAAGAAGAAGAAGAAGAAGAAGAAGAAGAAGAAGAAGGGAAAGAGAGAACAGAAAAATAAGAAGTGAAAGAGAGAATGGAAAAAACGAAAAAACGCAGGAATGAATGAAAGAATGAAGAAATAAAGAAAAAGAAGAAAAGAACGAGAGAAAAATGAAGCTGAGAAAGAAGAAGAAAAGGAAATGGAAAGTAAAGAAAGGGAGAAAAAACGAAACAAAAACAGAAGAAAGGAAACATAGAAAGAAAAAGAAAACGAAATGAAAATAAAAAAGGAAAGAAAAACGAAACGAAAAAAGGAGAGAGGAAACAGAGAAAAAAGAATAAAAGGAAATGAAAAATAAAGAAAGGGAGAAAAAAACGAAACAAAAAAAGAAGAAAGGAAATAGAGAAAGAAGAAGAAAGCGAAATGAAAGTAAAGAAAGGAAAGAAAAACGAAACGAAAAAAAGCAGAAAGGAAACAGAGAAAAAAGAAGAAAAGGAAAGGAAAAGTAAAGAAAGGGAGAAAAAACGAAATGAAGAAAAGGAGAAAGGAAACAGAGAAAGAAGAAAAAAAAGGAACGAAAAAAAAAAGACAGAAACAAGCAAATTTAAAAAAATAATTAAGAAAACAAAATAGGAATATGTATATGAAAGAAAGATAAAAAGGGAAAAAAAACGGTGCCATTAAAAATAGGTATTAACACAAAACAAAAAGATAAAAAGAAAAAAGAAATAAAGAAAAGAAAAAAGATGAAAATTATAAAACATGAAATAACTATGATAGAAAAAAATAATAACTGAAACATCCCTTTTTTTTTGCGGGAATATATTTCTAAGGGTAACTATTTTCTCATAGTATATTTGTTCTCTAACAAATTGATGGTGGTATTTGTAACACTGTGTTTTGCTAGGTGAACAGGCCAGGAAAATATAGATTACCGTAATCTATATTTGTATTTCGTTTTGTTTTGTTTTGTTTGTGTTGCTGTTTGTTTGGTCATGTACTTGTTAGAAAATTCTCCAGTGAATACATTGGAATTGAATAAATACTTGGTTTGCAATACCGTTTCCTCTGTGTAACGAGCACAGAAGAAGTGATTTGGTTTTGTTTATATATAATAATCCCTCCTTTCACTCAACATACAGAAGAGATTTTTTTTTCTTAGGTCATCAATTAAAAGCTGCCCCAAGCAATTCGATATCAAATTCAATCCATCGTACCGAATTTATTCTATGTCAAGTACTATGTGTCTGAATATACATGGGACCAATGTGACTGTTAATAACTCTATTGCTAATAATGTTGTGTTTTTTCTTTATTTCAGATTTGAAAATAATATACAATAACAACTATTAATCCTCCGTAACAATACCTTAGACAAGAGAGGAAAAATATTTTGCCCCACAACTTATTTCGAGACAAAATCATTCAAAACTGTCTAAAAATAGATGCAATCCATTATTAGTAATTTACTTAGCGTTTTACTCAAATGTGGCACAAGGTCGTATGAATAGGGCGCCTTATGAGTCCCGAATATATTCGTGTAGATTGGCTACTCTAATTTACTAACCATTGTAGCACCTAGGACGCCCAATGCAACCCATTAATATGATAACGATTTATTATTGAGACAAGTAACTCAAAAAAGTGATTGCATGTCCTGAAAACTGATATAACAACAATTAACAAAATATTGACTTGATGCTTGTAGCACAAAGGATACATTTTTTACAGGACGTGTCTCTAAATGACCGCCATGGCACTTGTCACAGTAATAAATCATAATTCTATCAATAGGTTGCATCTATTTTGAGACACTCAGTACTTTAGATAATTTCAACGGTATTGTGGTCTGGATGGTCTCGGTACTTCCTCTGATCTCAAGTTTTCTTAGTCTTTCATTTGCTTTAGGGGACAGCTCCGAGTGCTCCTATTTGAATTGATACCACCGTCAACTTCATGTTCTACAGCTGTTTTTATTTTCAGTTCTGTGGCAAGGTCCAGTTTTCACCTTCCGTTATTTAAACTCTGTTCTTTTGCACAAATCTAAGTTGATCACCTTTCCTGCCCAGTTATGTTTGCATTTGATACCATATCGTGAAAGCTGATATAATACAATTAAAAAACAACATTGATTTGATGTCTCTTGTTCAAAAGATGCATCTTTATAGGACGTGTTTACATTGACCACCATTGCGCTCGTCTCAGTAATAAATCATTATCATATAAATAGGTCGCATTTAATTTGAGACACCTTGAATCTTGAGTATCGTAAAAAATAGAAATGGGCACTGTTGAGTAGCGATAAGATATAAATATATATATATATATATATATATAGAGAGAGAGAGAGAGAAAGAATAGATACTACACTTATTTTATGCAAAAGGGTTAAGAACTACGTGTTGTTCTTAGTGGACGCAGATACTACACAGATTTTAAACGAAAACCTAGAAACAACACTGTTGTACTCCCTACATGGTGGACACACCATCCTCCATAAATACACGTCAACAAGAGCGTCAGACGGAGTGCACCAATCAGCGTGACACAATCACGTGTGATACCATTTGCGTAGTGGACGGATGGTCACTACCACACTGGACTCTCAGCTTTCTACCAACTAACTACTGTTTAACCAGGTTCACTTGTATCTTGTTTCAGTTACTTAAATATATATGTTTTTCTATCAAACCTTTTGTGTTCCCCGTGTCTTTCTTTGGTCAGCATCACAACAAACACTTTGTCCTTAGAGAGTATATTTATATACTGATAAGCCTGTAATGAACAAACGCTAACATTTTATATATATATATATATATATATATATATAGAGAGAGAGAGAGAGAGAGAGAGAGAGAGAGACAGACAGACAGACAAATAGTTGGCTCAAACAGAGAGATAGAAAGAAGTCAAACCTTGATAAAGAAAGATAGATATGTTATGGAATGTTTATGATAAGGTAGATATGAACTAAATACAAATATTAATATAAATAGATGTGATAAGAATTTTTCACTTTATTTAATAACTTGTATACCTTGATCTAAAAAAAAAAACAAGAAGAAAACAAACAATGTTTAATGTTGGCAACTGATTTAATAAATAAAATCATCTTCTTAAAACTTTGTGTTTTTTCATTTGTGTGCGTGTGTGTGTGTGTGTGTTTTACTCGCTTATTCTTGAACTGAATATTCTTTATATCATAGTCATGTCGTACTACAAGCATGGATTTCTCTGACTCTCTCTCACCATTCATCTCTATCATCCATCGCTTCTAGTGGGTCTTCTAGACTACATTCCGTGTCCATACAGAGCTGTTGTAGATAAGTTCTTGTTGGTCAGCCAACACCTGCATGCCCATATGAAGGGGTCCATTAGAGAATGTCACTATGAGTTTGTCCTTACTTTCTCAGTAGTGTCCTGCATGTCTTGTTTGTCTTATTTGGATAGTTTTAGAGATGGGTGGTAGGTAACCATACAGCTGCTTTTTGTGGGATGTTGCTTCCAGGATTTAGTTATATATACTTAGCAATACTTTGAGTGATTTATCTTTGTTGACCTATGTTTACCAATCATTTATATCCTATATATATATACATATATATATACCGGATGTGGCATTAAATAACCAACCGTGATTGATATGCCATAAAACCAAAGAATAAGCTGATCTCTTCTCTGTTGAGGGATAGGACCTTCCAACCAGTGTCCTAGATATGGAAACAAACAAACTGATAGTGAGGTTCCAGTAATTTAGGAGCTTTAGGGAACATGGAGTACCTCTTCATTGCAATCGCTCCCAGGTCCACTCTAGCTGGGAGTGGTAGCACCTAATAGGTTCATATCTATGGGTCAAATAGAACCGTTTGGCATTTAAATTGTGTACTTATGCTGAACTGAATTATTTGAAATATAACTATTTGATAATTTAACTGTGTGTAAACAAATGACTGATGCTTGATTGAATTTTTAGTGATACATACCAATACTTGGAACAGTTTAACTTTGTTGACGTGCTAAACTGAATAGAACTGTTTTTATATTAAACAGTCTGTGAAGAAGAAACTGATTGCTTATATTTAATTTAATTGTTTGACGTATAACTGTTTGATCATTTTACCCTGTATTCGCATTACGTAGATATATTTGAAATCCTTTAAATGTGAGAAAAAATGAGCACAGGATCGTTTAAAACTATTAATTATGTATCTAATATGTATAAAGATATTTAGCGTTAAATAAACTACAACGGTTGATATACCATAAAACCAAAGTTAACTCTTTCAAAAACTATCGAAGTAAAACGAACTAGACATACATGACACAGCTAGAAAAGCAAGGGCGAACACAAAAGTGGCGTTCCTCTATAGACCTCTACACGGCCACTTACTTCCCATCTCACAAATCATATAAGTAAGACCAACAAGATATATGTAACATTGCTGGCGAAACAAAGACGAACTCATAAATGGCGTTCTTCTATAGACTCCTGCACGGCCACTTACCTCCCATCTCAAAACCCATCAAAGTAAGACAAACAAAACATGCGGGACACTGATGGAAAAGCAAGGATGAACTCTATGGACCCCTACACGACCAACTACGTCCCATCCATTTAAGACTAAGAAAACACGCAGGATACTGCTGTAGAAGCAAAGACGAGCTCAGAATGGACGTTCTTTTATAGACCCCTACACGGTCAGTTACCTCCCATCTCAAAATCTATTGAGATAAGATGAACAAGCCATATAAAACACTGCTGGAGAAGAAAAGACAAAATCATAAGTACGTTCTTCTATGGACCCCCACCCATGGACGTGCTAGTGTGGGCCTCCCAGTAAGAACTTATTTATATCAGTTCTGTCGGGACAGATGACTTAGTTTAGAAGACCTGACTGGAGCAATGAATAATAGGGACGGATGGAGAGAGAAAGTTAGGGAAATCCCTGCTGTTAGTGTCACTTGAGGATAATTACGATGACCTTTACCAACGGGAATTGCCGAAAAGTGAACATAGCAATGTGTCCAGACTTCTAACACGATTTCTGCTTGACCAAAGTCCAGCTCGTTAGCCCTAACAGCACTGGGATTGCTTCTACATAATGTGAGACAGGCATTGATTTTCGACGTTTTACAAAAATACAAAAGAATGTCTTGACAGTAATCTAGGGAGCAACATTTGATACTGGAGAAAGGGTATGCAGATTGTTGGATATTGCATTGATGACCATTTGACATCAATCGACGCAGCTGCAGAATTCTGACCCAGGGAATAAAAATACCGGAAATAAGCCAAGTACCTAAAGTAGATAGAACGCAAGTATTCTCAGCGGAAATGCCACATAAATTGCGTGGGTGTCACGCTAGAAAGAAGTGAGATCACGTGCATTGTGTTGCTGGCAGGCTTGAGGTGTGACGACAAAACTTTATGGGCTGCAAGCTTGAAGAGAGCGTGTCCACGTTCAACGTGTAAGTGGCAGCCTGGGAGCGTGATCACAAGTATTTGTGTGGATTGCAAGCTAGAAAAAGGCGTGATCACATGCATTGTTTAGGCAGCAGACTCAAGGAGGTAAGAACACGAGAATTTGCGTGTGCGTTCGGGATATTATACAACCTGGAAAGTTTTGATGTAAACGGGGTAAGTTTTCACCGAATATTCGTACATCAGCTACTGTGTGTGCAGCTAAGCTGTTTTGGAGCCTCTTTCACTGTACAAATACATTCATTTTTGGTAATAAAAGAAAAAGATAAGATGATTATATTTTTAGATATCAACACGTTGTCTTTCTCTGCTATACAGCAATACAACGTAGATCGGTAATAATTATCTTAAAGGAAACGGATAGTGCCAACCAAATTCAAATCTTGGTAATTTACAAAGCTCTGTGCTTCGATGTAGCACAAGGCCGAATGAATGGGGCGACCAATGAGACTCGAACTCACTCGTGTAGGTTTGCTTGTCTAGCTTGTTAACTGTTACACCATCTTGGATGAAGCTGTTTGCATTACATATAGTGCTAATAACTTTGGTAAATGTATGCATCCAACTAATCTTCTAGCCGTGATATATATATATATATATGTGTGTGTGTGTGTGTGTGTGTGTGTGTGTGTGTGTGTGTGTGTGTGTGTGTGTGTGTGTGTGTGACGTTATGTTTCTTCTTAAAAATCAATCTTGTGTCATCGTGCACCTTCAGAAGGTTATAATAAATAAATATACTGCTGTCATTCATATCAAAGGGGCCGTTTATTCGTGTATACTGTCATCATTTTTGACGGGATCTGTGCTGGTGATAAACTGATAATGATTTGAAGATGTTTTCCAGGAGCAAATAATTTATTATGTCTTTCTCATCTATGAAAATACAATAAAAATGTTCTCATATATATATATATATATATATATATATATGAAACAAAACGTCAAATACATATATATATATATATATATATATATATATATATATATATATATATATATATATATGACGTTTTGTTTCTTCAGAATGTGAGGAAGACATTTAAATGAACAATTCCTGTTTTGCAAATTTGTCCATTTTATATAGTGCGATTTTACTGTAGTCATTAACACATTTTTTTCTTTTTATTGTTTTTGTTTTGTGGCAAAGTCTTTGTCGCCATTTTTTCTCATTTTTAAATTTGCTTCAGGCAAAGCTTGTTTTCTAACAAGAATTGAAATTCTACTTCAAGGAAAATCAGAATTTTAAAATAGGACAGAACAAAGCAATCAGATTCAACACTTTTCCATTATTTCTCTCATTTATGTGTACATGCACTTATAGGTAAATTAAAAAAAAAGAATTGTATGCATTGAAATCTGCACTACTATATATATATATATATATATATATATATATATATGTGTGTGTGTGTGTGTGTGTGTGTGTTTATTTATGTGTAAGTGTTTTTATATCTGCATATGTGTTTATCTGAAAAAATAACTGAAAAAACACACAAATACACACACAGACACACACACACGCACACACACACACACACACACACACACATATATATATATATATATATGAAGAAACTGAATCAGATAAATATATGTATATATATATATGCGTGTGTGTGTGTGTGTGTGTGTGTGTGTGTGTGTGTGTGTGTGTGTTTGCTTATTTATCTATATGTGTTTTTATATCTGCATATGTGTTTAACTGAAAAGATAAATGGAAAAAACACACACAGACACTCACAGTCACACACACACACACACACACACACACATATATATATATATATATATACATGAAGAAACTGAATCAAATAAATATGAATTTGTTGGCTTAGATACATAAACAGATAAGCACACACACACACACATATATATATATATATATATAGTCATTTCATCCAAACTCAGAGATATTCGCACACATTCACACGCACACACACGCACGCGCGAAGGCATATATATATATATATAAAGAGAGAGAGAGAGAGTATGTGTGTGTTTATCTATCACTGTCCCTTGTATATGCGTTTTATATATGTTTTTGGACTGGTACTCACAACTGAAAGAAAATTCCTTATTGTGACTTTTACACCGACACTCTTATAAGCATACACGCATATATACACTCTCAATCACTCACTACCTTTTCTTTCTTATATATATATATATATATATATATATATATATATATATATATATATATAACTTCCCATATATATATATATATATATATATATATAACTTCCTATCTCAAAAACTATCCAAGTAAGACGAACAAGACATACCGGACACTGCTGGAGAAGCAAGGAAAAACACATAAGTGACGTTCTTCAGTGGACCCCTACACGGCCACTTACCTCCCATCTCTTAAACCATCCAGGTTGGACCAATAAGATATGTGGGTCACTGCTTGAATAGCAAAGCCGGACACATAAGTGACGTTCTTCGATGGACCTCTACACGGCCACTTAGATCCCATCTCTTAAACTATTCAAGAAAGGGGAATAAGGCTTGTGGAACACTGCTTAGATAGCAAGGACGAACGCATGAGTGGACGGCATTCTATGGATCCCTACACGGCCACTTACCTCTAATATCAAAAACCATCCAAGTAAGATGAACAAGACATACGGGACACTGTTTGAGATGCAAGGACGAACTCATAAGTGACGTTCTTCTATGGACCACTGTAAGGCAACTTACGTCGCATCTTACAAACTATCCAAGTAAGATGAAGAAAACATTCAGGACACTGCTTGAGAAGTAAACACAAACCTCATGACTCCAGCACAGGGATACATCGATGTTGGCTGACCAGATAGGACTTTCATACATCAGCTCTTTGCGGACACTGAATGCAGTATAGAGGACAAGTCAAAGTCAATGGATGATTAGGATGGATCGGGAGAAAGAGGGGTTAGGAGAGAGAGAGTATGTGTGTCAGGAAATTCACTGATCAGCTCGACTTCATGATATATACATATATATATATATATATATATATATATATATATATTTGTCCTGGTGAGATATTCAAAATTTTAATTAAATGTTTTTCATATGGCTTCCAGGGAGAATGGAATTTGAAAAAAAATTTTTTTTTGTAAAGTCAAAATAATTTATTTCATGTATTCATTAAACCAAAAAAAGTTGAAGATATCATATCTATTTTTTTTTTTTTTCAAATACATATTCTAAAAAAACGGCATTTTTTAGAACATACACACACACACACACACACACACACACACACATATATATATATATATATATATATATATATATATATATAGTATATATATATATATATATATATTATTGTATGTCTAAATTATATTATTATATATCATTGTAACTGTAAATCTTGCGTCAGATAATTTGAAGTATGATGAGACTGGATGTTATTTTACATGCCATAAGTTGATATTTATTGTTACTTTAAGTTTAAGTCTTGCTTTATTATATAGAAATATTTTTTTCTATTCTCGTTGTGAATGAGGTAAAGACTAGTTTAATTCATTTTTTTGTTTGATCTGTAGAAATTCTATAATCTTTTAGAGCATTGATTTATATCAATGCTTTTTAACTTGATGGAAATAAATTTATTATCTTAATGTGACCGATTGTTTTTTTTTAATAGAAAATGATTTGCTCTGTGAATTTTATTTACATTGAGCTCTTGACCAGGATTATCTAAATTTAATATTCTATTTTCGAATATTTCATTGGTCCTGCTTAGAATTATTCCCTACTCCGAATTTACTAGATTGAATAGTATATATATATGTATATATATATATATATATATATATATATATATGTATATATATTGATCGTGTTTATCCTAAAATTGGACAAAATTTCCCAAACAAACATATATATATATATATATATATATATATATATATATATATATATATGTTTGTTTGGGAAATTTTGTCCAATTTTAGGATAAACACGATCAATTTGGTCAAGAATATCATTTTAATTGTAGTTGTATAGAATATTCAAATTTCTAATGATTAAGGTCTCTTTTTGTTAATTTTCTATCACATTTTTCAGAATTTGTATCGAAAGTTACGGCTATTTTAATGGGAGAATATGGTGCTGGTTTCAGAAGTCTTGGAGAGATGATATATGAATGCCAAAGGTAGATAATGTTCATCTGCAATTGACAACCAACATCTGAAAACATATGTTGGACAAAAGCAACGAGAAATTGTCAACAATGGTGTCAACAATTCAATAATTTCTGATCATCTCGAGAAAATTAGCAAAATCAAAAGAAATTCCATAAAGAGATTCCACTTAAACTCCATGAAAGTCAAACAGTTCCACGTTTTGAAATGTGTCCGATACTGTTTCATCAGAACTGGAACAATCCATTTCTTGATCGAAGAGTCACTTTTCGCCAATGGTCCGGGAGACCTGGCTTCAATCCCAGGTCAAGTCATGCCAAAGACTTTAAAAATGGTGCTTGATACCTCCTGGCTTAACAATATAAGGTACGTATCAAGGATAAAGTGGATCAATCCTGGGAAAGGAGTAGCACCCTCCCCTACACTTCTGTGTTGTAGCTATTGAAAAGGGAGCCTTCGAGTTGTCCTTGACTACTGTCGCCAACTTTACTTACTTATGATTATCGTAATTACAAAGACTTGATGAGGTCACAGCAATAAAATAGTTTCCAAAAATGAAATTATATGAATAGAAGTTCGTGGTACGTGTTTGTTGGTTTGCCATTGGTCTTGTCCTTTTGGAATTTAGCCATAGCATAACTACTGAAATTTACTGCTAGCAGGTAGAAGAAATGCATGTTCAGTTTCCCAAAATTTGGAAATTTACTAAGCTTTTTGCTTAAATGTAGCACATAGCCATATGAAAGGGGCACCCAATGAGACTCGAAACAGTTTCCCAAAATTTGACTAGTGCTGCTTAGTCAACGACATCCAATTTGCTTTACGACAATGTTCGGCTTTACGTCGCCAGGATAAGACAGAAGAAGCTCCCTGGTTTAGGATATGAGACTTTGCCACATGTACAGTATTTGTTGTGATGCTGGCAAAAGAAAGACTCGGGGAACACACAAAATGGTTAATAGCAAAACATATATATTCAAGTAACAGAAACAAGATATAAATGAACCTGGTTAAACGGTAGTTAGTTGATAGGAAGCTGAGAGTCCAGTGGGGTCGTGACTATCTGTCCACTACGCAAGTGGTATCACACGTGATTGTGTCACGTGGGTTTGGTCAGTCATCTGTCACGCGCCACTCCGAACAAGCGATTATGCCATGAGGCCGTTTTTAAGGTAGGTCCCAGTCTGCTGGGGCTGTAGAATACACTGACTGCACCTCTGCAGAGGGGTAAGACCCCACCTAACGAGTGTCCTGTATATGACACTAAAAATCTGATGGTGAGGTTCCAGCAGTGCTGGAGCTTTAGGGAATGCGGAGTACCCCTTCATTGCTATTGCTACCGGGTCCCTTCAGGCCCGGTGTGGTAGCACCTGATAGGGCCCTATCTATGGGTTAAATAGAACTAACAGCATACTTATGCTAAAATGAATTGTTTGAGTAAACTGAATAGCTTGAAATAGAAATGTTTTTCACAATTAAACTGTACTTTCATTTAAACTGCGTGCTTATGCTTAACTGAATTATTTGAAATAGAACTGTTTTTCGACATTAAAACTGTATTTACACTTAACTGAATTGTTACATATAACTGCTTGAATAGTTTGAAATGGAAATGTTTTTGACTATTAAAATGTGTACTTATGCTAAATTGAATTGTTTTAAATAAAACAGATTATTTCCATAAAAATGGATTTGGCGTTAAATAACCTACAAAGGTTAATATGCCATAAAACCCAACTGACCAAAACAAACTAAGGTGGGTCCAGTCACAGGGCCGTAGCCCACACACGTCCGGCATTGCCAAAAATACCTTCGGTCCCGTCTGCATTTCTCGTAATAGGGGCGCATCAGGAGCCAGGCAATAGACTTAATTCCCCGTAAGGGGGTAAAAGCCTGGGGGATGACCAAAATACGACCGACCTAAGTGCGCCACAAACAACTGGAGAGACGTACCAAGCACGGGGGTTTGGTCAGCTCACCTGACGCTCCGTTGACGTGTCTTTATGGAGGAGGGCAAATTCATTATGTTGGGTATACAAGAATATTCTCTTCGTATATCACACACTAGACTGCCATTTTTTTCAAGCATCTGGACATTTTTTTACGCTTCAAAAACGTCCAGTAAAAACGAGGATTAGAAACTTCATTTAAAGATTTCTTGGCAACAAAACCTTTAGAATTTTATCGTACCAGCTTATATAAACTTGTTAATCGAAGCCATACATTCATAAATGTTAAAGAATTATATTTAGACAGAATAAAACACCGTTCAAATTCATTTATTTAGGAATAAAATTATTTTCTACAATCATGTATGATTGTCCGAAAATGCTTATGTTGTGCTCTATGGCCAAGGAAGTAATACTTGCTACTTGCGTAAGGCAAAGCTCTTCGAATAAATTGAGCCTTCGGTAGCAGTTAAGCGGATATATGTAAACAAAACAAAGCAGATATGATAGATAAGCGTTCAAAATTCCTTCGAGCAGGATGATATATGCTCCACTACCTCTGTGGCGTTGAACTCTGTAACAAAGTAAGTAATGGTAGCCACTCGCGTAATTCAAGGCTCTTCGAATAAATTGAGCCTTCGGTAGCAGTTAAGCGGATATATGTAAACAAAACAAAGCAGATATGATAGATAAGCGTTCTAAATTCCTTCGAGCAGGATGATGTATGCTCCCCTACCTCTGTGGCGTTGAGCTCTGTAACAAAGTAAGTAATGGTTGCCACTCGCGTAAGTCAAGGCTCTTCGAATAAATTGAGCCTTCGGTAGCAGTTAAGCGGATATATGTAAACAAAACAAAGCAGATATGATAGATAAGCGTTCAAAATTCCTTCGAGCAGGATGATATATGCTCCCCTACCTCTGTGGCGTTGAGCTCTGTAACAAAGTAAGTAATGGTTGCCACTCGCGTAAGTCAAGGCTCTTCGAATAAATTGAGCCTTCGGTAGCAGTTAAGCGGATATATGTAAACAAAACAAAGCAGATATGATAGATAAGCGTTCAAAATTCCTTCGAGCAGGATGATATATGCTCCCCTACCTCTGTGGCGTTGAACTCTGTAACAAAGTAAGTAATGGTAGCCACTCGCGTAAGGCAAAGCTCTTCGAATAAATTGAGCCTTCGGTAGCAGTTAAGCGGATATATGTAAACAAAACAAAGCAGATATGATAGATAAGCGTTCAAAATTCCTTCGAGCAGGATGATATATGCTCCCCTACCTCTGTGGCGTTGAACTCTGTAACAAAGTAAGTAATGGTAGCCACTCGCGTAAGGCAAAGCTCTTCGAATAAATTGAGCCTTCGGTAGCAGTTAAGCGGATATATGTAAACAAAACAAAGCAGATATGATAGATAAGCGTTCAAAATTCCTTCGAGCAGGATGATATATGCTCCCCTACCTCTGTGGCGTTGAACTCTGTAACAAAGTAAGTAATGGTAGCCACTCGCGTAAGGCAAAGCTCTTCGAATAAATTGAGCCTTCGGTAGCAGTTAAGCGGATATATGTAAACAAAACAAAGCAGATATGATAGATAAGCGTTCAAAATTCCTTCGAGCAGGATGATATATGCTCCCCTAATTCTGTGGCGTTGAACTCTGTAACAAAGTAAGTAATGGTAGCCACTCGCGTAAGGCAAAGCTCTTCGAATAAATTGAGCCTTCGGTAGCAGTTAAGCGGGTATATGTAAACACAACAAAGCAGATATGATAGATAAGCGTTCAAAATTCCTTCGAGCAGGATGATATATGCTCCCCTACCTCTGTGGTGTTGAGCTCTGTAACAAAGTAAGTAATGGTTGCCACTCGCGTAAGTCAAGGCTCTTCGAATAAATTGAGCCTTCGGTAGCAGTTAAGCGGATATATGTAAACAAAACAAAGCAGATATGATAGATAAGCGTTCAAAATTCCTTCGAGCAGGATGATATATGCTCCCCTACCTCTGTGGCGTTGAGCTCTGTAACAAAGTAAGTAATGGTTGCCACTCGCGTAAGTCAAGGCTCTTCGAATAAATTGAGCCTTCGGTAGCAGTTAAGCGGATATATGTAAACAAAACAAAGCAGATATGATAGATAAGCGTTCAAAATTCCTTCGAGCAGGATGATATATGCTCCCCTACCTCTGTGGCGTTGAGCTCTGTAACAAAGTAAGTAATGGTTGCCACTCGCGTAAGTCAAGGCTCTTCGAATAAATTGAGCCTTCGGTAGCAGTTAAGCGGATATATGTAAACAAAACAAAGCAGATATGATAGATAAGCGTTCAAAATTCCTTCGAGCAGGATGATATATGCTCCCCTACCTCTGTGGCGTTGAACTCTGTAACAAAGTAAGTAATGGTAGCCACTCGCGTAAGGCAAAGCTCTTCGAATAAATTGAGCCTTCGGTAGCAGTTAAGCGGATATATGTAAACAAAACAAAGCAGATATGATAGATAAGCGTTCAAAATTCCTTCGAGCAGGATGATATATGTTCCCCTACCTCTGTGGCGTTGAGCTCTGTAACAAAGTAAGTAATGGTAGCCACTCGCGTAAGGCAAAGCTCTTCGAATAAATTGAGCCTTCGGTAGCAGTTAAGCGGATATATGTAAACAAAACAAAGCAGATATGATAGATAAGCGTTCAAAATTCCTTCGAGCAGGATGATATATGCTCCCCTACCTCTGTGGCGTTGAACTCTGTAACAAAGTAAGTAATGGTAGCCACTCGCGTAAGTCAAGGCTCTTCGAATAAAATGAGCTTTCGGTAGCTGTTAAGCGGATATATGTAAACAAAACAAAACAAATGTGATACATAAGCGTTCAAAGTTTCTTCCCTTACGCTAGTTTCCTTGTGGTTGTGCGGTAAGATCTTGAGTCGGTGTATGAGTCAGCTGGGTTTGGATCCCAGCTTCAAGAACCTCGCGTTGTCTAGCCAGACTGAAGAGTTTTGATTCAACGAAACAGTCTGTCTGAGCAAGATAATATATGCTACACTACGTCTGTAGCGTTTAGCTCTCTAACGAAGTAAGTAATGGTTGCCACTCGCATTAGGCAAGGCTCTTCGAATGAATTAGGCTCTCGGTCACCGTTAAGCGGATATATGTAAACAAAACAAATGTGATACGTCAGCATTTAAGATTCTTTCCCTAGCGCTAGTTTCCTCGCGGTTGTGCGGTAGAGTCTAGAGTTGGTGTATAAGTTAGCCTGGTTTCGATCCCAGCTTCGAGAATCTCGCGTTGTCTAGTCAGACTGAAGAGTTGTGATGCAAAGAAACAGTCTGTCTGTGAATGTATATTTTCTGATTATTGTTGAGATATGAACATGCTAAGAGAGATAGATCTACTCGTAGGACTTATTTATTATACAGTATTCAATCAAATGAAACAATGTTTTCAAAATCACATTTCTTTATCCTGGCAGTAGTTAACTGAAGATCTTTCTTAGAATGTTCTCTGAAAACATCATGTGACATCAACTTGAGGGAATTGACAATAAATTAGATAAGAAAAAATAAAATTATCCCTTTTTTCCTTATGTTTAGTTATTTTTTGAATTCTCTCTCTCTCTCTCTCTCTCTGTTTATATCTATAGATGTATATATACATATATATATACTAAACACACACACACACACACACACACACACACACACACACACACATATATATATATATATATATATATATATATATATATATATATATATATATATACATATATACAGATGTTTGTTGGAGGTCCAAAGAAAGAATAAAGATATATTTTGAAATAGGAAGATCCATGAAGTGATTTGTATTTTTTTAATTTATTTATTTTGTTTTTATATACGTGTTACATGTATATATGTTTCTAGCTTTTAACTTTCGTCAGAGAACATGTGTAGCACAAGGCCTTTTTAATGAGGTACTCAATGAGACTTGAACTCACTTTTGTTTCCAGTATATATATATATATATATATATATATTAGCCGACCGTAATCGAAGGGTCATTTCTCAATAGCTACTACACTGACATGAAGGGGAGGATGTATAATCTCCACACAACCTTGATCTTGAAGGAGGTATCAAGCACCTTTTTTGAAACTGGTGAACACTGTGACCCTTAATCCAATAGGCCAATATATATATATATATATATATATATATATATATATATATATATATATATATATATAAACAACATATTAAAAGAAGAAAAAGCATCTTTACTTAAAAGAAGAGACCCAACAAACACAAATGTGCAAGAAACCATAAGAGAAGATACCAAAAAAAAAAGGATAACTTCAATGAAATGCAGACCAAATCAATATTACAAGAAATATTCGGGAATATAGGCAACCACAATCAGAAAATCATACAGTCAATGAATTGAACCGAAAGCAAAAGCACCTCGAGAGAAAACTAAAAGCAGCCAGCCAAGAAGAAAGACTTCACACGAGTAAAAAAAAAACATTTTAAGAATCTGCTTGGTAATTCTCCTGGAATCACAGATAGACTTCCTGAAGAAATTATGAATGGCCAACTAGACATTAAACTGGAACACTTTTTAGAGGAAGAACTTGACGCAATTCTAAAAAAAGATAAAAAAGGAAAAGACTTGCAGGCTGCGTATAACATAACCTAAGTTGAACAGAGAAATAGACAAAAAGCTGTAACCTCCTCTTCCAGGAAAAAGGTGAACTGGAACTCGCCAAGAACTACAGATGAATAAACCCTGCTGATATAGCTACTAAATTTCATAATGCTCTACTTCTTGGACGTTGCCTAGTCAACTGGGGCTGTAGAATACACCGACTGCTTCTCTGCTGAGGAGTAAGACTCCCGCCATCAAATGTCTTAGATATATGATTCTAAACAATCTAATGGTGAGGTTCAAGTAATGATGGAGCTTTAGGGAATGTAGGACACTCCTTCATTGCCATTGCTCCCAAGTCCACTCTTGCCCGGAGTGATAGCACCTGATAGGGTCCTATCTATGAGTTAAATAGAACTAAATTGTGTACTTATGTTAAACTGAATTGTTTGAAATAAAACTATTTTTGATATTGAATTTGTACTGATGCTAAACTGAATTGTTCGGAATAGAGCTGTTTTGAGTTTTAACTGTATGTAAGCAAAATCTAATCTCATACTAAACTGAATTGGTTAAATAAGAAATGTTTGACTAAGCTGAATTGCTTAAAATAAAAATGGTTTGGAGAAACTGTATACTCATGTTAAACTGAATTGTTTGAAATAGAACTGATTATTAGCATAAAAATCGATTTGTAAATAAATAAACAATAAAGGTTGATATAACAGAAAACTCAAACAACCAACCAAACTTCTCGGACGTATCTGATTTGAAGTTGAGAAAATTCTGAAAATTTAGGCAAATTCGATCCACAGCTTCACGGATTTTGACTATTCGTTGAATCATCGAAGGAGTACAGGCAAAAAAAGTTTTTTTCTTTTTAGATTTTTCCAAGGATATTTGATTTCATTCACAGAGAAGACATAGAGCAAATAATTCCAGCACTTGCTTTTTACAAAGAGACTGTTAATAATATAATGACGTATAATGATGCTTCAAGACAAAAAGACGAAAGAAATAGTTCGCTTACTCGATAGTGATCATCATCATCATCATATCGTGCTGGTAGCACGGATATCCCTGGCCCTCTCTCGCAACTCCTCCCTATCGTTCACCGCCCTAGGTAGGTCTTCAGGACAACATCCCGTATCCTCACATAGCTGCTGAATATATGTTCGTGCTGGTCGTCCCGCTTTTGCACGGCCATGTGTGGAGGTCCATAAGAGTATATCTCTTATGAGTTCGTCCCTGCTTCTCCAGCAGTGTCCAGCATGTCTGGTTCGTCTAATTTGAATAGTTTTCGTGATGGGGGGCAGGTGGCCGTACAGTTGGTGTCTTGTGGGGTGTTGTCGCCAGGACCTGTTCAAGATTGCACGTAGGATTCTTGTGTAATTGCCGTCTAGCTTTTTCTCCAGCCGTTTTGTTAGCGTCCATGTAGTGCAGCCATATAGCAGTATCGATGTGACCGCTGCCTGGAAGAAACTGCGTTCGTTGGAGTTTCGCAAGGAAGTGTATTACTACAATTTCTTATTATTTTCTAGCTAGGTTACGTTATAAGTACTTCAATATATCTGATAAAAGAAACTATTGTCACACAAAAAAGAAGGCAAGAAGCAAATGATGTCCCACAGAAACAATCATGGACGCAGTCAATGCATATGATCCAGCGCTACTCGCAAAAGGAAAATATAAGATTCATACAATCCTAGGGACTAAAAACAGCTCATCCAATTTCGGTCAGAGGATCCGACCAAGAATGAAGAGATGTGAACGTTAAAAGCGAGAGAAGCACCGGGATTGGCCAGAGAGTTTAAGGAAAGTTGTGGAATATGACGGTGATAGTAAGACCAATCGTATTTGGAGGATTTGAAATAGTTCTTGAGAATAAAATAAAAACATACTGAATGAACTAAAAATCCGACAAAAACATTAAACTATTTAGACCACATCACTTCTGAAATCGGTAAGAACAATTAAAACAGGCTTCGAAACATAAGACTTACTCTCACTCTGATTCCAGTAAAAACCACAGTTACTACGGACAGGAAAAAGTTACAAGTAGTAAAATAATAATAATAATAATAATAATAATAATAATAATAATAATAACTCTGCAAGAAATTGAAGTTTGACCAAACGAACAAAGGATATATGCACAACCCAGCATCTGTCCTGGAAAACGAAACATACAAAACCCAATGGGATGTTGACTTACAAACGGATCACCTAATCTCGGCCAGACGATTAATCAATAAAAAAAAAAGAGATAATCAATAAAAAAAAAGAGATAATTTGTAGAATTGTGGACTTTGCTGTCCCAGCGGACCTCTGAGTAGCATTGAAAGAAATCAAAAAGAGGGATAAATACCTGGATCTTTCTAGTTCATTGAAAAATCAGTAAAGTGACGATTATACCAATTTTTATAGGTGCTCTACATAGGGTCATCAAAGGATTGGTACAAGGCCTGGAGTACTTGGAAATAACGGGACGGATGGAAACTGCCCAAACTACAGCATTATTGAGATCGGCCAGAATACTGAGAAGAGTTCTGGAGACTTGGGGAGACTTGCTGTCACTCCACTGAAAGATCATCAGCTGAGGCTGATGTGAAAAAATCTCAAAACGTAAAATAAAAAAAATACATGCTTCCAAGAAAGACATATACCCGAATTGATAACCAAAGGAAAGAACACCCTGATCCAAAAATACCCGACAAAAAGAGCCGTACCAAGTAAATACTGACTTAAAATGTGTCTACTGATGAATAGAAAAATATTAAAGGCACAAGTAAATGGGGAGATTTACTAATATCTGATATGTTGCGGCCTGTTTTTCCGAGGAACAGAAAGGATGTCACAAATGGACCAGAGAAACAGGAGCGCAACACATGCTCAAGGAGATAAAAAAAAGAACAAATTTAGCAGTGGTATAAATTGACTAAACAAAGGCAAATGACATGATCCCGTGAATATTTTCAGCTTACGTAGACATGAAAAATTCTCAAAAGAGCAAAGTATTAATAAAAAATAATCATAATAAACACATTCATATTCAAAACTTATGCTATCATTATTGATATCAGAAAACTTTGAATTTCTTATTCAAATTTTCAGGGAATTAATTTTATTTTGCTCTACGTTAAGCCTGCTTTGTTTCATTCGCCTAAATGCGCAGACATTTACATCCTGAATTGTATGATTACTTATATACATATATATATTATACATATTAAATACATTACGCAAAATCATGAAACGGTTGCGATGACATCAATGGCCGAAAGTAAACGCGTTTTTAAATCACAAACTACACCAAAATGAAGATGAACGAACGTCTAATGTAATGTCTGCTTTTAGTTGATCTTGTGTATATATAGATATATATATTCTTTTAAATACCCTGTCTGTTGGCAAAAGCTGCTTGGTAGCGCCAGGAGTGGCAGTACCGCCTTGAGCTACCGAAACCGTGTTATCACTCTGGTTGGCGGCAGATGAGGTTAGGGTATCGCACGTGCTTTCACACGTTGTATGATGAAAAAAAAAAGTATACATACTTATATATGCATATAAGTTGCTTTTTAATAATAAACAGGAATAGTTTATTGATTTTTGACTGAAACAATTATTGATTTTATACATATAATGTATATATATATATATATATATATATACAATGTGCACATATATGATAAATATATCTATCTATCTATCTATATATATATATATATATATATATATATATCGATATATAAAATGTGTATATATACGTATGAAGGTAGCAGGAAAAAATATAATCCAAATAGGTGAATATATCATGATGTGAAGTCGACGTTAACGTTTCGGTTATAATAACCATCGTCAGGACTTGGATATAAAATAGTTCACAAATATATATACGTATATATATATATATATACGTATATAGTGTGCATATATATATATATATATATATATATATATATATATAATAAATTACACTAAATGGATTATAATTTTCTAAATTGGTAATAAATTGCATAATATATTACTCCCGGATGAAAAATATGTCTACCTCACAGGCCGTGACTATAACAGAGACGCTAAATTTACTTTAATGGTGATAATTGTAAAATAATCTAACATTATATCAATACCTGAAATTTGAGAAGATATATGGATAGTACACCAAAAAAGACTAAATCCCTTAATACATGAAATATTAAAACACCAAAAAAAAAAAAAAAAGAATATTTTAAATTTCAAACCAAAGAGTCTGACCATATTTCGTAGTCCGCTCTCATCGAGAGGGTTCCCCGCATTCAGCGTGCGGATGTAGCATGGTGGAATCGAGGTTTCCAGTTGATCCGAATTTAGAGTTTTTCTTCTCTTAGACCAGCTGCCATACTAAGGTAAAATTGCCCAATCTGCCCAACTATATATAGATAGGTGAATGGAGAACAACTGTATTCATAACTTTTTAAAAGTTATTTGCGGTTGTTCAGGATCTAAACACAGACAGCAGAGTTAAATTCTTCCAAGTATAACCGTTTCGACGTAAGCGCCTTCCTAATAATAGATGCTTTATTAAACACACACACACACACACACACACACGTACACACACGTACACACAAATCGCATTGATTTAGGACGTCTAGAATTTATGTTGAAATTTGAAAATAGACTGGAACCGAGCTTTAATTTGCTGAATGAAATATCGTTTTAAACAACTGATTTTCATAAAAACGCTTACTCTAATGTTTGTAAGCCAATTAATCTTTAAATGTAACCAGTCTTAAAACAAAACTCAGTGAGTGACGGTTAAAACTGATCATGAAAAACAGACTGCCATGATAGGAAACGGCATCTGATAATTATATAGAATACTCCTTCATTGCCATTAACAAGTCCAGGAAGGATAGTACTGCTAGAGGTACCCGTGGTGTAATGGTTATCGACGTAGGAAATGGACACGGCGACGCGAGTTCAAATCCTGGACGATGCTGACTGCATTTCACATAGCACTAATACCCTTGTGAAAGGTATCAATCCAATTATTCTCCCTCCAGCTATGGGTAAATAGTAGGGCAGACTACGCTCTTCAGCCTTGGTGAGGCAACTAGTCTAGGAGAAGGAAAACTCTGAATTGAAACTTGTTAAACTCCACTTAAAAATTGACCTTGTGTCATATCCTGCCCGAGTGGAGGGGTTATTAAATATGGTTAGGGCCCAATCAATACACCAAAAAAACTGTTTAATCATTTACTTAGACCCTCCTCCTCCTGCACCTCCTCCTTCTTCTTTTCTTCTTCTTATTATTATTACACCTTGAGAGTTTTTCACATCAGCGTTTCATTGGAGTTTGAGTGATTTCACGTCTCTACAGGTCTCCGGGACTCTTCTCAGTATTCCGGCCGTTCTCAATAATGTAGTAGTTTCGATGGTCTCCATTCGCCTTGTTATTTCCAAATCATCCACTTCCTTTAATAATCCTTTGGTGACTGTACCAAAAGTACCAATCATAATTGGTATAATCGTCACCTTCATGTTCCACAGTTTTTTCAAATCACTAGCAAGGCCCAGGAACTTATCCTTCTTTTCATTTTCTTTAATTTTTATTCTGTAGTCAGCCGGGACAGCAAAGTCCACAATTCTACATGTTCTCTCTTTTTTGTTGATTATTATAATGTCTGGTTTTCTGGTCAAGATTTTGGGATCCGTTTTTATGTCAAAGCCCCTAAGGAGTTTATGTGTCTCATTCTTCAGAACAAATGCTGGGTTGTGCATATACCATTTGTTAGTATGGTCAAATTTCAATTTCTAACACAACTCCCTGTCGATCACCTTGCCTACCCAGTCGTGTCTAGTCTTTTATTTCTTCCGTGGTAATTTGTTGTATTCGCTTATTATGCGATTGATCGTTTCGTCTCTATCACCACATAAATGACATTTGCTGGTTTTGTTGCGAAGTTATCTTTTTTCGTTTTGGTACGATTGGTTCTTATGGTGTTGTTTTGTGCTGATATAAGGAAAGATTCAATTTCACTCTTAAGGTTTCTTTTTCTTAGCCAGGTCCAGGTTTTCTCGTGTATAATGTTACGTATTAGCCGTTTAAAGCGTCTACAGATTTGTTTTTTCCCATTTTTTCTAATTATTCTCATTCTCTTGGCCTTCGTGTTGTCAGTATCGTTTCTGTTGGCTGTTCTCAGTCCTTCTTCGCACTTTTCTATGTAGTCTTCACTGGTGGTAACCCCTCTTTCTCTTTCTTTTATTGATACATAGTTTGTCAACCTTACCTCTGGAGTGTAATGCCTTCTGTATGGTCATTAGTTTTCTAGTTCTTTGTTCCATTTGCTTAATTTCTTCTCTGGTCTACTTCAAGATTCGTCCCTAACATCTTACGAGGAGTACAGTCCAGATATTTATTCCTTTATTAAGATTTCTGCTATATTGTTTTGCCTCGAGTAGCTTTCTGGTTCTCCTAAGATACTCCTTAATTTTTTCTTTCATCTCCATTTGTTTGATTGTTTTAGCTTCCAACACCCCCAAGTATTTGCAGGTTTCTTTTTTCGAGCCTTCAAATTTTGTCTTGATTTGGTAGTTCAATTCCGTCCATTCTGGTGTCGTTTGCCGCTTTTCTTTACCAGCAGGGCACATTTTTCTATGCCAAATTCCATCTCTGTGTCCTGACTGTATATTCTAGCTGCATGTATTAGTGTTTCCAGTTCTTTTTCATTTTTTGCAGACAGTTTGATGTCGCCCATGCACATTAGGTGATTGATCTTTTCCTGCCATTAACTAAGTTTTTATCCGGCGGTGCATTTTCTGTGATTGTGGTTAAGTGGCATCATCGAAATTATAAATAGTAACGGTGATAGTGCATATCCTTGAAATATACCACTTTGTATCTTCTCTTCAGCTAAGCTTCTTCCTTTTGCTGACAATTCCACTTTCCTGGTTTTCATGGTTTTCTCGATAAAGTATGATTTCATCTGACATTTTGTACATTTTGAGGCAGTTTATTATCCAGCTTTGCAGGGCCACATCATATGCCTTTTAGTAAGTCAATACGGAACATAGCTAGATGTTTTCGTCTTGCCCTGCTCTCGTTGAGGATGTACTGATCTATGTAGAGTTAATCTTCTGTGGCTTTGGATTCTTTGCGGCATCCTTTCTGTTCCACATGGAACAATCCACGGTTTCTTAGCGAGTAGTAAATATCTTAATTTATTTTTGCTGTTAATATTTTCCATATCATCGGTAGGCAGATGAAGGTGTCTGTGGTAGTTTGGGCGGTTCCTTTGAGAGGGTCTTTCAAGATCAATGTGGTCTTTCCTTGGGTCATTCATTCGGATATATGAGCTCCTTGTAGGCATCAGTTCATTTCGAGTGCTAGTCTGTCGTGAATGGAGGTGAATTTCTTGAATCAGAATCTATGTATTCCATCATGGCCTGACATTTTCCACTATGATATTTTTTGTGTTGTTCTGAGTAAATCGATGTGTATCTCCGCTTTCGGGTCTTCTTCGAGTCCTTTTAATTCTTTTGCCATCTTGCTAATCCATTCGGCTTTTTTCTTGGTTGCCATATTTTACTCCAAAATTGTTCGGTTTCTCTTGAATCCGGTTTTTGTTATGTTTTCGTGTCATCTCCCCCAACTTGTTGATATAATTTTCTTTCGTTATTTTGCAACGTCATATTGTCTGTATCGTTTTACCCATTCTCAATATCTTTTTAATCTTCTTTCTTTTGTCAGTACTTCCTTGTTTCTTTCCTCAAGTTGTATTCTTATTTTTTCTTATGTTGCCTTTTTATCTTTGTCCAAATATATTCCAACATTTTTCCTTTGTTTTATCATTTTAATCTGTTATCGTAGATTTTTTCAGCATTTCCAGTCGAATTTCCCATCAAGGTTTTGATTTTTTCTTCGTGCTTTTTAAGGGGAGCCTGATTTTCTCACAAACTAATTTTGCTCCTGCATAAATTAGTTCATTTAATCAGAATCTATGTAATCCATCATGGCCTGGTGTTTTCCGCTTTGATATGCTTTGTATTGTTCTGAGTAAATCGATGTGTATTTCCGCTTTCGGACCTTCTTCGAGTTCTTCTAATTCTTTTGCCATCTTGCTAATCCATTCGGCTTTTCCGTTATGTTTTCTTGGTTGCCATATCTTACTCCAAAATTGTTCGGTTTCTCTTGAATCCGGTTTTTGTTATGTTTTTGTGTCATCTCCCCCAACTTGTTGATATAATTTTCTTTCTTTATTTTTCAACGTCATATTGTCTGTATCGTTTTACCTTTCGGGCCTTCTTCGAGTTCTTCTAATTCTTTTGCCATCTTGCTAATCCATTCGGCTTTTCCGTTATGTTTTCTTGGTTGCCATATCTTACTCCAAAATTGTTCGGTTTCTCTTGAATCCGGTTGTTGGTAAATATGTTAGTACTTGGTTAAATTTCTCCGTTTTAGCTATTCTTTATTCTATGTTTCTTAATGATGGTAAGGTGGGGCTTTTTTTCATTCATAATTTTCTTTAAAATTTCTAATTTTTTTTTCTTTTTGTGTTAGTGTTTGCCCTGTGATATTTGGTTATATGGTGTTTCTATTTTCCGAAGTTAGCGGTTCATTTCGGTTAGACTGTTTTTGTTTTGTTCGTCTGATATTGTATGGCTATCTTGTTCATTATGTGTTTTCTTGTGTATTACTAGTATTTCAAGTTTAGAAAACCTACCTTTCTTTATGGTCCTAATTTTGTCTGCAAGTCTTTGGCTTGTTTTCGGAAAGCAAGCGCATTCTTGCCAGCTCCCTCTCATCCTAGTCCACATCCTCTTTGTGTATGGTTGCTCCTAAAATAAGAGTGCAGTGCAAGTTTGTTTATTTTTTATCTTCCCTAGTCCATGTTTTGTGTTTGCATCTCTGATTTGTGGTTTCTTAGATCGTCATTCTTGAACCTGAAAAAAGAACAACGAACATTCGCAGAATGACCACCGAGCCTCCAGTGTTGGCTATCAGGAGAGCGCCTGCCGATCATAACACTTAGGCCTGTTACCTGGGTCTTAAGTTGTGTTATATTTTGATTCAACATTTTTTCATGGGTGGTATCTTGTGGCTATCCCAGTCTCAGGAGTTATTTAAAATCTGTGAACCAGAAATATATGTGACCTGGTTTTCTTAGAGAAAACTCTCGGCGGGTCACACACACACACACTTTCTCCTTTCGAATATATTTTCTCCTTTTAATTCTTGTCCTTCCTACCCGTACTTTTCTTAAACTTTAACATATTATCATATTTACCAACCCCTCCGCTCGGGCAGGATATGACACAAGGTCAATTTTTAAGCGGAGTTTAACAAGTTTGAATTCAGAGTTTTCCTTCTTCTAGACTAGCTGCCTCACCAAGGCTGAAGAACCCAGTCTGCCCTTCAATAGAATAATTGGATTCATACCTTTCCCAAGGGTATTAGTGCTATGTGAAATGCAATCAGTCTCGTCCAGGATTTGAACTCGTGTCACCGTGTCCATTTCCTGCGACGTTAACCATTAAAGCACGGGCACCTACAATAAACTTTAACTTATTATAAGTCTACATGTATGCTACTTTTGAAATTCAAAGTTATTGTAAGTCCTGAGAAAATGGCAAGTACATCTTGGTCATCGTCTGTGCTTACACTGCTTAAGACAGTCGACTCGTGGAAACTAGTTATTGTAAGGATAAGCCCTGTAAGGATTATTTCTATCTGGTCTCTCTTAAACCGACAAATAGTAATAGTAATGATATTAAAAAAAACGCCAGAAAACGTGCTTATTAATACCAACATTTGAGCGATAATTGAGTAACCTTCAGGTGTCATTTGCGTTGGATTATATCACCAGAGTATAGCTTTGCGGACAATTACTATTATTATTATTATTATTATTACTATTATTATTATTATTACTATTATTATTATTATTATCATTATTACTATTATTATTATTATTATCATTATTACTATTATTATTATTATTATTATTATTTTACTTCTTTGAGAGTTTTCATCGCTTTCGTTAATTGATAGTTTTCCACTGGAGATCGACTGACAGCAAGTCTCTTCAAATTGTAAGGATTCTTCTCAGTATTCTAGTCGATCTTGGTAATGTTGTAGTCTGGAACTTTTTTATTGAATTCACACTCACGCACGGCCACATAATATATATATATATATATATATATATATATATATATATATGTGTGTGTGTGTGTGTGTGTGTGTGTGTGTGTGTGTCAGACGTTTTTTGTCGATCGATTCAAAACATTCAATTACTTATTCTCACAACCTTTTTGATACCATAATATTTTTACCTGCTTCACGTTATTTGGATGCGTTTTGCTGATAAAGCGGAAGCAGTTTGACAGGCCTAACTGACCGGAAGTTCTTGCAGACCATGTGAGGAAAAATCGTACGTGGGTTGTCATTGTTTCCTCTGGACATTATTATATTCCTTTGCAACACGTATTAGTTTTTTGCGCTTTTTTATTTGATTATTTAACTATTTCTTTTTTTCTTTTTTATGGTAATATAAAAGTATTGCTTGTTTGAAAAACGTTTATATATCACTATGGACTCCCATGTACGGATGGCTAGATTTAGAAGATGCTGTCAATTTATAAGTTTATAGGTGTTTCACGGATTACCAAACTTCGTCAGTTTTTATGTCAAATCCTGTTTTTATATATAAGTTTAAAATCGAATAGTTTGTCACCATCATCAGCATCATTATGTCGTGGCTCTACCATGGAGTTCCCTCCGTCTCGTTTTCTCTCTCTCTCTCTCTCTCTCTCTCTCTCTCTCTCCCTCCCTCTCTCTCTCTCTCTTTCTCGCCATTTGTCTCTCTCTCGCCATTTGTCTCTATCATCTATCGCTTTCAGCAGATCATCTAATGTCCGCACGGAGCTGCAGTAGATAACTTCTTGCTGGTCGTCCAAAACTTGCACGTCCCCTATGCAAGCGGACCAGAGGAGCACGTCGTTTATGAGTTCGTCCTTACTTCTCCAGCTGTTGTTTGCAAAGTGAATGCATAGCTTCAGGTATTAGTATTTAACATTATTAAATCTATTTATCAAGTATGCCTGTTATATGAATATTTTGCACACAGCTATATGGTTTAAAATAATAATAATAATAATAATAATAATAATAATAATAATAGACTATATGTTTCGAGGAAAGAGGGAGGAAGAGGTCTTGCCAGCATTGAAGACACCGTTGATGCATCGATACAACGACTCAAAGACTATATACAAAAACACGAAGGGGGACTCATTACAGCCACCAGAAACGATACTGAGAACACGATGAACAGCAGAATGACAATAACTCGGAAACAAAAATGGGAAGGAAATCAACTCTATGGGTGGTTTAAACGACTAATAAACAATATCTCACACGACAAAACTTGGACATGTCTAAGAAAAGGAAACTTTAAGAAAGAAACAGAATCTCTCCTAATAGCAGCACAAGACAGCGCCCTAAGAACCAATCATATGAAAGCAAGGATAGATAAGACTCAACAAAATAGCAAATGCAGACTATGTGGTGACAGAGATGAAACCACCAATCATATAATAAGCGAATGCAGCAAATTAGCACAGAGGGAGTATAAGGCGAGACACGACTGGGTCGGCAAGGTGAGTAACTGGGAAATGTATAAGAAATTTAAATTCGACCATACTAACAAATGGTATATGCACAACCCAGCACCTGTCCTAGAAAATGACACTCATAAACTCCTATGGGACTTTAACATACAAACAGATCACCTAATCCCGGCCCGAAGACCAGATTTAATAATAATCAACAAAAAAAAAAGAGAACTTGCAAAATAGTCGACTTTGCTGTCCCGGCTGACCACAAAATAAAACTGAAAGAATGTTAAACGAAGGATAAGTACCTCGACGATGGTAGGTAATTGAAAAAACTTCGGAACATGCAGGTGACGATTTTACCAATTGTAATTGGTGCGTTTGGAACGGTAACTAAAGGATTACTAAAGGGACTGGAGGACTTAGAAGTTGGGGTTGGTTAATATATATATATATATATATATATATATATATATATATATATATATATATATATATACCGGTGCATTGGCCTAGCGGTTACAGTGTTTGTCAAGTGCTTGGGGTTCACTCAGCATTAAAAGGTATGGACCAAGGGTAAAATGGAGCGATGCAGGGATAGTCGTAGCGCCCTTCCCCACGACTCGGGGAAGGAGCTATTGAATAGGGAGACTTCGGTTCCCCCTTGACTATGGTCTCCAACTTTACTTTATATATATATACGAGTAGAGATCAATAAAGTTAAAACTGAATTGTTTGATTCTTTAAATCTTGAAGAAGACGAGTGTTAAGCTTAGAACCTTACATAATAAATAAGTGAAAGTAAAGTTGGTGACCGTCGTCGAGGGTGACCAGAAGGCTCCCTTTTCAATTGCTACTACACCGAGGTGTAGGGGAGGGTGCTACTCCTTTCCCTGGATTGCTCCACTTTACCCTCGATATGTACCTTATGATGCTGAGTGTTAAGCAAGGAGGTATCAAGTACCATTTTAAAAGTCTTTGGTATGACGCAACCTGGGATTGAACTCCGTTCTCCCTGATAATTGGGGGGGAGGGTCCTCGTGGTGTCATGGTTAAAGCGATGGACTGCAGAATCGTAGTACGCGAGTTCGTACTCCAGTCGCGCTATTACGTTCACCTTCGGACCAACACCCTTGGGAAAGGTATGAACCCCCTTATCCTCCCAGCTATGGGTTAAATAGTACCACTACTGGTCTTCTAGGAGAATAGCTTTGACATTAAATAACCAGCAAAGGTTGGTATGCTATTAAACAAAGAAACCAAACCAAACCAGATCATTGCCGAACACTTTACCCACTAAGCCAAGACGCCGGTTTTCACATAATAAATAAACTATATAATTATTTTGTTTTTTGTAATTAATCAATTACTAACAAATAAATATATTAACATGGAATGGTACTGAGCCATATTGTATTTGAGATTTAAGTTATTTCGATCCGTTAAAGTATAAAGATCAAATGTTCTTTTAAAATGTAGTTGGTTGGTTGGTTGGTTGGTTGGTTGTAGCGTTTTATGGCATATCAACCTTTGTAGGTTATCTAATGCCAAATTCATCTTTATACAAATTATCATTTCTATTTTAAACAATTCAGTTTAGCATGAGTACATAGTTTAGTTGTCAGATCATTTCTATTTCAAGCGATTTAATTAAGTCATATCAAAGACTAAACGAGCGTACTTGATGCTGCCTTGCTTAACACTCAGCATTATAAGGTAGGGATCAAGGGTAAAGTGGAGCATTAATAGAGTAACGCCATTCTCTACACCTCGGTGTAGTAGCTATTGAAAAGGGAGCATTTAGGTCACCCTTGAGTAAGGACGCCAATTTTACTTACTTTCAAATTCCGTTAGTGTTTATTAGAAGGAGGTGTCCGTGGTGTAATGGTTATCGTCGTAGGAAATGGACACGGCGACGCGAGTTCAAATCCTGGACGACACTGATTGCATTTCACATAGCGCTAATACCCTTGGGAAAGGTATGAATCCAATAACTCTCCCTCCAGCTATGGGTAAATAGTAGGACGGACTTGGTTCTTCAGCCTTGGTGAGGCAACTAGTGTAGGAGAAGGAAAACTCTGAATTCAAACCTGTTAAACTCCGCTTAAAAATTGATCTTGTGTCATATCCTGCCCGAGCGGAGGGGTTGGTAAATATTGTTAGTGTTTATCAGATATTAGTGTTTATTAGATATTAGTGTTTATTAGATTACATTAGTGTTTATAAGATGATAATTGTGTATATTAGATTCCATTAAGTGTTTACAGGTGATTTTAGTTTTCATTAGATGTAAAATTATTTTTGAAAAATCCTAATAGAATAATGGAAGTCTTAAAAAAATAACTATCATCCCGTTTGAAATTATACTATTTTTCTTATTTCATTTTAAAATTCATCTAATCTGTTTGTAAATTTATACATTTAAATCTGTCATTGCATCCCAAAGCTTAAGAAAAAAGTTTATGATGGAAAAGGAAAATAAAAAGAAAAAAATGATACCCACGAAATAATGATACCGTTAACATATGAGCATCAAACTTTTCTGAAGTAATGAGTAGAATTTTCATTTATTGTCCTCTTTCTACGTGGATATGATTTTATTTTCAAATTTTGATAATCGGATTAGAAGAGCATTAAACTCTTAATCGGTTGCAAACTTTGAAAACTTTCAGAAGATTTTGATTTCATCAAAAATCTTTGAAATCGTAGCTATTGAAATCAATGCATTCAATTGAAAAAAAAAAGTATTTATCATAATTTAATAACTTGGTTAGGCATTGGAGCATACTAAAACCGGGTCAGTAGCAAGTTAAGTGCGAACGCTGACCCCAAGTTATTATAAAGTTGAAATCGGATTGGGCAACGCTTTATTCTCTAAGTTAGAGTATGCTAATGGCATAAGAAAAAAAGTTGTCTTTGTTTCTGCAATACTGTTAACTTAAAAACATGCAAAAATCGAATCATTCTAAGGTGGATTCTATTATCCATCGCATGATTTTTGCCATTTAGATGGTTTGGTTTGGTTTTGTTTGTTTATTTAATGGCATATCAACATTTGTAGGTTATTTAATGTCAAAGCTATTCTCCGAGAAGAACAGTAGAGGTTCTATTTAACCCATAGCTGGGAGGATAAGGAGGTTCGTACCTTTCCCAAAGGTATTTGCCCGAAAGTGAACCTAATAGCACGACTGGAGTACGAACTCGCGTACTACGATTCCTCAGTCCATCGTGTTAACCATTACACCACGAGGAAACTCCCCCAAACCTGGAAACTGGACGCTGTCTAGATTACTTGCCCAGAGCGATGAACGATAGGGATGGCTGGTAAGAGAGAATCAAGGAAATCTGTGCTATCTGCAAGACTTGAAAATGATTATAAGTTTTTCTTTTTCTTACACATGACATTCACAGTTAGGGTAAATAATAGGGTAGACTGAGTTTAACAGCAATCAGTCTAGGCGATTGAAAAATCCTAATTAAAACCGGCTGGATTCTGCTTAAAATTGAAACTGTGTTGGGTCAGTATAAACTCATAACATTCGCTGTTTCCGTTTCGTAATAACTGCCATATTGATGTCACCGTGTAAAGCTAACTGAGACTTGGGGAAAATGAGTGTTACACTTCTCAGGCTTAGGCAAAAAAGAAATGACATCTATCATATTAAAGTGTTGCATCTATTTTGAAACAGTTTTAAATGATTCTGTATTCATATAAGTAGTGCCACAACATATATTTCCCTCTCGTGCCCAAGGCATTGTGAGTGATGATTGATATTTGATCTAGTATACACTTTTCAGATCTGAAACAAAAAAGAACCAACATTATTTATAGTAGAGTTATTAACAGTCACATGGATCCCATGTATTTTGAGACATCCTGTGTCATATCCTGCCCGAGCGGAGGGGTTGGTAAATAGGATTACGATTGATTTTAAATTAATATCTTCGAGTAAACGTATAAATTACCCAGGTATGGGTTAAATCCTAAATTTACTATTTTTCTTCAATGATAGCTTCGACACTAAGTATCATCTGAGGTAGATATACTAAACAACAAACAGTTGCACATAGAAATAATGAATGATATAAAAGATAAATCTATTAAAAAGAAAGAAATTTATTAATTATATATATCTTTAATTTAAGGGAATGATAGATAAGAGATTTATTTAAACATTTTTGTTTTTAATCAGACAAAAGTCTTAACTAAGCAATAATATTCTTTTATTGTTTTGTATTACCACCTAAGAGAACTACCTATAAACCAACATTGAAATATTTAATTACATCTTGCCGCAATATAGCTTTCCTGGCCCAGTCGGCTGGGGCTGTAGAATACACCAATTTCCCCTCTGCAGCGGGGTAACACCCCGCAACCAGTGTCCTGCATATGACACAAAACAATTTCATGTTGAGGTTCCAGTGATGCTGGAGCTTTGAGGAATGGAAAGCACCCCTTAATGGCCATCATCCCCAGGTCCACTCTAGCCCGGAATGGTAGCACTTTTTAGGGCACTATCTCTGGGTTAAATAGAAATAAACTGTACCTATACGAAACTGAATTGTTTGAATTAGAACTGTTTGAATAAACTAAATAGCTTGAAATAGAAATGTCTTGAAAATTAAACTGTCTACTCACATTTGAACTGCCTACTTATGCTAAACTGAATTGTTTGAAATGGAACTGTACTTACGCTAAACTGAATTGTTTAATATAGAACTGTTTTGACATTTAACTGTGTGTAAACAAAATCTATACTTATACTAAACTGAATTGGCTGAATTAGGAATGGTTGAATAAACTGAATAGCTTGAAATAGAAATGTTTTTGGCAATTAAACTTTGTACTCATGGCAAACTGAATTGTTTGAAATGAAACTGTACTTACGCTAAACTGAATTGTTTAATATAGATCTGTTTTGACATTTAACTGTGTGTAAACAAAATCTATACTGATACTAAACTGAATTGGCTGAATTAGGAATGGTTGAATAAACTGAATTGCTTGAAATAGAAATGTTTTTGACAATTAAACTTTGTACTCATGGTAAACTGAATTGTTTGAAATAGAACTGACTATTTGCATAAAAATGTATTTGCAGTTAAATAGCCTACAAACGTTGATATGCCGTAAAACCCAACCAACCAACCATAACTTCCCGCCCAATATTAGAGATACCCTTTTAATGAGAGTCCTTCAATTTCCCTTTAAGGAAGAAAAATGTTTACATTAAAATCTAATTAATCATTTCGATCCGTGTGCTGTATTCTCTTGAACAAAGTTTTGAATCAAATTCTGTCCAGTCTCTGTAAATAACTAAAACACACGAAATTGTTTTAAAAAAAAAACATGCACAAATGAATCAATACAGCGGACACGACTTTAATTACAAGTGATTGAACATTTTTAGGATTATTTGATTAATTTTAAAAAAAATGTTCTGGGGTGATTTTTCTTTTGCTTTTCGTATTTTTTTAAAAACGAAATAAGCTAGTTAACGTTTGGGTTTGTTAGATAATTCGTAAATTGATTAATTCTTGTTTTCATTTTTTCTTTTCTCCTTTCTTTAATTCATTTTAAATCAATGTGAAAATTCACTTCATTAAAGATTGAATGCAGGTAGTTGATTCAAATTTAATTTCGATTTTTCCTCAATGTTTTTGCATTTTCTTTTTCTTTCTTTTTTTTTTCTGGCTGGATTAGCAACGTTTAAAATTTGATGATCTGATGCCACCTGATTGATTTCTTTGTGTTGATTTGTGAGTCATAAATGGGTATAATAGATCTTGAATTTCAAAGAAAATCCTTTTTTTTCCTTTGTTACAATGTATATATATTTTCTATTAAACAATATTTTAACTGTACTTTGCCCCAGCCCTACTGGCATAAGATAGAATTCGGCCACTGTGTCCCCTGCAGAGAAGAAAGATCCCCCACCAAAAAAAAAGAAAAAAAAAGTTTACCCAGATATGGCACTCTATTTAATAGGATGATGCGGCTTCATTTCTGGTGTGGAGAACTCTAAAGAGGAATTAGACGATAAGGTCTCATCCATGGGTTAAGTAGATATGTTTGAAAATTATTCATATCCGGTATGACTCAGTAAAAAAGAATAGTGCTAAAGATACGTGATTCCCAATCATCTCGGCATGAAATAACCCTCGATGGTTTGATGTGCCGTTAAAATCACTCAATCACTTCTAAGAAACATCTACACAAAAATGTAAATATCGAGTACAGTGAATACGATTCCCTAACTATAAGCCATAAAATAACCCTAAACGGTTTGACTTCCCGTTAAAATATCTCAATCACTTTTAAGAAGCACCTACACAAAAAATGTAAATATGAACGTACAATAAACGTGATTCCGTAAACATTAGGCATAAAATAACCCTAGACGGTTTGACGTGCCGTTAAAATCACTCAATCACTTCTAAGGAACATCTACACAAAAAATGTCAAAATGATCGTACAATAAACGTAATTGTCAACATCTTCACATAAAATAAATCAATCTATTTTCCCCTTTTCTTTTGTGTCCTGTTTTTCTTCTTTTTAATTTTTTTCTTCAGTTCTGTGATAACCCACCTGCCGAGTCTTACTCTTCAACCTTCTCACCAGGTGATTCATCAACAGGATTTAACGAAGACGATATTGATTAAGTAACTTTGGGATCTTACAGCGAGTTAAAAGAAAATCGTGTTTTCCTGGTCAGAATGAATAGAAATGAAAAAAAGATTCCAAAAGAGACAATTACTTGGATTCAGAGCGCTAATGCCCAAGGGAAACTAGGCTCTTTCCATACTGACTCTTGCCGGATTTGAACTCAAACTGGCAAGCCCACTTGCGATATCGTTGATCGTCTCGCGCGCTATTTCTAATCTTGCCAACATTCACAAAATCCCTTTGTTAAATAGATCCTGTGTCATCTACTGTAGTTGGGGGAATGTAGCAATGTCCTCCACACAAAAGGAAATCGATTCGTTGGACACGAATTTAATTACAAAAAATTGAATATTTTTAGGATTATTTAATTACATTCTCTTTTAGTTTTCTTAAATGTTTAGGAGGAAACATTTCGGCTAAATAAGCCAGTTAGCATTGGACAAATTTATGAATTGATTAATTCGCCGTTTTAAAAAAATCTTATTGTTTTATATCAAAGTGAAAATCCCCTTCATTAGAGATTGAACTCAGGTAGTTGACTTCAATTTTATTTTGTTTTTATTTTTCTCTTTAGCATTTTGTCATTTCTTCCTGGTTGGATTAGCAGCCTTTAATGTTTGGTAATTTGCTTGTGCCGAAAACGGGTTTTCATTTATTCTGCGTTGATTTGGGAATCACACAGAACTTGAATTTCAAAGAAAATCCGTTTTCCTTTTCTCGTTTTTAAATAATGTACGTGACTTGACGGTTATTTTGCTCATCCAGTTCTTTTTTTTTTTCATTTTCTTCCTTTTCTTTCTGATCTTCAATGTTTCCTGCCTATTTTTCTTTAATCAATTTAGTATTGGGAATTCGTTTTCTATTTTTTAGCTTTCAAAATGTCCTTCATTTACAATTCGAAGCGTCAAATTAAAAGAATCGAGTCATGAAGGCACTGATTTAATTATAGTCGAGTAAATAATAATGAAGAACCACCATCCAATAGCTAGAGAATCATATCCACATCAGTGAAGCTGTCGTGCCTTTAAAACAAAATGAAATATAAAGCACAAATAGCAAATAAACCAAACATCAAATATAAAAATATTTATAAAAAAGAGCGATGATTCCAAACCCCAGGGAACCAGTTCTGAGCAAAAATCAGCACCCATCAGGATGTAGTTGTGAATCAGTCAAGGTATTTTAATGGCTATATTTTCCAGCCACTGGCAAAAAAGACAAATGCACTGAAATTTTGCTTGGGTTGAGCCTTATCTTGTGCTATAAACGGAAGACGCAATCTTCCACAAAGCAGACACAATTACATTACATCATGAATATCAATTGTCCATTGTCTGATCAGGATAGCTGACATGTCAGCAAAAGTTCGCTGCCACTTACAAGAACACATTTGATGCTCTCTTCCCGTAGCAATATTTTTTGGTTTATTTCTTCCATTTATTTTTTCTGACTTCCCTGCGGTTGTTTTTTTTTTTCTGTCTTCTCAATGCATTATGTTTTTTTCTTTCCTTTCTAATTCAGCATATCCTCGTAGTTTTTTTATTTGTTCTTCTAGGTTCGTTTCGCATCCAGTTTCTTTTTGAGTTTTTCGCTAGTATATCCATTTTGCTTCCGTTTAATTAGATCGTAAATTTCGTCGATGTTGTCAGTTGGGATATTTTTTTAAATAATTTATTTATCTTTTCAATTTCTAACTTGACTTTATTTTAGTTTCGATTCCTTAGGAAAGGTTTATCCTCTTTTTTTTTTTTTTTTTTTTTTTTTTTTGCTGTTTACTTTTTATCACTTCCACTTTGTCTCTTTCATTTTGTGTAGGCATTGCTATTTTTGTGCTCCGTTTCGTTCGGTTGTGGTTTTCAGTATCTTTTGTTTCAACTTCTTTCGGCAGATATTGTTGACAATTTACTTCACAACCTAACTGTCCGCATATTTTTCGTATTTCAAAGTCAAAAAATCAGCCTTTCTTTAAAATCATCCTTTCTTGTTGGATTTAGTTTAACAGATTCTTACCCAGTGTTAATCATTATTTTTCTATAGTTTTTTGTGAGGAGTTTCTTTTTAAAATAGCATTTTGTTTCCTTTTTCTTCTATTTATTTTAACTCAATGCAAATTTCGGTTTCCTCGTGGTGTAATGGTTAAAGCGATGGACTGCGGAATTGTAGTATGCGAGTTCGTACTCCAGTCGCGCTACTATGTTCACTTTCGGGCAAATACCCTTGGGAAAGGTATGAACCCCCTTACCCTCCCAGCTATGGGTTAAATAGTACCATTACTGGTCTTCTAGGAGAATGGCTTTGGCATTAAATAACCTACAAAGGTTGATATGCCATTAAAAAAAGAAACCAAACCAAATCAATGCAAATTTCACTCTAGTTTTAATAGTAGTTTCTCACTGAAAACTAAGTAACAGCTCGTCTCTTCTGATCTCCAGGACTTTTCCGTGTATTCCTGCTGATCTTTACAGTGCTGTTGTCTGGGTGATTTCAATTCTTTCTCTGATCTACAGTTTCTCTTTCGGGATTTCTGTTGTATTTTTATTTCTCCCATAATTTTCTCCCGAAATGTTTTATTTCATTTGCATCCGGTAAAACATACGAAACTACCAACAAAATCAGTGGAGAAAGGATGAAGAAAAATTCTTTGTCTGTCTCTCTGGTCATAGTCATTCAATTGGTTACATAGACATACATGAATATGGTTACTTGAAACGTACATAGAATGTTCATAACACATATACATAGAACATAGGTATCCCAAAACGCATAAAACACTTACGATTTCTTAGTTTAGGTACGAACTTTTTTTTTATTATCTTTGAGTTTGAAGATTTTTCGACATAAGGAGAGAGATACGCATTCTTTCTATGCTGACTCTTCCATGTTCCCCAAACCACGTGCGCACCTGACACAAGGCCTCGGCGAGCTAGCGAAAGTCAACTTTCTTCCTCCGAGGCAGAACTCAAGCAACTGACTTTTCTCTAATCTCCCAAAATCCTCCGCGCACGCTTCCGGTGCATGGCGTCATTCACATCCCCTACTTTCTATCTGGGATTTTTATTTTGACATCTGTGAACGACACATCCTCCTCGTACGCGCGTCAACACCAGCGCTCAAGTTTGCACCTAACTAACCCATGCGCTAAGCGAAAGGTTCTCAGCCTAACTAAACCCAAAGGCAAGATATATAAAACGAAATCCCTCGGCCATTATATTACAAATTTACCCTATATTTTTGTCCACTTGTTTTAATTTAATGCAAATTTATACACTTGTTGTAAGTGGTGGTTTTTCACTGAAAACTGACTAACCGCTCGTCTCTTCTGATCTCCTGAACTTTTCCTTGTATTCTTGCTGATCTTAACAATGCTTTTGTCTGGAAGCGCTCAAATCTTCTTCTGATCTCCAGTTTCCCTTGTCTCTTTCCCAGGATACCATCAACAAGTACTATCACTTTCACTTTCATATTCATCAACGTTTTCAGCTCAATGACAATGTCCATGCAATTGCCAAGTTTTTAATTTACTTTCATTTTTACTTTCTGTTCTTCTGGAATGGCAAAATTCAATAGTTGACAAGTTTTTTTTTCGTCTTGTTAATTAAAATTAATGTCTGTTTTTCCGGACTGTATTAGTTGGTCAATTTGTATCCCATATCTCAGAGAATTTTTATGCATCTCATTAGGAATATTTGCATAAAGCACATGCAAAATAGCTACTGGATTTCCTCCTACGCGTATAGTCAATATTATAGCTAACACAGTACCCGTCAAAAATATTATCATTATCTTTTTGCTCATTTGAGAATTTTTCACACCAGCGCTAGCTGATTGTCTTTCACTGGAGTCTGAGTGACAGCAAGCCTCCGCAAGTCTCCAGGACTTTTCTCAGTATTCTGTTCGATTTCAACAATGTTTTTGGATGGTCTCTACTCGTCCTCTAATATCCAAGTCCTTCAGTCCCTGTACCAATACTTTGGTGACCGTGCTGAGCATGCTAATTACAACTGGTATCACCGACTCTTTCATGTTTCATAGGTAGGGAGTTTCATCCTACACATATAGTTGATATTAGAGCTAGCACAGTGACCATCAAAAATATTATTATTATTTTATTCGATTGAGAATTTTTCACACCAGCGTTAACTGATGGTTTTTCACTAGAATCTGAGTGACCTCAAGCCTCCTGAAGTCCCCATGACTCTTCTTAGTATTTTGATCGATCTTAAAAATGTGTTTTCTTCAAATGGTCTCCACTCATCATTTTAATTCCAAGTGTCCCCGTTTCCGTATGAACCCTATTAGGCCTGTACCGAGCGTGCCACCTATAATTTGTATCACCATCTCTTTCATGTTCCACAGTCTTTTTTAAAATTCTCTCGCAAGGTCTTAATTCTTATTTCTCTTTCCACCTTCCTGTGGTCAGCCAGAACGGCAAAGTCCACCATTCAGTGGGTTTTCTGTCATTTTGTTGGTTGTTTCATGGTGTTTTTTATTTGGACGAGATTAAATGATCCGTTTGTTTCTCAAAATCCTAAAGAACGTTGTGTGTCTCATTTTCTAGGTCGAATTCTGAGTTCTGCATATGCCATTTGTAAATATGGTCAAATTTTAACTTCTTGCACAGTCCCCCGAGGATCACCTTTCCCACCCAGTCGTGTCTACTCTTATACTTATTTTGCGCTAACTTACATCATTTGCTTATTATGGGATTGATCGTTTCATCTCTATAACCATATAACCTACACCTGCTATTTTGTTGCCTCTTATCTGTTTTCTGTTTTTGCTTTGACATAGTTAGTCCTTATGGCGTTGATTTGTGCTGCTATCAGAAGAGATTCAGTTTCTCTCTTAAGAATTCTTCTAACTTGCCAACTTCTTTTATCAAGATTACTCATCAATTGTAATTCAACACGTTTTTAAAACCGACACATACCCTGTTAGGAGGATTTCCAAAACAAATCCATGTCTTAGGGAAACAATGTACAATTTGATATTTTTGAATGTTTGCTTCATAACTCCCTTTTCGTATTTATTTTCTTCCCTAATCCGTTACGACAGATTCTCGTTTTACTTTCTTCGTTTTGCCGCGAGACGCTGATAGCTTGTATTCGTGGCTAACCTTCTGAGAATGTAGCCAGAGGACGATCAATACCATGAAAGATATTTAACCTCCTCAGAGACTTTCTTCAATAACGTCATAATCTCCTCCCTTCTATTCACCCGTCCCTGTTTTCTTAATTCATGATTGCTTCCTATATTCACCATTCTCTCTCTTTCTCTCTGTCTCTGTCTCTCTGCCTTTCTCTCTCTGTCTCTTTCTCTCTGTCTCTGTCTCTGTCTTGCATTTATATCTGTGTCTCTCTCAAATGGTTCCTTATGACGATTTTTATCCATAATTTTAAAGATTTCACCAATCCTCTCTCTCTCTCTTTTCTTCTCTCGCTTTTTCGATCTGTCCTCTTCTTTCTGTCTCTTTTTATTTCCTTTTCCATCTGTATTCCTCTCAAATTGTTCCTTAACGAAATTTTTATCCCTAGTCTTTAATAGAAGTATAACTGATTTTTTTCTTTTCTCTCTCTCTTTCTCCCCTCTCCAATTTCATATGTCCCTCTCATGTGTTTCCTTATGATATTTTATCTCTAATCTTTCATCTTAAAAATATCACCGACTCTATCTCTCTCCCTCTCTCTTTCTCTCTCTTGTTTTCTCTCACTCTTTCTCTATTTTCTTTACCTCTGTCCTCTGTCAAGTGGTTTTCTAATGCCATTTTTATCCCTAACCTTTACTCTTTGAAATTTTCCCGATTCTCTCTCTTGCCCTCTCCTCCTCTCTTTCTCTCTCTCTCTCTCTCCCTCTCTCTCTTATTACACCTGTGTCCCTGTCAAGTGTATTCTTATTACGATTTTTTACCCCTAATCTCTAATCTTAAAAGTATCACCGATTCTCTATCTCTCTCTCTTTCTCCCTCTCTTTCTCTCACTCCCTCTTTCTTTCTCTCTCTCTCTCTCTCTCTCTTTCACTCTCTCCGATTACATCTGTGTCCCTCTCAAGTGTTTCCTTATTAAATTCTTTTATCCCTAATAGCTAATCTTAAAAATATGAACGATTCTCTCTCTCTCTCTCTCTCTCCCCCCTCTCTCTCTCTCTCTCTCTGCACCCTATTGGCAGAACTTAAAATACGCTCGCCCTATCTTTGGCAAAGGTGCAAGAAGTCCCCCCTCAAAAGGGGATGTATTTAACTGACCTTCCATCAAGCCAGTATATGACACATTCTCATTTTATAGTGGGGTGCCATGCACTAATCGAGTCTCATGCGTAGCTATTTTATAAAATGCTTGGCCTCTTCAGCATTTTCCATATTGGAGCACCTCATGTGCTAAACTATCAACTCACCTCTGCCAAACAGGAATTGCCCAGGGAGAAGGCCTCCTGGCCCCAGACAAACCGCTCAATAGCACCCAACAAAGGCCAGCCTGAATGAGGGTATGGCGGATTTGGTTAAAAAAATGGTTATACTACAAAAAGGGAATGTTCTGGCAATGAAAATAGACTGCGTCTGAGGATGAGACTACTTTTTTGGGGATCCGGAGTGTCGATTACCTCTTCATTGCTTTTAATCCCTGCTAAACTCTTATCTGGTGTGGTAGTACGTGTTAGGGTCCAATCTATAGGTCAAATAGACCCGTTTAATTTTTTGCGTTTCATTGGACAATGAAACCCTTTTAAGAAACAACTAATCGACAAATGTAAATATGAACTTTAATGAACACAATTCACTAATCTCTAGGCATAAGATATCCCCAGACGAGTTGGCATGCTGTTAACATGCATCGATTCAATCCAGTCTTCCTGTTTCATTCACAATTAATATATCTATTTCTACCAGCCATCTTAAGACGTCTCACTTGTCTCATCCATCTCTTTATTTCTCGCTCTTTCTCTCTTCTCTTGTATCTTGGACAAAGCTTCATCGCCACCAAGTTTTGTATAATACGCACTCTTAACATTTGTCGAAAAAATTCTGAAAAAAAAAAAATCTCTCGGTTATAATATTCTCAGACTATTTCGATTTCCATATGATCGACAGCTATCGATAGGCAATCGATCATACGGAAATCAGACCTGACCGATAAAATGAAACGCGGTTTCTTCCAGGCAGCGGTGGTGTCGATACTGCTGTATGGATGCACTACTTGGACAAAAATAAAATTAGTTACAAAACTTCGTTTTTGGGGATGGAAAAATTTTTTGAAAAATTGGATATCAGAATGCCAAAGAAAGAATAAATGCATGTGCAGATTATAAAAAGACTGTTATCATAATTTTAAGCCGCATGAGTCCTTTTTAAACTTGGCAAAATTGAATGCAGTTACAGCAAAATGTCAATGCACACAAAACTGAATATATGTGCTTTAATCAAACAGGCGACATTTCCACACTAAACGGAACCTCTCTGAAACTGGTAGACAAATTCACCAACGTAAGAAGTAGTGTCTCATCAACCGAAAAAGATGTAGGCATGGACACCTATCGATAGGCTATCGATCATATGGAAATCAGACCTGACTGATAAAATGAAATGCTGTTTATTCCAGCAGCGGTCGTATCGATACTGATGTATGAATGCACTACTTGGACGCTAACTAAACGGCTGGAGAAGTTTTCGTGATGGGAGGCAGGTGGCAGTATAGATGGTGCTTTGTGGGGTGTTGCTGCCAGGACTTGTTCAATATTGCTCGCAACATTCCTGTGTAATTGCCGTCTAGCTTCTTCTCCAGCCGGAATGGTAGCACCTCATAGGGCCTTATCCATGGGTTAAAAAGAACTAACGGCATACTTACGCTAAAGTGAATTTTTGAATTAGAACTGTTTGACTAAACTGAATAGTTTGAAATAGAAATATTTTTGACAATAAAACTGTACTTAAATTTAAACTGCTTGCTTATGCTAAAATGAATTGTTTGAAATGGAACTGTTTTTGACATTGAAACTCTACTTTTACACTAAACTGAAATGTTTAATATATAACTCTTTTGACATTTAACAGTGTGTAAAGAAAATCTATACATATACTAAACTAAATTAACTGAATTAGAACAGTTTGAATAAACCGAATAGCTAGAAGTAGACATTTTTTTGACAATTAAACTGTGTACTTATGCTAAACTGAACTGCTAGAAATAAAATTGTTTTTTTAACATTGAAACTGAACTCTTACTAAATTGAATTTTTTGAATTAGAATTGTTTGACTGAACTGAATAACTTGAAATAGAAATGTATTTGACAGCATGTGTACTCACGCTATTTTGAATTGTTTGAAATAGAATTTACTATTTGTATAAAAATGGATTTGGCGTTAAATAACATACAAAGCTTGATATGTCATAAAAAACCAACCAACCGAATTCCTCTGTCCATTTCACCTAGCTATGGGTAGTAATTTACGAAACTCTTTGCTTCGATGTAGCACAAGGCCAAATGAATGGGGCACCCAATGGGACTCGAACTCACTCGTGTAGGTTTGCTAGTCTAACTTGCTAACCATTACACCACCAGAGGTGCCCCGCTAACTATGGGTAAATAGTAAAGTAAATTGTCTTTTTAGCCTGGATAATCATATTTACCCAACCCCTCCGCTCGGGCAGGATATGACACAAGGTCAATTTTTTAAGCGGAGTTTAACAGGTTTGAATTCGGAGGTTTCCTTCTCCTAGACTAGTTGCCTCACCAAGGCTGAAGAACATAGTCTGCCCTACTATTTACCCATAGCTGGGGGGGAGAATAATTGGATTTATACCTTTCCCAAGGCTATTAGTGCAATGTGAAATGCATTCAGTCCAGGATTTGAACTCGTGTCGCCGTGTCCAATTCCTGCGACGATAACCATTACACCACGGGCCTGGATAATAGAACCAGTTTAGGTAAACGAAAACTCTGAATTAGAACCAGCTTAATCCTATAAAATGATTGATATTGTATCGTATTTTGTGTATAGTGAATATATTTGGTAAGTACATATTTTGAGTTTCACGCTTTTAGACAAGGTGGTCATTACAAGAATACAAATATTTTCGAAATTATTTACTTGAAGCTAGAAGCAATCTATCATGTATATAATATTGCAATTTAAAAAAGAATTTTTAACATTTTAGGCTTCAATAAAGAAAATATAAGACTTACTCTGAATTTAAACAAACAAATTTTACTCCAAAAAATTGACCTTGTGTTGCATTTTGTGCATAGTGAAGAGATTTGGTAAATACGTACTTTGAATTTCAAGGGGGTGTCCTCGTGGTGTAATGGTAAAAGCGATGGACTGCGGAATCGTAGTAAACGAGTTCGTACACTAGTCGCGCTATTACGTTCACTTTCTGGCAAATACCCTTGGGAAAGGTATGAACCCCCTTATCCTCCCAACTATGGGTTAAATGATACCACTACTGTTCTTCTATGAGAATAGCATTGGCATTAAATAACCTACAAAGTTGATATGCCATTAAACAAAGAAACCAAACCAAACCTCTGAATTTCAAGTGTTTAGACCAACTGGTCATCGCAAGAATACAAACATTTTAGAAGTTATTACCTTATATATTGTTCATAACCGGCTCGTTGGCCTTGTGGGTAGTGTGTTCGCCAATAATCCGGGAGACCTGGGTCTAGATCCAGGTCGCGTCATACCAAAATGGTACTGGATACTTCCTTTCCTCACAGTCAGCAATATAAGGTACGTATCAAGGCTAAAGTGGAGCAATTTAGGGAAAGGAGTAGCGCCCTCCCAACACCTTGATGTAGTAGCTATTGAAAAGGAAGCCTTCTGGTCGCCCTCAGCTACGGTCACCAACTTCTTTTTTATATTGTTCATAATTTCGTAAATTACTCGTGATTATCTTTTTATTAAAACAGAAAATACCTTTCTCTAGTTTTTCTTCAGCCTCAAACCAATAATTTGTGATATCGCGAATTCTTCCCATGGCTATTTAGTCGATATCTGAACACATTAGATGACAATTCATAATTATTTTATTCATAGTTATTTTCTTGACTAAAAATAATTCCCCTGTTTATCTTCATAGATCAGAGAAATACAAATTCTGTCTATAAACCTAAAGATCTTCCACAAGCAGACGTGGTTATCTTTTACCATAACATCATCTACTCAATGTCAGCCTCAGTCTGCTAGATTGTTCTAATGATTTTGCTTTCATGTACTATTCTTTTGTTAAAAGAACGTAAACCTCGTTGTGGAACATAAAGTTGACAGTAATACTAATCATAGTCAAAGTACTTGGAATAGGAACCAGGTTAAATGGAAATCTGAGGAAGAATTGGCAAAAAAAAATGAGTGATTTTATTGTATGAAACCGGCTCATTTGTCGAGAGGGTAGAGTGTTCGCCAATGCTCTGGGAGACCTTGGTTCAGTCCCAGGTTGCGTCACACCAAAGACTTTAAAAATGGTATTGGATATCTCCTTGCTTAACACTCAACAATATAAGGTACGTATCAAGGGTAAAGTGGAGCAATCCCGGGAAAGGGGTAGTGTCCTCACCTACACCTTGGTGTAGTAGCTATTGAAAAGGGAGCCTTCTGATCGCCCTCGACTAAGGGAGACAATTATACTTACTTAAAGTGAATCATAACAGAAAAACTCTTATCAGTATAAGGCATTTTAGAAGTGATAAATATACAGGTTTACATTATTTAAAAAAATACAACAAAAATGAAATCCTTGAATATGAGAAAGGTTACGGATGTCTTTCTACAGCTGATGATAAAAAAACAATGAAGTGAACCAGAGAGATTTTAGAAGTAAATGTTAACTATTCACTAGTTTTCAATACCTTTAACAGATGGGAGAATAAAAAAGGATCTACAAATAGGAGCTGAACAAACCAAATGAGGGAAAAAATCCCATGGCACGGTCTGTTCTACAGTAAAAATGATATATAAATGAAGACCATTGTGACATGACAGAGATAGGAAGAATGTTAAGCTCCAAAATACTTCCTCAACTCATTCAACTGACTTCTCTTTGATTTCCAGATTTCTTTTTCTGATATCGAAATACTTTGAGGGGACGGACATGACATCTCCTAATAAGAATAGATAGAAAGACAAGTGCAGAAACGACAGGAGGCACAAGATGCCGAGAATTCTTGCCATGTCGACCTGAACCCCTTATTTCTTAGTTCAATCCCTCTCAGCGCTTTTCACACCTTCAAATCGATTTCAATTTCGCTTATTGATTCTTTCTCGATTCTCACCTGAACAACCGGATTTCTCCTGCCAAGAAATCTGACAACTTCCACTGGTCCAGATTGCCAGCTGCACACATAAGTAAACACTTAGGTTACTCTATCACACAGCAAGTATCCCTTCATCACACAATTCATTTGATTCAAGGAAATAACAAGGGCCAATAATGTTTGGAACCAAGAGTCACCGGAACAATGGACAAGAAATCGCCACAAGGAGTGCCTTCGGTATTCCAACTCTGTATTGTTTGGTTTAGTTTAGTTTACGTTTATGGCATATCAATCATTGTTGGTTATTTAATGCGAAACCCTTTATATATATATATATATATATATATATATATATATATATATATATATATGTGTGTGTGTGTGTGTGTGTGTGTATGATTTCTAAACACATTTTCAAGACAAGATTTTTAAACAAGTCAGAGCACATTTTTTCACACTGTTAAATGGTTTCACATATTTCTATCAAATAGGAATGATTAAATTTAAATCACTTGTTTGAACACAGTGTGATATTTTTAAGTATTGCTATGAATCACAAACAATTCAATCAAACATAGGTCATTTTTTTGGCACACAGTAAACTGATAAAACAGTTCTATTTTTAGCAATTTATTTTAGCATAAGTCATTTGTTTGTTCCCAGTTTAAATGTAAAAAAATCCTATTAGACATTTAGAAAGGATCCTTTCAGGTGCTACCATTCTGGGCTAGATTAGACCCGGGAATAATGGCAATGAAGGGGTACTCTGGATTCTCCAAAGCCCCATCGTTACTAGAGCCTCGCCATGAGATTGTTTAGTGCTATATCTAGGACACCTGTTGAGGGAGTCTTACCTATTTGTAGAGATGCAGTCGGTGTATTCTACGGCCCCAACCGACTGGGTTTTGAATTCTTGTCATTGGTTCTGTTTCCTTCGGCAATAAATCTTAACTTGCAAAATTTACAAACTGTGTGAAGTCAAAGGTGGTTTGAAGACTATTTTATCCGACGAATCTTCGAAATTCAATACATCAAAAAAACGACGATAATCGTTATTCTGAACACGCCTCAAAGAGACGTGTTGGCCCTTGTTCCTCCCTGGTGAAAGTGCATATCCAAAAGAGGTAAGTATATAAAAAATTGTCTTTAGCTGAAAATATTCCCTATTGTGGTATTGTGATTTTAGCTCTTGTTTCGTTTTTCTATAGAAATAAAGTGATTATACATTCAGAAACTCCTTTTTATAAATACCAATATAAACCAATTATTATTAATAATGATAATATTATTACTATTATTATTTATTTCTTGTGAGTTTTTCACATCAGCGTTAGCTGATGGTCTTTCACAAGAGTTGGAGTGACAGCAAGTCTTTTCAAGTCTCTAGAACTCTTCTCAGTATTCTGGACGATCTCAATAATGTAGTTGTTTGGATGGTCTCCTCTCGTCCTCTTATTTCCAAATCTTCCAGTCTCTTTATTAATCCTTTGGTGACTGTACCAAAAGCACCAATTACATTTGATATAAACGTCACTTTCATGCTCCACATTTTTTTTAGTACCCTAGCAAGGTCGCGGTATTTATCTGTTTTTTCATTTTCTTTCAATTTTATTCTGTGGTCCGCCGGGACGGCAAATTCCACAATTTTCCAAGTCCCCCCACCTTTTTTTGTTGATTATAAAAATGTCTGGTCATCTGGCCGAGATTAAGTGATCCGTTTGTATGTCAAAACCCCAAAGAAATTTTTGTGTTTCATTATCCTGGACATAGGTTGGGTTGTGCATATACCATTTGTTTATATGGTCAAATTTCATTTTCTTGCACAATTCCCTGTTGATCACTTTGCCCACCCAGTCGTATCTAGTCTTATACTTCTGTGCTAATTTGCTGCATTCGCTTATCATGAGACTGATTGTTTCGTCTCTATCACCACATGATCGACATTTGCTGTTTTTTTTGCGTCTTATCTATTCGCGCTTTGATATTATTATTATTATTATTATTATTAGCGTAAGCTGATGGTTTTCACAGGAGATTGAGTGACAGCAAGTCTCCACAAGTCTCCAGCGCTCTTCTCAGTATTCTGACAGTTTTAGTAATGATGTTGTTTGGATGGTCTCCACTCGGCCGCTAACTTCTAAATCTTCCAGGCCCTTAAAAATCCTTTACTTACCTTGCCAAAAGCACCAATCACAATTAGTACAATCGACACTTTCATGTTCCATAGTTTTTCAATTCTCTAGCAAGGTCAAGGTACTTATCTCTCTTTTCAGATTCTTTCAGTTTTATTCTGTGGTTTGCCGGGACAGGAAAGTCGACAACTTTGCAGATTTTTTTTTTTTTTTGCGCGCATTTCACTCCAACGTAAGCTGATGTTCTTTCACTGGAGTCTCTCGCGACAGCAAATCTCCTCAAGTCACCAGGACTCTTCACAGTATTCTGGCCGATCCCAGTAATACTGTAGTTTGGATCGTCTCTGCACGTCCTCGAATTTCCATCTCCACTAGCCCCCTTACCAAGTCTTTGGGGATAGTTCCAAACGCATCAGTTACAATTGCTATCACCATAATTCTCATGTCTCTAAGCTTTTTCAGTCCTCCAGCAAATTCTCGCTTTTTGTTCTCTTTGATTTTCACTCTGTGGTCCACCGGGACGGCGATGTCTGCGATTTAGCAGCTTCGTTTTTTTTTTTTTGACAAGTAATAATTATCTAAGTTATTGAATTGGTCCATCGCTTTCTTTTTATAACCCCTAAAAGGATCAAAACGGGTATGAATGTTTTTTTGGGGGAAAGTACTTGATTGGTTAAAAAATCTATGGGCGCAAATTTTGTATATTGTGGTTTGGATTCTTTTTTTCTAGAATGTTCTAATGTTTGTTGATTGGCTTAAAGATCTATGGGCGCGAATTTTGTATATGTCGTTTGGATCCTTTTTTTTTTTTTTTTAGAATGTTTTAATATTTGTTGATTGGTTTAAAAATATGAGTGCGATGTTTGTGTATATATATGAAATTAACGCTACATCTCCGTCTTGGCCGATTTCAGTAATACTGTAGTTTGGATGGTCTCGTCTTGTTATTTCCAAGTCTTCCAGTCCCTTTACGAAACTTTTAGAGACTGTTCCAACAGTACCAATTACCATTGTTATAAACGTCACTTTCATGTTCCTCAGTTTTTTGAATCCTAAAGCAAGATCAAGGTACTTATTGTTCTTTTCGCTTTATTTCAATTTTGCTCTGTGATCAGCCGGGACAGCAAAGTTCATAATTCGGAATTTTTTTTGTTGTTGATGTTGATTATTACAGGATCTGGTCTTCTGGCCAAGATTAGGTGGTCCGTTTGTACCTCAAAATCACATAGGAATGTTTGCGTCTTATTCTGTAGGGTAGACTCTGGGTTGTACATATACCATTTTTTCGCATGGTCAAACTTCAATTTCCTTCACAATTCTTAATAGATCACTTTGCTCACCCAATCGTGCCTAGTCTCCTACTCTTTCTAAGCTAGTTTGCTGCATTCGCTTATTATGTGATTAATCTTTTGTCTCTATTACGACATAACCTACATTTGCAGTTTTGCTGCAGCTTATCTATTCTTGCTTTGTTATGATTAGTCCTTATGGCGTTTTGTGCTGCTATTAGAAGAGATTCAGTTTCTCTCTTAAAGTTTCCCTTTCTTAGCCTCATCCATGATTTTTCGTGTTAGATGTCGCTTCTTAATCGTTTAAAACATCCATAGAGTTGTTTTTCTTCGTATTTTTTTTTTTTTTTTTTTGTTATTTTCGTTCTAAAGATCCTAGTGTCGTCAGTTTTGTTTCTGGTGGTGTAATGGTTATCGTCGTAGGAAGTGAACACGGCGCCACGAGTGCAAATCCTGGACGAGGCTGATTGCATTTCACATAGCACTAATACCCTTGAGAAAGGTATGAATCCAATTATTCTCCCTCCAGTTATGGGTAAATTGTTGGGCAGACTGGATTCTTCTGCCTTGGTGAGGCAACTAGTCTTAGAGAAGGAAAACTCTAAATTCAAACCTGTTAAACTCCGCTTACAAATTGACCTTGTGTCATATCCTGCCCGGGCGGAGGGGTTTGTAAATATGGTAATCGGTCTTCTTCCGCGTTTTTCTATGAAGTCTTCGAGTCGCTGTATCGATGCATCAACGCTGTCTTCAAAGTTGGTAAGACCTCTTCCTCCTTTTATTTACACATATATTCTGTCAACGTCATCTCTGGGATGTAAAGCCTTATTATTATTATTTGATTTTCATGCTTCCTTGGGCACCCCTGAAAGAAAAGAATCTTTGGAAAGAACATATTTACCATTAAGAAAATGTCTTTAAACTGCTGAAGTTCTTAAAAGTCATTCATCCAATAGTTCCGAGATATTCTTTCTTAAATAATTTTCTCGTCTTTTTCTATGAAATCATCCAATTTAATCTCTTTTTTTTTTACTGTTGCTGTTTTTGATTAGATAATTTTTCCTAAAATATATTTATTATAAGCCAGAAACCCCAGTTGTATTGTACACTTAGTTTTTGAAATATCTCTTGAAAGTAAATTTCCGATTCAATGTGATTTTTTAAAAAAAGTGTCCACCATAATTTGAAATTACATTATTTTGAAAGATTTTATTAGATCACCTCTCATCCTTCTGTCTAGTAATGTAGTTAATCCTAATTTCTCTAGTCTCTACCAATAACTACAATATTTTATTTTCATTATTTTAAACACGCGTCTCCAATTTCAATATTGCCTTCCATTTTCCATGTCACGCCACTAGAATCCAGGTCTGAGTTCAATATTCAATACGAGATATTATTGTAATCTTATATATCAAAAATATTTGACTCCCTTGAAATAGAATTTAAAGCCAAACAGGCAATCATTTCATATGTCCTCGATACAATGAAGAGATTAGGATTATCAGCTTAAAATCTATCATCAAAACCAACTCCTTGAGGGGATGTCCTCGTAGTGTAGTGTTTACAGCGCTGGACTAAGGAATTCTAGGGAGCGAGTTCAAACCTCAGTCACGCAATTACGTTTACTGTCGTACAAAGACCTATTAGGAAAGGTATGAACTCCCAGCTATGGGTTTAATAGCCCCTCCGCTATTTTTCTAGAGGGATGGCTTTGGCATTAAATAACCCACGATTGTTGATATGCCATTAAGCAAGAAAACCAACCAACTCCTAGATTACATTCTTTATTTAGTTTTGTGATTTCCCTATTGCTTAAACTACCTTCAGATTTAAGGTTTTTGGACCCAGAATGTATTACTTTTACCGGGCCATTAGCATAATTGTTTGAGAATTTGCCGATGGCTAGGGAGACCTGGGTTCAACCCCTTGTCAAACCATCTCAAAGACACAAAAATGGTATATGATGCATCCTTGCTTAACAATCCTCATTACAAATTATGGACCAAGAGTAAGTGGAGCAATTCAATGATTACTACATCTTGGTGTAGTAAGTATTCAAAAGGGATACTTCCGGTCACCCTTGACTACTGTCGCCAACGTACTTATACCGGCTTTTGAAATCATATTAGCCCATTAGCATAATGTTTTGAGTAATAGACAATGGGCAGAAAGACCAGATTTAAATATCAAGTAAAGTTTTATCAAAGACTCAAAGTGGTACTTGATGCCTCTTCCTTAACATTTAACACTATAAGTTATGGATCAAGGGTATAGGGAGCAATCTACGGAAAGGCGCTTCACTCTCCTTTAATGTTTGGTGTGGTAGCTTTTCAAAAAGGAGCCTTCGGGTTGCCCTCGACGACGGTCGGCTTACTTACTAATTGTTTAGTTCTTTAGATTTTTCAATATTAAATCTTGCTTCTCTCAGGAGTTTGAACAAGTAAAATCTTAAATCATTTCCCCCAATTCTGGACGAACAAGTCACTTTTATTGATGTGTCGCTGAAACCAAAATCAGTTCTTGGAAACTTTAACCCTTTCTTAGAGATTACCCATAATTCCAAGTCCATTATACATAACCCGGAAAACTTCCGATTGAATAGTCCAAATCGCACATTCCCAGCCAGCGGAATTATCTCTCAGGAGACAATGTCATATGGCGACCTTAAAATGAAACAGGGATAAAATCTATCCTTATTAATTGATAGGAAAGATATTCGCTATTGATTTTTGGATGGGTTCGGACCTGCACAAACCTTTACGTGAAGAGATATGGATTTGGATCGAAAAACAGGAGATCCAACTTATGTAGTGTCCTTTATCAGCATAATAAGCTACTTAAGACAACATTCGCCCGTTGGCAAATCAAACACCTGACAAGCCCACCCCGTTCCTTACTAACTATATACGCTCTTGGATTTGTCCAATATTTTTCGATTTTCTTCATCCTTTCGTCGTTCGTTGCATCTTGATATCACGTATGCCATAGTGCCTTCACTTTATATCTTTTCTGCCTCACCCATGTTTCTTTTTCTATCCATTTTTACTTCCCCTTTTAAACAGTCTTTCTCTTTTTTTCATTTTGAGATTATCAAGGCTTCTTTCTGTTTTCGTTTAATTTTTTTTATCTTCATACTTTTGATTCGCTTCGTATTGTTCTTCGTTTTTCATTCATTTTCAGATTTCCTATTTTTCTTTCTATGTTTCCTCAGATATTTTTATTCTCCTTCCTATATCTTTTTCTATTCTTTCCTAAATTATTCCCTAACATTCTCTCTCTCTATCTATCTATCTATCTATCTATCTTCAGATATATCTTATTCTCCTTCCAATATCTTCATATAGTAATTTACGAAACACTTTGCTTCGAAGATGCACAAGGCCACATGAATGGGGCACCCAATGAGACTCGAACTCACTCTTGCTGGTTTGCTAGTCAAGCTTGCAAACCGTTACACTACCCGAGGTACCTTCTAATATCTTCATATATATATATATATATATATATATATGTGTGTGTGTGTGTGTGTGTGTGTGTGTGTGTGTGTGTGTGTGTGTATATATATATATAAGTTCACCAACCTCAGTCGAGGGTGACTGAAAATCTCCCTTTACAATAACTACTACACCGAGGCTTGAGGCAGAGTGCAACTCTTTTCTCTTAATTGGTCCCCTTACTCTTGACCCTTACCTTATAATGCTAGCTTATAAGAAAGGAGGCATCAGGTAACATTTTTCGAGTCTTTGGTAACAGTCGACTTGAGATTGAACCCTGACTTCCTGGACGAACACTCTTTTAAGTGGGGTGTCCATTATGTGTTGTGGCTGACGTGCTGGACAATGACATAATCGTAAACGATTTCGAACCCTCGTCGATCAATTTCAGATTAAAACACGTGGAAAATATATGAATTCTCATATCCTTCAAGATATGGGTTTTAAAGTACCTATAATAATGGATATGTCATGAAATTGTTCTTGAAGGTTGATGTGCCATTTAAAATAGAAACCGAAATTTACACACACACACACACACACACACACACATATATATATATATATATTGTTTGTCAAAAGAGAGAAAAAAAGTGAAAAAATTAAAGAGAATAGGCTCACAGGGAGATTTATATCTTTTTTATCATTTATATTGTTCTTTCCGATACGTGTTTCTACCTTCTTGGTATTTTCAGAGATTGTTTGATGATAATATTGGTTGGTTTTTCCGTTTATATAAGAGGCGACTGTCCTGATGGGATCACTCGAAAAGATGTTGTCGTAAGTTTTGCTCTTCATGTTCTCTTTTATTTTCCTTTTATACTTCTTTTTCTTTTTGCTTTTTGAGGTTGTATTTTTAATTTAATTAGCCATTGATTTTTGATATTCCATAAATTTTATGGGCTGTTTCACTCTGGTACACTCTGTATGTCTATGTGTATATGTAAAGTTTTTGTATGTTTATAGTTTAGTTCTGTTGATTGTTGTTGAGATTTTAATTTTCATTTTATTTTTCTGTGTGTCCACGCACACGCGTGTGTGTGAGTGTGTTTGTTTTCTTGTTTCTTTGTTTGTATAGTGGTTTTCTCTGGCTTATTGCCTGTGAGCTTCGAATTTTAACTTAAACTGCCAATGACGTTTGACTTTTTTCTTGGTGTGTGTGCTCGTGTGTTTTTGTCTTTGTGTGTGCATAGTTTAAGTTCTATTCAGTGTGGGCTTGAATCTTCCTGAAGTTTTTTTGTCATCTATTTGAAGTAATGCGTTGTCGTTTGTTTGATATATAGGTATCGTTTCGAACGCCCATTTTCCACATGTCACGTGGCAATAAACATCTGGGCAATGGCTACAGCAAGGTGCACAGTGGAGAGTTTACAGATACAGCCTATAACCCCTGCCGCCAACACTCTAACGTATATCGCTATCTCTCCCTTTCTTTCTTCTCTGTCTCTCCTTCTTATGACTCCGCCATCCTTTTATTTTTGTCTTTATTTTTATCTATCTATCTCCTCCAATGCTGAACTTTAGAAAAACACATCATTCTAAGTAAGTATTTTTTTAGATAAAGATGAAATAACAATGCTAAATCTGTAATCAGTGTCTGGTTTATCCACTTTTCTCATGTACCATCTCTCTCATTCTCTACCTCTCCCATGTAACTATATATATAGACAAAGAATGGTTGTCTAAATTTCTGAGACAAAGCTAGATGATTTTTATTATTAAGGGTTTTCGGACTATTGTCTTCATCTTTATTGTTATTTCCATAACGTTTCGGCCGATGTGTCCTCCGGCCTTCTTCAAGTGTTTGTCGAACTCGGGAACCTTCACGGAACTTCGAACTACGTCATTTATTAAATACGCTGGGGTTGCGTGTTCTGATTCCTTTAGCCATAACCGGGTACAAGTGTTAAGTATTCTTGTATTGTTAGTCGCCTGCAGTCAGGATTGAACCTGCAACCTCCGGATGATTGTCTCCTTAGAAGCTTAGGGAACAATAACAGGAATACTTAAAACTTGTATCCGGTTATGGCTCACAAAATCAGAATAGGCGACCCCCGAAGATTCAGTAAAGGACGTAGTTCGAAGTTCCGTGTAGGTTCCTGAATTCGACAAACACCTGGAGTGGGCCGGAGGACATATCGGCCGAAACGTTGTGGAAATAACAATAAAGATGAAGACAATTGTCCGAAACCCCTTTATGATAAAGAATGGGTTGTCCTCTTTGCGTTGCGGCTAACATACTGCATTGTAGCCTCGAAATAAGTGGGATCGAATTCCAGTCACGAAATTACCTTTACATTCAATGTAACATCTTTGCAAAGGCATGAACTCCCCAACACATCTCGCTATGGGTTAAATAGTATCACTGTCCTTCTTCCACAAATATACTTTGGCATGAATTAACCCACGTTGTTTGATATACCAGAAAAATACATGCAAAGAAAAAAATATTTTTACCTCAAGTCTATCTTAATATATTTTCCATCTAATCATTTAAAATTTTTCTTTCTTTCACAGAAAATAGCATCGTTTATCTATCTTTCTATCCCACTCAATGAACCACATGGACTTCCTCTCTCTCTCTCTCTCTCTCTCTCTCTCTCTCTCTCTTTCTCTCTGTCTTTGTATATATATATATATATATACATGAGTGTGTTTGTGTGTGTGGTAATACGCAGCCACTTCGTATGAAACCCGAAAAATCTAAATTAGTTTTCCAAGTTTTATAAGAAGCAAAAATGATTTGCAAAGCTCTTTTTTTCAGGGTGAGCCTTAGAACTCTTTGAACAAGCCACGCAAGTATATATATATATATATATATATATATTCAGGCATTTCCACCTCACTATGTACTTTCTCTCTTTCTTTCTTTCTTTCTTTCTTCTCCTTTCAGTCTTTTCTTTATATCAAACAGATTCGACATTTTTTTTCTTTCTTTTACCCTACCATCTTTAGCCATTACGATCGCTCGCAATATTTCTATTCTCTTTTAACGTCTCTCCATTCTCGATTTCAGTTCGTTTCCTCTTTCTTTACTTCTTTCAATCATTCTATATTCTTGATCGATTTTAACACGAGATCTCGTTATTTCTCCCGTTATTTATATTTCCAATGTCATTATTTTATTTACAATTTTTCTTCAGTGATTCGAGATTATTCTTTCTATCTTATTAAATTTTGAAGATTTTGTGAAGTGAATTCACCATTGGCGATCATTTCTTGTAATATTTATTTTGTTGAATTGATTGTCCATCTTTTTATTCTATACGATTATAGTTCCCACCAAAAAGGATGGATTAGAAAAAAAATGGATCAGCATTTTCATCAAGGAATAGAGGGTGGTATCTGTCCACTCTGGTTAGAAATCAGAGACTTCCTCCATGTCATAAGGAATAGAGTATAGTACAAGTGTGTTTTTCGTAGGATCGAAGAGTCACTGCAATGGATCAGTGTTTAATTCCTCGAGCATCAGATTTGGATCCGAGTGTAGTCAATGTTCCTCATTCTCAAGAAATTCACTCGACGATCGTTCAAAAAGTTCTAAAACCTCGCGCAGAAAGAAGATAATTATTAATTTTTTTCTTGTGGCAATACATTACCACTTCTAAAATTAAAAAAAAATTGAATTAGTTTGTCGAATGTATCTATAAATATTTTCTAGTATATATATATATATATATATATATATATATATATATGTATATTGTAACAAAACACTAAAAAAAGGTTATGATTTAAAAAAAAAATTTCTTGCCGATATATATATAAATATATATATATAGATTAACGACACACACACACATACACACACACACACACACACACACATATATATATATATATATATATAATCCGAGGAAAATAGTCTAGAGAATAACCCAAGGGGAATTATAAATCCCACTGAGTGCTCAACATCGTTACCTATCGAATGTGTAATTAATTTCAGATTAAAAATAAATCGAAACTCATGTACAGAGCGATGACAATTCTTACAAAATTAAATGAAAAATATTCAATTTTCTAGCTCCATCATGAATTTATTTCAGCCACAATAAAATGAGCTTCTTCAGATGGATAAAATATCGGATGAAGGTCATTTTATATGGCTGAAATAAATTTACAACAGATCTAGAAAATTGAACTTTTTTTTTTAGTTGATTCTATAGAAATTACGCGAGCACACACACACACACACACACACATATATATATATATATATATATATATATATATATATATATATATATATATATATACGAGGAGCATACGATAAGTTTCCCGATTTTTTCGTATGGGCATTTTTATTGATAGTAGACATATGAAACTTTAATACCCTTCGAAGTAATATTCTCGGGCTGCAATGCACTTGTTGCACTGTTCCAACACCTTCTGAAAGGCCCCATGGCAGTTTTCTTGTGTGAGTGTGTCAATGACCTCCATCACAGCCTCTTTATTCTCCTCAATTGTCTCATAACGACGGCCTCTGAGCTTAGGGAATAACCAAAAGTCACAAGGAGCAAGGTCTGTGGAACTGTCTTGATGGCAATCTTAGTCAAATAGTCTGTGACAAGGATGGAGTTGTGGACTGTTTATTTGTCCTTGTGGAAATCCCACTGACCCGATTTGAACAGTGCTGGCCTCATCCGACGGAATCTCTTCCTGAACTCCCTTAAAACCTCAACTCAGTAACCCTAACCCTAAGCCTAACTCGTTGGCTAATAAATTCTGGTGTATTGACTTCCTTACTCCTCCTACATCTCTCATCATCCTGCAAAAACTGTCTGCTTTCCTTGAATCTCTTATGCCACTCAAAAATTGATGCTCGATTCATGCAAGATGATCGAAAAGCAGTATGAAGCATTCTAAACGTTTCTGTGGTGTTTTTTCCAAGTTTAAAGCAGAATTTTATTGCATATCGTTCTTTTAAAGTGTCAGATTGCATTTTTGAAATTCACCAGCTGTGACAATCAGACTTTAGTAGGATATATTCCAATTGCTGCTTTAACTGTTCATTTGAACCTGAAATCATAAAAATTGGCCAGTCATCTCATAAAATGGATAGCAATAATATTCTAAATCTTCAAGTGTCTACGACAATTTTAAATGTCCATACGAAACAAGTCTATATACTTATTGAATGCACCTCGTATATATATATTGCCAAAAGAGTCAGAAAAATCAACATAGTTTTCAACTAAACAGATCATCAGGTCGATTCTTACAGATCCATTCAGATGATCCGGTTAGGTGAAATCTTGGAAGATTTTTTCTGATTCTATTGGCATTTATATTTCGCTCTATTTAGTGTACTGAGCACTGTTACGTTTAGCTTAAGGAATTCTGTTGGTGTTTTTTTTTCCTTTTGACTCAGCATACGTTAGCGGTTGATTGTTTTCATGTAGTTCGTTTATTTTTAGTTTAGGTATTATTTTATGGAATTGCAGTTGATGAAAGTTTTATTTGGAATATAAGTTTGTGTAATTTTTCATTATATATATATATATATATATATATATATATATATATATATATATAAAATGTAGGTGCCTTTGGTGTAATGGGTATCGTCGTAGGAAATGGACACGGCACCACGAGTTCAAATCCTGGACGAGACTAGCTATGGGTATATAGTAGGGCAGACTGTGTTCTTCAGCCTTGGTGAGGCAACTAGTCTAGGAGAAGGAAAACTCTGAATTCAAACCTGTTAAACCTCGCTTAAAAACTGACCTTGTGTCATATCCTGCCTGAGCGGAGTGGAGCAATCCAGGGGAAGGAGTAGTGCCCTACACATAGGTGTAGTAGCTATTGAAAAGGGAGCCTTCGGGTCACCGTCGACTACAGTCGCCAACTTTACTTTACTTATTTATGCTAAACTGAATCGTTTGAAATACAACTATTTATTTGTATAACGATATATTTGGCATTAAATAATCTACAATGGTTGATATGCCATAAAACCCAAACAAACAAATATTCCTGCCCAATAGTCGGTAATTTTTTTCTTTGCTTTGTATACGGTAGAGAAAACTTGGCTTTGTTTCGGTGATCAGCAAATCATAGATTCTTTGTCTCCTCTTTTTTGGCTCACTCATATCAGGAAGAATCTAAAAACAAGTGCTTCAGCTATAGAGCTAACCCTGAATATATATATATATATATATATATATATATATATCAGAACGCTATCAGAACGGATATCCCTGATCCTCTCGACCCACCCCTCCTAATCGTCCATTGCTTTCGTCAGGTATTCTGTGGCTACATCCCGTATCTGCACAGAGCTACTGTGAAGAGTACATGTGAAGAGGTCTACTGGAGTACATCACTTATGAGCTCGTCCCTACTTCTCCATCAGTGTCCCGCATGTCTGGTTCGTCTAACTTTGATAGTTTTCGTGATGGGTGGTAGTTGGCCGTACAGCTGCTGCTTTGTGGGGTGCTGCATCCAGGACTTGTTCAATATTGCTCGCAGCATTCTTGTGTAGTTACTGTCAAGCTTTTTCTCCAAATGTTTAGTTAGCGTCCATGTAGTGCATTCATATATGCCAGTATCGACACGACTGCTGCTTGGAAGAAGCTGTTTCATTTTATCGGTCAGGTCTGACTTCCATATGACCGATAGTCTATCTAGAGCTGTCCATGCCTTTGCTAGTCGCGTGTTGATGCCTGTCTCAGTTGATGTAACACTACTTCCTTGGTAGGTGAACGTGTCAACTAGTTTCAGAGAGCTACTATATATATATAACCTTAATATACTAAAAATGCCAGATTTGTACGAAATATTTTATTGGGTGATCTACTTAAGATGGTTTAATCTAGAAATAAACAAACAAACCAACAAAAAGGAAAAAAAATCCATTACAACGCTTTGGAACAAACTCAAGCATCCCCTCCGACTGAACATACTTCAGTTTTTCTCAAATAAGAAAAAAATTGCCAGATAGTGAGCTAACAGACTAAATATTGGGTCGCTCAGTTCCTCTAAGATGTATCATTATTGATCAAAAGGTAACACCCAGTCAATATGATGGTGTTTTTGGGTGGTCACTAGCTATGGTGACATTATGCTTCAATTAATCCGTGAAACTGGATGTATTTGCACTTTCAAAGGGGCTCTGAACCATATTTTTTAGTTTTTTAAAATTTTCATCGAAATTGCAGGTATCTGAATTTTTGCCGGAGGTGTTGGCCCCTTTTTAATCTCCCTAATCAAAGTGGAAAGTAACTTTTATTTTTGCTCTGTGTCTTTCTTGTAAAATTGACATCAGAATACAAACTTAGTTTCGATGAATTTTTGTTATGTAAATGATGAATAATGGAATTATGTCACATCGATATAAAAAACATATAGGTCTTTATTTTTTTTAAATCGGTCAAATCTTTGGTAGTTGTGGGAGAGATAGAGACAGGGAGGTGAAGAGAGACGAAGACAGACTGCTATATTACCCCAGAACCATTTCTTCTCTTGTCCCTACCACTAAGTGTCATCTTCGCGGCCCCACTTAACAATTTTTTCTTTTTCTCGGCTGGGGCCAACTGTGGGCCACTGCCCCAGTGGTGTGCCAAGCCCCTCACTGGCACTCCCGTGACTGACCGTTCTCGTCTGGCCATAAGCTGAAACTCCAAGACTAAGACTCTTCGTATCGCACGCATGCATCTTCATATGTCATTTCATAACGCCCACTTTTTTTCAGTTTAACCACGTGACTGCTTTCTCTTATTTTCACAGGTGCGTCCTGAGCAGAGAATCTCTGATTGACGGCTCTGTCAAGGGTCAATATGCAACATTTTCTATTCCGTTTTGTCCAATAAATGAACAAACACGCATACACTGACAATAAGGTTTATTATATATATATATATATATGTGTGTGTGTGTGTGGATGACAATATATATATAGACTCCCCTACCCCTGTAGGGTTGAGCTCTCTAGCTAATGAAGTAATTCTGTTGCCATTAGCGTATATGCAAGGCTCTTCATATGAATCGAGCTCTCGATAGCCGTTACGTGGATAAATGTAAACATGGCAATTGTGATTCATAACCGTTTAAATTTACTTCGCTGACGCTGGCTTTCTCGTGGATGAGTGTTAGAATCTTGGATTGGCGTTTGAGTCGATCGGGTTTCGATCCCAGCTTCATGAATCGAGCCTGTCTAGCCACACTGACGAGTTCTGATAGAACGAAACAGATGTGTCTGTGGATGACAATATATATATATATATATTGAGAAAGAATGAAAGGGGGACAAAAAGAAGGTGTTAAATGAATATTCCACCAAATGACTGCAAAAGCAAGTTTTACTCTTGGCAACAGACTCTTAAACTCGAAAATGAAGCAGTTCATATAAAAACAACCAAAGTAACGTAAGAATTCAAGTATAAACCAGACGCTAAGAAAACCTATTTGTTTTTAATGAATTCAGAGACCCAGAACGACGTCCAGGAAGACAGACTGCAATTAGGAAAATTAAATATTGCACGAACACCAGACGTTTTGCAATTTTAATTTTTCCCCAGAAGGCTACTCTTTCGATTCAACTTACACTGTACTTTGACTTGACGAGACACATTGGTGAAAAACAATCTGTGTTTTCCAGCCCAAGATACTTTTGTTAGCAACGCATAATATGCTCCACAGAAGAGACTGTCATGCAATGACTTTAGTCGACCATTAATGCGAGGTTCCAGTATTGCTGGAGCTGTGAAGAATGCAGAGTACTCCTTTATTGCCATCGCTCCCAGGTCCACTCTGGCTCTGAGTGGTAGCACTTGATAGGGCCCTCCCTATTGGTCAAATAAAACTAAATTACGAACTTATGCCAAACTGAATTGCTCCAAATAGAACTATTTTGACATTTATACTGTGTACTTAGGCTAAACTGAAATTTTTGGAAAATTAAACAGTGTAATCATGTTAAACTGAGTTGTTTGAATTAGAACTGTTTATTTGTATAAGAATGGAATCGGCATTAAATAACCTACAATGGTTGATATGCCATAAAACCTAACCAATAATGTGGACCTTATATATAAATTAATAATAAGATAATGCGACTATCAGTTGAAATGCTTTATTTTGATTTTAGGGTCTGAAAGTATGGTTTTCCCAATCATACCATTAAGGTCTTTAGGTTTCCCTTTTTTTACTAAAGCTTTTGCGAAACACATGAAACCACTCTCCTATCATTACACGTATAACCTACAGGGGTTGATATCATAAAACCCAAACAACCAACCAAGCAAACCACGACGTATTTCAATCTATTGCTAATAATATGCACATTTTTATATGGTATCAAGTATTCTAATCTAATATTAATAATATACACATTATGATATAGTATTTCGTATTCCACTCTAATCTAATCCTATTTATGAATAGAATAAGCTCTTGTTCGTTCGAAGAAACATTATGCTTGGAGAATAATCCTATTGGTCGAAACCAGGTTAGCAAGAACCAATCATAATTGGTGTCTTATACAAAGCTTTATGAGGTTTCTTGGACCAAATAAGTATAACCTCCCTATCTTTAACACAATTAAACTCGAATAAAGGATGATAATATCGTCAAAGTTTTTGGTCCATTAAAAAAAAATCTCTAGGTGATTTATTTTTTTTTTAAGCCGATGGAAATGATGAAAATTTAGAACGAAAACCGTGTTTACTTCTTTTACACCATTAAATCAATTGAAATTTAACGTGGCGGCAAAGAAGTTACGCATACAGTCTTTTTTTTAATTACATGAAAAATGAAATAACAGTAAAATTTTTCTGAAATTTTCCAAACTTATTCGTCTTTAGATGAATTTATGTTTAAAATAGGTTTTTCTTAAAATATATCTGCAGTAATACTTATTTTTTTACTTTCATTTTTCTAACACGGCGGGGCGTTCCCGCTCTTACTTTTAATCAATAAGCAAAGAGAAAGCCAACTCTCACCGACTTCCTTTCGAGAAGCCCGTTTAATCTTTGAACCCCTGGCGAACAAACGTGTCACAGACATTAATCATTTCTATATAATCGACGCGGATATTTGCGCATAGTCTGCGTTCAGACGCGGCTTTCTTACAACTTAGATGGTTTACAGAGGTTCCAATCTTGTCACTATTTAATTAAACTTCCATGTATTAACAAGCAATTCTAATTCAAATCAGCTGACCTTCTGATCACAAAAAATTTAACCGCGTTTATCCTGATAAACATCTAAAAAATGACCACACATTAACTCTTGAAAGATTATACTCATCGTTAAGCATTAATGTATACTAAAAAGCCTTTTTAGTAATATTTGTTTAAGAATAATGAACACAATAAAATTATGGTCAGTCACTACCCTATGTCATTCTTTGGTTCAAAAAGCCGAGCTGTAACCAGATGTTTGTGTAATATTATGGACGGGTGCTGTCTTTGAGAGCGCACGAGCTCATCGGTTGTAATCAATCAGTGAAGGTATCACGAGACTAACGCGTGCAGGTAAAACGACCGGCAAAGTTAGACGTGATTTTAAAATAATCACAGATGAATTATCACGTGTTTCACGACAGTTTCACTGGTGACATTGAACATTCGGGGATCTTCGATTTGTTCCCCAAAATCTCTATATAAGAAAACAAGTCACGAGATTTTGGCACAGTTGAAGGCAGCTTTCAAAATAGGCGCGTCGAAGGTTCCGAGGCCCCAACCCGTACTACCCAGTCTGCTACGACCCATAAGTCAGGCGTGTGTCAACAGCCAGCTCTCACCGACACCCGCCGTCGCCACCAAGAGGAAGGGAGAAGAAGAAAGAAACGAACTTTTCGAGTTGCAACGATCGTAGCCCTAAATGAATAATAAACGACTACTATATATTTTCTTCCCTAACCTTCGAGTTTGAGTATTTCTTTTTCTGCGGAGTCCTTTCTTTAAAACACAACACGTTGGTCCAATGTTACATTTGACGTAAACCGAATATCAGACTTGAAAATGCCGAAATCTGAGAACAAACATTAGCGTAAATAAATCGCCAAAGAATTTACCTATCGCTAAACTTTAAAGAGGACTAAAAACTCATTAAAGAAATATATATTAAAGAATAACGAATACAATAATATAACAGCCATAAACCGACGTACGATATTACTTGGTTCCAAAGGCTGTGACATAATCCGAGTTTTGACGGTAACACGACGTAATGACAAACATTTCTTTATAATTTTACGATAAAAATATTCTATTATACTATATATACGTTTGAATGTATTTCTTTCTTTTTATCTTAGGTTCTTTTTGGCTTCTTAGGTGTGTGCTCTCAATACAAATAGTTTGCTCAGCAAAAAATACAGGAATAACAATCTATTTTTGATTTAACAAGATAGATTTATTTTCTTTAGAGTTAGTGCAATTTAAACGGTCTTTCATTGATGGCTTAACACCACGAAGAAGGGAAATTCTCTTTTAAAATATTATTGAATTTTATATGTTTCCAGACTTTTGAAAAGTTTTTGAAAATCACGTGCTGAGTGTTAAAATGCGTGCTGAATATATAGAAAAGAATGCATGTTTTATTGCTTTTGTTTAGGAGGATAAATTTTTAGTTAAGTAATACATATGAATTTTAAAAAAATATCTAATTGTACTTGTTATATAATACATGAGAAATTATTTAAGATTATTTCAACCAGTTTATTATTACAAAAGTATCGAAGTATTCTGTGTCTCCATCGAGTGAACGTACTTTCACTTCACCGGATGGAGATACAGATGACTTCAAGATTGTAGCAGGAGTACTACAAGGGGACACACTAGCCCAATACCTCTTTATCATCTGTGTAGACTACGTGCTTAAAACATCGATCGATAAAATCAGAGAAAGCGGCTTAGAGATGACAAAGAAAAGAAGCAGAAGGTACCCAGCAAAAACAATTACCGACGCCGACTACGCCGATGACATAGCGATTCTGGCAAATACACCCATCCAAGCCGAAATACTACTGCATAGTTTGGAACAAGCCTCCATGTCAATGCACACAAAACTCAATACATCTGCTTTAATCAAACAGGTGACATTTCCACACTAGACTGAAGCTCTCTGAAACTAGTTGACAAGTTCACCTACCTTGGAAGCAGTGTTCATCAACTGAAAAAGACATCGACACGCAGCTAACGAAGGCATGGACAGCTATCGATAGGCTTTCGGTCGTATGGAAGTGTCGATACTGCTATATGGATGTACTACTTGGACGCTAACAAAACGACTGGAGAAAAAGCTAGACGGCAATTACACAAGAATACTGTGGGCAATACTGAACAAGTCCTGGAGGCAACACCCCACAAGGCACCAACTATACGGACACCTACCTCTCATCACGAAAACTATCCAAATTAGACGAACCAGACATGCAGGGCATTGCTGGAGAAGCAGGGACGAGCTCATATATAATGTACTCCTATGGACCTCCACATATGGCCGTGCAAAAGCAGGACAACCAGCTCGAACATACATACATACAGCAGCTATGTGGTGATACGGGATGTAGCCCTAAAGACCTGGGAGAAGACTAGCAAGAAGTGGCGACAGAGGGTCAGGGATATCCGTGCTGGCGGCACGACATGATGATAATGATGGTCATTATTACAAATGAAGTTGATAAAATTATTTCCTCAAGTTAATTAATACATATGAATTTTTAAAAAATCTATTTGTTCTTGTTAAATAATAAATAAGAAGTTATAAGAAATTATTTCAACCAGTTTATTAATACAAATAAAGTTAATAAAATCATTTTGTCTACTTAATAAATACACATGAAGTTATTAAAATATATTTCTACTAGATAATTGATAGATAAAAATATCTCTATTTGTTAATTAGTAAATATGAAGGTAATAAATTTAATAAAGTATTTTTTACGGATATATTAACACATATGGAATCATATATGTACGATTTGGCACTAAATATCCCACAAGTCTTATACAAAATAACCAACTAACAAACAATTTTTTTAATAAGAAAAGTATTTACCTAAAAACGTTTACAAATCATATGTATATATATATATATATATATATATATATATATATATATAAAATAATAATAAATAATAGCCCTTATGTTAAAAAAAACCGGAAAGTGATTTGAAGATGAAAATATACTACGAATCACTGTCAAGGAGAAAAAATATATATTGGAAATAAAAGAAAAGGCCAAACTTGTCATACCAATTGAAAAAAATCAAATGACACGCAATTGGTTGGTCAAAAAAAAAAAAACGCCGTTAGGGCTGCTAAGCTACAATGCAAAAAAAGTGCTCAATACTAAGTAGAGTAAAATATTAACGATAATTACTTAGTGAGTCAGGAACTAACCTTCTTTAATTTCGCTTAAACGGCTCATCAGAATACCTAATCCGTTGTGATTAATACCCTGATGAGCCGAAACTATAGGTGAAACTATAGTCGGTTAGTTCCTGACTCACTAAGTAATTATCGTTACTATATATATATTACATTCCAGGTTCAAAAAATTTGTATAAACAGATTAACAGTGACATCATTGGTAACGAAAGAGGGGTAACTCTACTAAAATAGTAAAATGAACGAGGGCTCTATACCCCCGTTTTTAACTGATTTCCGGTGTATAAACTTGAAAAGCGCCGGACGAAAGGGCCCTTGTTCAGTTTCCTATTTTAGTATACTTCCCTCTCTTTCGTTACCATTGATGTCTCTGTTTATATATATATATATATATATATATATATATATATATATATAAAGATTTGGCATTAAATAAGCCACTGGGTTTAGTATGTTATAAAACAAAATAACTAACTTAAGAACTATTCTGTTAATAACAAAATATTTACCAAAAAAAGTTCGTTAACAAATCAAATATATATAAAAGATTTGGCATGAAATAAATAGCAAGAGTCGGTCTGCTATAAAACAGTAAAACAAAAATTACATGCGAAATTTGCATGAAAACCGGATAGTACATATGTCAAATGACATTTTTGAGAATAAAAGAAAAATACTAGAGCCTAGCTTGAGGAATAAAAAGAAATAAGCTGTGTAGACAAGAGTTATTGTATAAAATAGACGCAAAAAGAAGAGACAAAAACCACCTTACAACAAAACTGAGTGAAATTAAAATCTAAAGACTTAAAATAAGCAAAGCTTAAAAAGAAATCAATGAACATACATTCCCACAGTAAAGGTACGGCTGTCTGCTTTTTTTTTTCATTTGGTTTGATTTTATGGCATATCAAGAATTGTTGGTAATTTAATGCTTGTTTGTTCACCAATGGCCCGGGAGACCTGGGTTCAATCTCAGGTCGAGTCATACCAAAGACTCAAAAAATGGTACTTGATGCCTCCTTGCTTAACACTCAGCATTATAAGGTACGGATCAAGGGTAAAGTGGAGCAATCCTGGGAAAGGAGTAGCGCCCTTCCCAACACCTTGGTGTTGTAGCTATCGAAAAGGGAGCCTTCGGGTCACCCTCGACTATGGTCGCCAACTTATTATATATTAAGTATATGATTTGTAGACACATTTTGACGATACGCACAGTTAAATGAACAAACGATTCTATTTCTAACAATTCAATATAATATAAGTCATAAAAGTGAAATGTTTCCAAGTATTGCTTTTTATCACTAACAATTTAATTAAACATCAATTATTTGTTGACACAGTTAAATATCAAACGATTCTATTTCAAACAATTCAGTTTAGTATACGTCATAAAAGAGAAATGGTTCCAAGTATTACTTTCCACCACTAACACTTTAATTAATCATCAATTGTTTGTTGACAAAGTTAAAGGATCAAACAATTATATTTCAAACAATTCAATTTAATATAAGTTATAAAAGTGACAAGGTTTCAAGTATTGCTTTCCATCACTAACAATTTAATCAAACATTAATTGTTTGCTGACAGTTAAATAATCAAACAATTCTTTATCAAACAATTTAGTTTAGTACAAGCAATTTGTTTGGACTCAGTTTAAGTGTCAAACAATTTTATTTGACCCATTGATAGGAACCTATCAGGCGCTCCTCTTCCGGTGCCAAGTGGGCCTGGGAGCATTGGTAATGAAGGAGTACCCAATATTTCCTAAAGTTCCAGCGTTACAGAAGACTCCCCATCAGATTGTTTACTGTCATATACAGGACACTCGTTGAGGGGAGGTTTTACCCGTCGGCAGAAATGCAGTCGGTGGATTCCACAGTCCAGCCAACCGGACTCTACAGTCTGTTTCAGATTTTTAACTACAATCCCTCAGAGGTCAAATTTTATTGATTTTGTTCCAATTTAAAAAAAAAAAAGTATTACTAGAATATGTTTTAGAGGTTCCAGAATTTTTATCAAAGGTTACACTCTTTTGCAAGTTATTTATTCTAGTTTTACGGTGTTTCTCTTATTCTAAGGGGGTGTCCTCGTGGTGTTATTGTTAAAGTGATGGACTGCAGAATCGTAGTGTGTGAGTTCGAGCTCCAGCCGCGCTATTATATTCACTTTCGGACAAATACCCCAGGTAATGGTATTATCCTCCCAGCTCTCGGTTAAATAGTACTGGTACTGTTCTTCTTGAAAGATGGCTTTGGCATTAAATAACCTACAAAGGTTGCTATGTCATTAAACAAAGAAACTCTTATTTGAAGTTATTTTCAAAGCTTTGCACGATTGACGTGAAAAATTGGGGTAAATCACGGCTTTTGGAACGAATTGATGACGCAGGTCACGGTATGACTGCACATGTACGCAATCTCCCGAAACCAGTTACATAAATTCATTCATTCGAATCCAGTTTTAGATTTTCTCCTACACCCTGTAAATGGTCGTGGGAGGGGGTGAATATGCTGCTGTGTATCCCCTACGGAAAGGTAAGACGTCCACCAGAAAGTGGTGTCCTGAATAGAACAGAGCTGTATCTTGTCATAAGGCTTAAGTTCTGGAGTGTGAAGTATCCCTTTGTTTTCACCCTGACTCGGAGTGGTTGAGCCATTTCTAGCTCAAAATGAACAGCTCAGTCAACAATTCAGGATTATCGTAATTTGTTACTTGAAAACATGCATCAAGCATGCCTAAAACTGAGACTTCTTTGACATTTTATATGGCTATCTATTCCTACCGGCCACGTGCAATTTTAAACAAATCCTGGAACAAATATCCTACAAAACAGCAGCTTCATGGTTTCTTATGTCTCATCTAAAGTAGACTGTTAGCCAAGTAGACTGTCCGGGCGACCGGGGATCAATCCCAGGTCGAGTCATACCAAAGACTCAAAAATGGTACTTGATGCCGACTTGCTTAACACCCAGCATTTTCAGGTAACTTTCGAGGGTAAAGTGGAGCAATCCAGGGAAAGAAGTAGCGCCGACCCCAACTGCTCGGTGTAGCAGCTATTGAAAACCGAGCCTCCGGGTTACTCTCGACTAAGGTCGCCCACTAACGTCCCATCTCACAAACCATCCAAATAAGACGAACAAGAAATACAAGGAACTGCTGTTGAAATAAGGACAAACTCACAAGCAATTTTCATTATTGGAAGCCTGTGTTGGCCAACCAGTAAATGATTCTATTTATCAGTGCTGTGTGGGCACTGAATACCATCTAGAGGTCTTCCGAATTCACACATGACGTTCTATCATCGACACCTAAGCATGGAGGCACAGGAGTTGGCTGACCAATGAAAACGTACATTCAACTGCTCTGCATGGGCACCTGATGCCATCTTGAGGACCTACCAGGAGTGATGGAACGATAGGGACAGATGAGATATAATGTGTTAATGGAAACAGTACGCTTTAAAGTTGTCGATGATGGTCATGATTCACAACCTTTATGATATTCACAATGTGTTTTCTTTCATTTATCAAACAAAACCTATTTGGGTCATCGGTCAATAAAAATCAAGTACAGTATGGATGGAAAATGATGTAACTGTATCTGATATATTTGAACATTTTGTCAAGGAAAAATCTGATTAAATGTACAAGCTGGTCTACCTATGAATATCTATCTATCTATCTAGCGATCAGACTCACTCAGTTCTTAACTAAGGTTCCACAACGTCCAATCTATCTATCTATCTATCTATCTATCTATCTCAGTCTTTTCTTATCTATCTATCTATCTATCTTATAATATAATATAATCTTATGGTACGTACAAAATTTAGATCTTGCTTTTGTTCGCCAATGGTCCGGGAGACCTGGGTTCAATGCCAAGTTGAGTCATACCAAAGACTTTAAAATGGTACTTGATACCTCCTTGCTTAACACTCAGCAATATAAGGTACGTATTAAGGGTAAAGTGGAGCAATCCAGGGAAAGGAGTAGCACCCTCTCCTACACCTCGGTGTAGCAGCTATTGAAAAGGGAGCCTTCTAAAAATTTCCGGATATCTCTTGGAACTATTTAAACGGTTTAAAGTATTCTTATCAAATATTAATACAACTGTTTAATAATAAGCATTTGTTTGCATTCTCACTTAATACAAATGTAAATCTTATGGTACGTACAAAATTTAGATCTTGCTTTTGTTCGCCAGTGGTCCGGGAGACCTGGGTTCAATCCCAAGTCGAGTCATACTAAAGACTTTAAAATGGTACTTGATACCTCCTTGCTTAACACTCAGCAATATAAGGTACGTATTAAGGGTAAAGTGGAGCAATCCAGGGAAAGGAGTAGCACCCTCTCCTACACCTCGGTGTAGTAGCTATTGAAAAGGAAGCCTTCTAATCGCCCTTGACTAAAGGGAGACAACTTTACTTTACTTACTTGAATAGCATACTCATGTTTAGAATTATTAGAATATTTCAAATCTGATTTAAATATTTAAAATTTAGAACTTTAAAAATATTTTAATCGTTTTTATAGTGTTTTATTTATGAGTAAGCTATTAAAGGCAATATCTAATATTAATAATATGCATCAAGTATTCTTATTTATCAATGCTTCTATTTAATAATAAGCATTAAAATCATTAGCAGTATTATCAACTGTTGAAATTTGTAAATTTGGCTGTTAATGTCTTCTCGAATATGATTGCCTGCTTTGATTATATATATATATATATATATATATATATATATATATATATATATATATGTCTTCTCGAATATGATTGGCTGTTTTGATTTATACATTTATATATATATATATTTCCACCAGGACTATGAACCTTATTCCCCTCTCCTACAGTTATCATCTCCCGATCTTATTTTCTTTTCAGCTTTCGACCACAAAGCACTGCTTGGCTCGCTCATTTTGCTTTGTGAGGACTTAATGTTATTCGTCTTTGACTTTAGGCAGTTTTTTCTTAAAAAAGGTGGCTTGAATATAGGGCCTATTACTCGCTTAGGCTAAGCCTCATTTCCTTACACGTTTTTTCTTTCGTTACGTATTGAAACAATAAGCCTACTACAGGTTAATTGTGATTTTAACATGCAATCCCCTTCAAAAGAAAGTTGAGTTTAAGATCTGGAGGTGGAATTATTGGACTTTTTTGCCGAAAAGAGAAGATGTTGGCCGGGACAGCAGATTCGGTAAATACCTCCGTAGACTTTACAGAAAAAAATTCAAGTTGAACCAGAAAGATATTCATCTCTGGGAGGAGGAAGCGGTGGTCTACTTGAACTTCACTTAAAGAAAAAGTAAACTTCATTTCCAACAAGTTTACATAGGAAAGTAGAAGAACACGGCTGTCAACGTTGATTCCACGCTAGAAGGAGACGCCGAACAAAGAACAAACCCGAAAAATTGGCTACAAAAAGAAATTTGACATAAAATGCCAAAGAACTGTTCGTTTGAATAAAAATGGAATTGTCATAAAATAGCTTACAATGGTTGATGTACCATAAAACCCAAACAAGCACACCAACAAGGCTTGCCTATAGCTCAGTGGATTGAGGAGCTGGAGTGTTTATTCAGACTACTTCACCAAAGTAAACAGGACACGTGTGTGTATCTCGTAATTTGCCATCTGTGCTATTTCTTGCTCTCAAGGACGACAAAACCAGTGAGTTGCAAGGAAAAGCAACTACGAATCATTGATGACAATTTACATATGTTAATCTGTGGAAAGTGTTCATATATATTTGAACGATCAGATATACACAAGTCAAAACTGTTTAAACTGATTTTTCATGGAAATATTATTCTTACAAGAAAAATATATTTAATTGTTTTTCCAATCAAGGTAAAATTCAACCGAAAAACAGCATAATGAAAAAGCGAGGTATTGCTAGAAAGTCAGAAACACCAGGACCAAGAGGAGTTCGTTTCTTTTTTTTTCTTTTTCTAACCGTCTCAAAATATATAACGTTTTGCTCGGTGACGATAACAAGATTGAATCGGAAATATTGTTACAGTTTATAACTCCAAACTAACAAAAATAACCGAAAATGTATGAAGATACCAAGAAAGCAGAACTTAGATTTTGATGATTGTCAATTTAACGATATATATATATATCAAGCGGAAGTGTTGGTAACAATATATATATATATATATATATATATATATATATATATATACCAACACCTCCGCTCAGGCAGGATATGACACAAGGTCAATTTTTAAGCGGAATTTAACAGGTCTGAATTCAGAGTTTTCCTTCTCCTTGACTAGTTGCCTCACCAAGGCTGAAGAACACAGTCTGCCCTACAATATACCCATAGCTGGAGGGAAAATGATTGGATTCCTACCTTTCCCAAGGTTATTAGTGCTATATAAAATGCAATCAGTCTCGTCTAGGATTTGAACTCGTGGCGCCGTGTCCATTTCCTACGACGATACCCATTACACCAAAGGCACCTACATTTTATATATATATATATATATATATATATATATAATGAAAAATTACACAAAATTATATTCCAAATAAAACTTTCATCAACTGCAATTCCATAAAATAATACCTAAACTAAAAATAAACGAACTACATGAAAACAATCAACCGCAAACGTATGCTGAGTCAAAAGAAAAAAACACCAACAGAATTCCTTAAGCTAAACGTAACAGTGCTCAGTACACTAAATAGAGCGAAATATAAATGCCAACAGAATCAGAAAAAATCTTCCAAGATTTCACCTAACCGGATCATCTGAATGGATCTGTAAGAATCGACCTGATGATCTGTTTGGTTGAAAACTATGTTGATTTTTCTGACTCTTTAGGCAATATATATATACGAGGTGCATTCAATAAGTTTCTAGACTTGTTTCGTATGGACATTTCAAATTGTCGCAGACACTTGAAAATTTAGAATATTATTGCTATCCATTTTATGAGATGACTGACCAATTTTTATGATTTCAGGTTCAAATGAACAGCTAAAGCAGCGATTGGAATATATCCTACTAAAGTCTGATTGTCACAGCTGGTGAATTTCAAAAATGCAATCTGACACTTTAGAAGAACGATATGCAACGATAGTCTGCCCTACTATTTACCCATAGCTGGAGGGAGAATAATTGGATTCATACCTTTCCAAAGGATATTATTGCTATGTGAAATGCAATTAGCAGGATTTGAACTCGTGTCACCGTCTCCATTTCCTAAGACGATAACCATTACACCAAGGGCACCTCCACTTTATATTTGACACGTACCTTATAATGCTGAATGTTATATAAGGAGGTATCAAGAAAAATATATTTAATTGTTTTTCCAATCAAGGTAAAATTCAACCGAAAAACAGCATAATGAAAAAGCGAGGTATTGCTAGAAAGTCAGAAACACCAGGACCAAGAGGAGTTCGTTTCTTTTTTTTTCTTTTTCTAACCGTCTCAAAATATATAACGTTTTGCTCGGTGACGATAACAAGATTGAATCGGAAATATTGTTACAGTTTATAACTCCAAACTAACAAAAATAACCGAAAATGTATGAAGATACCAAGAAAGCAGAACTTAGATTTTGATGATTGTCAATTTAACGATATATATATATATCAAGCGGAAGTGTTGGTAACAATATATATATATATATATATATATATATATATACCAACACCTCCGCTCAGGCAGGATATGACACAAGGTCAATTTTTAAGCGGAATTTAACAGGTCTGAATTCAGAGTTTTCCTTCTCCTTGACTAGTTGCCTCACCAAGGCTGAAGAACACAGTCTGCCCTACAATATACCCATAGCTGGAGGGAAAATGATTGGATTCCTACCTTTCCCAAGGTTATTAGTGCTATATAAAATGCAATCAGTCTCGTCTAGGATTTGAAGCCAAAACAATGGCAACCAATTCAGATGAAGTCAGATAAAATGGTCAATCGCAACCCAGGTGCAGATATGATTGTTATGTGAAAATGTAAAAGAGAGAACTGAAAAAAAAATGATTTTTTCTTTTTCCTAGAAAGACTGAGTAACTTGTTTGACGTGACTTTTCGGCCACATGCTAAAAAAGACCGCGCACTGGAAAAGTAGCCGTAGTGGCCGCAACGTTAAAGTGGGTGGAAATACCTTCCTCTTTGAGTAATGGTCACTGAGAGTCACCGTCGAAGTAGGAGATAAGAAACATGAATGGAATTAATTACTGAAATCTAATAAAGAAGAAAACCGGTGATAAAATACGCCCACCTGGAAATAAGAAAAAGAATTATATTGACCGAGATTTTTCCCGTAGACGGCAGACAGACAGTAACGTGGGCAGATAGCCGGATCGGCTAGGATTTGATCCTTCATCGGATCAATAATCGGTTAGTGGTCAAAGTAGACGACTGGGTCACACGAGAAAACTGTAAGGACAGCAATTAAAAAAGATTTAAGTTCAGACCTTAACCTACCTGATTATGCTATATGGGGAGTTTGAGAAATCAAAACAAATACGCCTTTCTATCAAAATATTGGTTCGAGTAAGACCACTCTAGAGAGAAAATGGAATAAGGTGTCTGAAGAATTTATTTCGAACGCATTCAAATCGTTTCGAAGGCGTGTTGGTACAATACTTGAAAAAAAAAAGGTGACCATATTAAGGAAATTTATCTTTTGTCTCTGATCTTACTTTACTTATTTTTTAAAGTAAAATAATTCATGTTTTTTATAGAGTCATTTATTATTTTGCTAGAATATTCCTAATTATTTTTTCGCATTCAGTATATATATATATATATATGTAAATTTGGCGACCTTAGTCGAGGGTGACCCGGAGGCTCCATTTTCAATAGCTACTACACTGAGGTGTAGGGGAGCGTGCAACTCCATTCCCTGGATTGCTTTACTTTACCCTTGATCCCCACCTTATAATGCTGAGTGTTAAGCAAGGCGGCATCAAGTGCCATTTTTGAGTCTTTTTTATGACTCGACCTAAGATTTAATCCCGGTCTCCCGGACTATTGGCGAACACTCTACTCATTAGGGCAATGGCCCAGCCCATGTATATATATATATATATAGTGATGGAAAAAGTACAGGACATCTCATTAAATTATTAATCATTTTCTCCTTACTGCACAAATTCCTCTGAAAATGTGTGTGTGGTACCTAGATCCAGTGGGCGTTATTATACATATTCGATTTTATAAATACTTTCCAACAAAAAAAAACGTAATTAAGAAAAATACGTCATCGAGGGTAGAAATAAGGAAAAGACAGTTTCGAAAATTTGTATTGAACAGCAAAATTGAAAAAAATCATCAATATTTACATTTATTCTCTTTCAATTGTACTACTTCAACACACTTGTTTTGGATTGAATCAATTAGTTGTTTTTAACTTTTAGATGAAATTTAATTCCAAAACTATTTAATGCAAGATTTTAAAGTTTCTCCATCTTCAAATTGACGTTTATTTTTGTATACTCTTCTTGACAAAATTTCTGCTGGGTGTAAATCTTGAGATTAATAAGTCAATCCAAAACTTCAATATTTTTTTTGTTTTAAACCTGTCTTTCGTAAGATTTCAAGTGTGCATGGTTGCGTTTTCCTGTTGAAAAATGTCATTACTGGTGTCTAGACGATTCATAAATGGGAATACTTTTTCCAACATATTGATATATCGAGCAGAGTTTTGTTTCCTTTCCATCGCTACTAAATCAGCCTTTCTAGACGCAGAAAAAGATCTCCCACACATAAAAGATCCTGCATCAAATTGCCTTTTTGAAAACAGCTGCTTTTTCATTTTTAAATCATGCCAAGAACGCTGGGAGCCGTCGGGCTCATCCAAATGAAACTTTTTCTCATCAGAAAACACCTCGGTTTCAATTCCACCTTTGTCAACGTTACATTTTTCTTTATCCAATCTACTCGCATCTTGTGTTCAGCCGGGGTTGTCTTCTTGTTTCGAAGAACGAGATTTGGTGATTCATGGAGAAGTTGATGAATACTTCTTGAAGTGATGGGTAAATTCTGAGAATACTGCAGATCTCTTGAGCTTGATTGTCCTTTAGAAACTTCTCGAAAAAGCCGACATCTGAATGGATTTGTAATTTTAGGTGGACAACCTGGACATTTTCAGGTACCATAGGATTCAGTGTCCTTTGATAATTTCTCACAACGGTTTGGAACCTTGACTGTTCTCTTGCAATGAAACTCATAGATTTTCCTTTCGGTTTATAGGAAAAATTTGCCCTTTTTTATTTTCATTAAGTGGGGTTCCAAGATATTTTGCAGTAACTGCATTCAATTATGCCATGTTTAAAAAAGGACTCAAATGGCTTAAAATTATGATAAGAGTCTTTTTAAAAATCTGCACATGCATTCATTCTTTCTTTGGCATTCTGATATCCAATTTTTCAAAACTGTCTTATAATTTTTTCCATCCTCAAAAACGAAGTTTTGTAACTAATTTTTTTTGTGTGTGGAAAGATGTTACAAAAGCGTATATGTATACTAATACCCATCGGATCTAGGTGCCACACACAACATTTCAGAGGAATTTGTGGTGTAATAAGATGATTAACAATTTAATGGTGTGTCTTATACTTATTTCCACCACTATATATATATATATATATATATACAGTAGTGGAAATAAATTTGAAGAGAAAATTTATATTTTAAAATATAAGTACCCCGATAAGTTATTAAATAAGAGAAGCGAATTGATAGCTAGATGTTGACATAAGACTAAATTTAAACAATAAAAATTTAAAAACAGAAATAAATAGTGAAACCAGGAAAAAAAAAGTATCCAACATATGCACATAAAAAATAGGTAGCTAATTAAATGGTATCGAAATTGATACAAGCATTAATATTTTTCTTAAAAGTTAATTATCGAATTTAACATGAAAAGAAAATAAACTAAAGGAATAAATAAAAAAGTTTAATTACCGTAATTATAACTGATAGAAGAAATTTGAAAAATTAAAATAAAAACGGAAATTCAATAAAACGAGGAGGTTACTCCTTAATCTCGTCCCCCCTACACCCCACGTGTTTATTCTGGCTTTAAATTTAAATTCAAATTCAAATCTAAATTTGAATTTAATTAATTATCCATTGGGTCTGAAGAAGTCCTGTATTAATTTTTTTTTCTTCATGTTTTTTGGTTCACACCAGAAACTGAAAATATGGGACCGAAATTAATTTATAATCGTGAATTAACCGGTCTTTGGGTTTTTTCTTAAAGATATATATATATATATATATATATATATATATATATATATATATATATTCATTGAAATATTCAGTTTATGAGCCAGGTCTTCGCTTATATTCTAAATTGTATTATTATTTTCTTTCTTAATCTTTCACTTCACCTCCAAGTTAACTTGAATTGTTAAACAATTTAATTCTCTCATCGACGTAGCGGTCTTCCCTGTTTTCATTTCTGGTTTCTTGAATACTGCTTGACAAACGCATGTGTACACTTCTCGTCAGTGAAAATATATATATATATATATATATATATATATATATATATATATATATATATTTGCCTACCCAACAGTTTTAAGATTTATTTTGACAGGTAAACTGCATACTTATGCTAAACTGAATTGTTTTGATATTTAACTGTGTGTAAAAAATTTTTACTTATACAGAACTGAATTGTTTGAAATTGAACTTTTTGACTAGATTGAATAGGTTGAAATAGAAATGTTTTTGACAATTAAACCGCGTACACATTCTAAACTGAATTGTTTGAAGTAGAACTGATTATTTGTAAAAAATGTATTTGGCGTTAAATAACCTCCAAAAGTTGATATGCCATAAAACCCAACCAAACAAACAAACACACAAACCAAACCATACCATACCATATCTAAATATTTCCTATGTTCCTTTTCTCTAAGCATTTTAATGCTTTCCTTATTTGATGGTTTCTCTGTTTCTCTTCTCGTTTAAGAAAAGAGACATTTTTAATTCCATATTACATATTACATATTAATTCCATTTATTACATATCATTTCCAATTAATTCCATATTACTTCCATATTGTATATTGATTCCGCTTAATTCCAAATTATTATGAGACATTTTGAATTCCATATTACATTCCCCTATCCTGGCTGTATATCCTTACTGTTTGGATCTGGGTGTCTAGTTCATATTCAGTTTTTCCAAATATATCATCCATGTACATAAAGTGATTTATCTTTTCTTGTAATTTACGATATTTTTAGCGTCCTATGCATTTCTCAAGTATATCTTCTTCTTCTTCTTCTTCTTCTTCTTCTTCTTCTTCTTCTTCTTCTTCTTCTTCTTCTTCTTCTTCTACACATTTTCCTAAACCTTATTCTCGACCCTGTATACTTTCTCATAAATCTTCTCCTCGTCCTTATCCTCCTTCTTTTTCTTCTTCACCAACAACACTTTATCATAAACGTTGTTGTTGTTGTTGTTGTTGTTGTTGTTGTTGTTGTTGTTGTTGTTGTTGTTCTTCTTCTTCTTCTTCTTCTTCTTCTTCTTCTTCTTCTTTATCTACTGCACTATTTCCTAAATCTTCTTCTTCTCGACCCAGCATACTTTCTCATAAACTTCCTCTTCCTCCTCTTTCTTCTTTTACTTCTTCACGTAGGAAACTTTAGCATAAACCTTCTTCTTCTTCTTCTTCTTCTTCTTCTTCTTCTTCTTCTTCTTCTTCTAATTATTATTATTATCATTATCAGTAGCAGTAGCAGTAGTAGTATTTACTCCCACCAGCGTTTCTCTTTGCGACCTTTGATCATATCTATAATTTAATTTGGAGGCTTTCTTAATAGCACTTGAATTTTCAAAGGTTTCCCCACCCCGAATTCACCGGATTTATCTGACTAGCTTTCCCGCCTTCTATTTGTACTAGAAAACCTGACCAGTTGAAAAGCGTATCCGCCCATCTTTTGAAACACCTCACTGGTAATCACCCCACTATCAAGACAGCCGATATATGCAAATCTTGCACATTATGTACGCCGTCCTGAAATGTTAATATCGAACCATATGAATTGATTCTAGATTGTATGAATATGAACACATACACATAAACATATGATTGGTTTGGTTTCGTTTGGTTTAGTTTTATAGCACAGCAACCATTGAAAGTTATTAAAAGCCGAATCTATTTTTATGCATAAAAACAGTTCTATTTCAAACAATTCAGTTTAGCATTAGAACAGTGTTTAAATCTCAAAAACATTTCTATTTCAAACAATTCAGTTTAGCATTAGCACACAGTTTCGTTCTGTTAGACACATTGACAGAAGTGCTACTACTACAAGCCTGAGTGGACCTGGGAGCAATGGAAATGAATGTGTGCTCTGCATTCCTGACAGCTCCAGCATTATCGAAGCCTTTCCATCAGATTGTTTAGTGTCATATCCAGGAAACACATTGAGGGAGTTTTACCCCTCTGCAGAGATACAGTCGGTGAATTCTGCAGCTCCAACTGACTGGGGCAAGCATTACTGGAGCCTCACCATCAGATTACTTAATATAATATCCAGGACATACATTGGGGCGTCTTACTCCTCTACAGCGATGCAGTCGATTTATTCTACAGCCCCAACAGGACACACGTTGAAGTGGGGGTTTCTTACCGCTTGTAAATATGCTGTCGTTAGATTCTACAACCCCAGCCGACGGTATATGAATGTAAGTACGTAAAACGTCTTAGTCTGCGAGACATAGAATAACCTGGATGCATCCTCTTTAGATGAGTATCCTGGTATGACACTAAACTGCATCCGATGGTGAGGCTCCATTTCCAGAGTTTAAGTGTTATATACAATTTTATTAGCGTTATTCCCTGGTCCACATTTTCTTGGAGCTTTAGGACCAGTCAGGTCTCATGTATGAGTCAATTAGGTCTCGCTGAAACTTATTACAATTAGATAGGAATAAGAAGCCTCATCTCAAAATGATTCCAATTAAAAAAAAAAAGACAATTACAAATTCGGTACGGACCCGACTATGGAAGACCTGAAAAAGAGAACAAATAATTGGATTTATAAGACAAAAAAATCCATCCTTGATCGCCCTTCGGGGCCCGTGCCTTCCATAGTTGTTGTCTATCCCACCATGGAAGGCAGTAATTACTACCAAGATGAGGACAAAAAGTCCGCAATAAATAAAAAAATTAATTCTCAAAAGAATAGGGATTTACAGGGATGAACTTACCAATTTGCAATTATAAACCCCTTTATTACAGAATCAGATTGGATCTGTATATATATATATATATATATATATCCCTAGTTTTCAGGTATCGTAAATCTGGCAGAATGCCTGACTGAATGTGATGGCCAAAATTGATCTAATGGGGACCCATGCACGAATTGTAACTCATTCCTGGCCGAAACAAAAAAAAATGCTTGGTCTCTTAGGCATTCAACATTTTAGGGCGTCTCAGGTGCCAAGCGCAGAACTCAGCCCAACCAAGTCGGTATTGCCTGGAGGGGAAGCCTCTCGGGACCTGGCAATTAATTTAATCACATATACATAGCATAACGGCAGGTAGCCCCCGGAGAAAACAGGCAGGGCAAGCCGAAGTTAATAATGTGTAAAGTGGATTATCTAAACATTAATCCATTATTGTCGAAGAACTGCAGTGGTACTATTCACTCCATAGCTAGTGGGATAAAGGGTTTCATATTCTTCCCAATAGTATTTGTCCGAAAGTTTAGTAACAGTTCAACTGAAGTTTGTGCCATCCAGAACGTTAGCCACTACGCCACACAGACGAATGATGTGTCAGTCACATATAACCAGTTCAAAATATATGGCTCATATCTAATGAACAAGCGATAAGATGTTAAATCATTTCGTCGTTTAAAAGGAGCTATCGTATTCGTGATTTCCTCTTAGACAACTAAACTCATCTTTCCGATTAAAAACAATTAAAGCATTTAAATGTTCCTTTAAACGTAAAGTTCGCGAATTCTTTTTTTATATAACATATGGCATGAATTTTCGGTTCGTTCCTAGTGACCCCGTGTGCTTTGGCAAGTCAGATTTAGAGTGCCAAGAATCGAGAGTTGAGCAAGGGATAGGCAGCCGGTCAGAGGCGTCTCAGACGTCTCTGACAATACCGCTTGCAAAGGGTGCAAGTGTTGGCACCCCCTGGCTCCCGGAAGAAGATAGGGGACAAGAAAAAGCCCCCCCTCTGAATATATTTCTCTTCCTCTATCTCTCAAACTAACTACAAACTGTGTGTCCCTTTCGAGAATAAAATGAGAGATATATCTTTATCATATTTACCCAACCCCTCCGCTCGGGCAGGATATGACACAAGGTCAATTTTTTAAGCGGAGTTTAACAGGTTTGAATTCAGAGTTTTCCTTCTCCTAGACCTCACCAAGGCTGAAGAACTAGTCTGCCCTACTGTTTACCCATAGCTGGAGGGAGAATAATTGGATTCATACCTTTCCCAAGAGTATTAGTGCTATGTGAAATGCAATCAGTCCCATCCAGAGTTTGAACTCGTGTCACCGTGTCCATTTCCTACGACGATAACGATTACACCTTTGGAAGTGCCCGTAGTTTAATGGTTTTCGTCGTAGGAAATGAACACGGCGACTCGAGTTCAAATCCTGGACGAGACTGATTGTATTTCACATAGCTCTAATACCCTCGAGAAAGGTATGAATCCAATTATTCTCCCTCCAGCTATGGGTAAATTGTAGGGGAGACTAGGTTCTTCAGCCTTGGCGTGGCAACTAGTCTAGGAAAAGGAAAACTCTGAATTCAACCCTGTTAAACTCCGCTTAAAAATTGACCTTGTGTCATATCCTGCCCAAGCGGAGTGGTTGGGTAAATATGATAACGATTACACCTTTATAAAGAAGTGTTTCCTTCGATCATTGCATTTCGGAAATCATGTTTGATTGTGTATAGAACATTTTCTCATACATCTACCCAGAAGGGCAAAAATGCCAGTACCTTTATTGCATTCTGTCTCGGACCCTTGGAAAAGGTATGAACCCTGTAATCAATTAACCATAGGTTTTACAAGGATATTTTGGGTGTTAAATTACTCACGAAACATTAAACAAAGAAACCAAGCCAAACCACGAAGTAAAACAAAAAATCAAAAATGTTGGATAGACTGTGCTTTTCAGCTTTGATTCCAAAAATGACCAAAAAATCTCTGACTTCAGTCTTTAGTGGGTTAGAGAAGGGAAAAATAAAATAGAAATAAAACAAAAAATATCCAAAAGTGTAGCAGTTCCCAGAAACCTCTGATAGGAAGCGAGATCCGCTCATGCCTGAAAAGCAAGACTTATCGGCGCTAAAGAGGAACACTCTATCATTCAGTAGTGACCACTTGGACTGGATAGAAGGTCTTCTCTCCTGTTGCTGGTGGAGAAAACCGCATGTCCGATTACAGGAAGCTGGCTCACTCTTCCACCAGTAATAGGCGTCTCTACTTACATACTTCACAAAAACATCCTCAGGAAATAACAATATAAAGAGATAAAACGGATTAAAAAGATGAAGATGAAGAAGAAAAGGGCAAGAAAGAAGAAGAAGAAGAAGAAGAAGAAGAAGAAGAAGAAGAAGAAGAAGAAGAAGAAAGAGAGTCGACTTTCTTTTACTTTAAATTCTTCACTTTGGATTACTTTGTTTCTCAATTTCTCTCTCTCTCTCTTTCTCTTTCTCAATATATATATATATATATATATATATATGTATATATATATAAATACATAATGTCTGTCCCAATGAACCCGTAGGCGAGAAACTGCCACGTATCAAGCACAGCTGACCCTGTTTTGACACTATACTAACTTGAATATATGTGTATTTATTAATCCCACCGTACGGGCAGGATGTTACACAAAGTCAAGTTTTAAGTTTAACATGTTGGGATTCAGAGTTTTATTTCACCTAAACTGGTTGACTTACCAAGGTTGAACAACCCATTCTACTCTACTATTTACACATAGCTGGAGAGAGTATAGTGGATTCACACCTTCGCAAAGGGTAATAGTGCTAGGAAAACGCAATCAGCCTCGTCAAGATTTCGTGTCGTTGTGTCCATTTCTCACGATGATAACCATCGCTCCACGAGCGCATCCATAACTTACCCATTGACCTAGTGGATTGTGTGTTTGCTAATGTCCCGGGAGACAGGGGTTCAATCCCATGTCGAGTCATACCAATGACTCGAAAATGGGACTCGATGCCGCCTTGCTTAACACAGCATTATAAGGTAGGGATCAAGGGTAAAGTGGAGCAATCCAGACAAGGGAGTGATGTCCTCCCCTACAAATAGCAGTAGTTAATGAATAGAGAGCCTTCAGGTCACCCACGACTATGGTTGGTCGGTTGGTTGGGTTTTATAGCATATCAACCTTTGTAGGTCATTTAATGCCAAATCCCTTTTTATACAAGTAATCATTTCTATTTCAAACAATTTAGCTTAGCATGAATTCACTGTTAATTGTTAAAAACACCTCTATTTCAAGCTATTCAGTTCAGTCAAACAGTTCTATTTTAAACAATTCAGTTTAGAATTAGTATAAATTTTGTTTACACCCTGTAAATGTCAAAGCAGTTCTATTTTCAGTAATTCAGTTCAGCTTAAGTATGCAGTTCAATCATATTTAACCCATACGTAGGGCCCTATCAGATGCTACCACTCCAGGCCAGAATGGACCTTGGAGCAATGGCACTGAAGGCGTGCTCCGCATTTACCAAAGCTTCAGCATCACCGGAACCTCATCATCAGATTGTTTAGTGTCATATCTCTGACACACTTTCGGGGGGGGGTCTTACCCCTCTGCAGAGGTGCAGTCGGTGTATTCTACAGCTCCAGCCGACTGGGCAAGCCCTCGACAATGATCGTCAACTTTTACTTACATTATCAATATTAATACATAGATAGATAGATAGATAGATAGATAGCGATCACTATGAGAGAAAAATCAATTTGCAACCGCTCGACGTTTTTCTTTTGTTTGTATGTAACTAGGTTAAAATGAATATTTTAAAAAAAAACGAAGAAATTTATCCCACTACTTTTGCCCTGAATTGAAAGATAAGCGAAATGACCATAGAATCACATTTGGTAAATGGGGTCTGGAAAACATTAAGCACAGGAAATAGGTGTTAACCTTTCATGCTCTCAACAGGTCTCAGCATTTATTATCTGGAATAATTACGGGTCTTTTTCCGATGTGTTATATCTGAAAGACATCAACTGACGTTGTATGAATGAGAGACGGAAGCGTTGTAAGCTTCTAATGGATTCGCTAAATGTTCAGGAAGATTCACATGGTGGAATTCTAAAGAAATTCAACTTCGTCATTAAAAGCCAAAACTACAATTACCTCTGCCATATTGCCCAGTCGGTTGGGACTGTAGAATACACCGACTGCACCTCTGCAGATGGGTAAGACCTCCCAATGAGTGTCCTGGATGAGACACTAAACAATCTGAGGTGAGGTTTCAGTGATGCAGAAGTTTTGGGTAATGCAGAGCACCCCTTCATTGCAATTGCTCCCAGGACCACGCTGGCTCGGAATGGTAGCACCCAATAGAGTTAAATGCATCTATGGGTTAAATAGAACTAACTCCATACTTATGATAAACTGAATTGTTTGAATTAGAACGGTTTGAATAAACTGAATAGCTTGAAATAGAAATGTTTTTTTTACAATTAAACTCTACTTGCATTTAAACTGCGTCTTTATGCTTAACTGGATTATTTGAAATGGAACTGTTGTTTGATATTGAAACTGTACTTACACGAAACTGAACTGTTTAATATAGAACTGTTTTGAAGTGTGTGTAAACATAATCTGTACTTATACTAAACTGAATTAGCTGAATAGATTTAAATAGAAATGTTTTGACAATTAAACTGTACTCATGGTAAAATAAATTGTTTGAAATAGAACTGATTATTTGTATAAAAATGGATTTGGCGTTAGATATGCCATAAAACCCAACCAACCAACCAACCTCTGCCCCATGTGCAATGGATCACGTCAGTGATGTAGGTTCAAATCCACCTGAAGCTCTCAGAATAAAACAAAGTCTCTCTCTCTCTCTCTCTCTCTATATATATATATATATATATATATATATGAATAAGTTTGGATAGAATGCAATGTTCGATTGTAAATTAGATATTGTAAATGAACAACCTATGCCTATAAGAAATATATTTATAAGACGACCATCTTTTTATTTAATAGCTGGACATTATACATGAAAATTTACGTGGGAGAAGTTGACTCTCTTTTAAACGTAGCCATCATAAAGCACACACACACACACACACACATACCTGCATATATACATATAGTCGGAGCAAATTTAAATGCCAAAATAATTACACGTTATTATTAGCCTAAATTATCATTGTTTGTACTCTCTATGCAGACCATCACCCCAGTAATATAGATAAAATTCGAGTGAATATGCAGAATAAAATTAACTCTCTCTTTCTCTTTACACACACACACACACACATATATATATATATATATCGGTTTGGATAGAATGTAATGTCTGATTTAACACTAGATATTATCATCATCATCATCATCATGTTGTGCCGCCAGCACGGATATCCCTGACCCTCTCCCGCCTCTCCTCCCTATCGATCATCGCCCTAGGCAGGTCTTCAGGACAACATCCCGTATCCACACATAGCTACTGAATGTATGTTCGTGCTGGTCGTCCTGCTTTTGCACGGCCATGTGTGGGGGTCCATAAGAGTACATCTCTTATGAGTTCGTCCCTGCTTCTCCAGCAGTGTCCTGCATGTCTGGTTCGTCTAACTTGAATAGTTTTCGTGATAGCAGGCAGGTGGCCGTACAGTTGGTGTCTTGTGGGGTGTTGCTGCCAGGACTTGTTCAAGATTGCTCGCAGCATTCTTGTGTAATTGCCGTCTAGCTTCTTCTCCAGCCGTTTTGTTAGAGTCTATGTAGTGCTCCCATATGGCAGTATCGCTGTGACCGCTGCCTGGAAGAAACTGCGTTTCATTTTATTGTTTAGGTCTGATTTCCATAAAATCGATAGCCTATTGATAGCTGTCCATGCTTTCGTTAACCTCGTGTCGATGTCCTTTTCGGTTGATGCGACGCTGCTTCCTACGTAAGTGAATTTGTCAACTAGTTTAAGAGGGGTTCCTTCTAGAGTGGAGATGTCCCCCGTTTGATTATAGCACATATATTCCGTTTTGTGTGCATTAACATAGAGGCCTATGCCTGCGGCTGCTCGTTCCAAACTATGCAGCAGTGTTTCGGCTTGGTCGGGTGTATTTGCCAGTATCGCTATGTCATTGGCTACGTACACATGGGAAGCAGCATGATGTACGTAAAGGTATTTGAATAAACCCATTGATGACCAAACTCAATACCTGAACATGTCCTGGACGTGAGTTTGACGACTTAACGCTCAGGATCGTTAGTTCGATCGGGGAACTACTGCTGCTCCTCTATAAGAGTGGCTTCTATAGAAGAGAATAAAACAGCCATCGTTAACATATCTTTCCTTTTATCCTAAAACATATTTCAATCTGTTAAAAATCTGATTCCACACTCGTAAAATTCTGCAGAGTTTGGTGTAAAATCGTATTTGACCTCTTTTCTTAATGTTAACCTAAGATCATCCAAGGTCAGGAGAATATGTAGTATGAAGTATTTTCCAACAGAGCTTCTCTACGTGATCTTAAGTCAAGAGAACCGTATGAGGACGGGCGTTATCTCGATAGAGGATGACTCCCTTTCTCATAATTTACAAGATGTATTTTGTCCAAGATCGTTTTCAAACGACGATGATAATTGCAGTACGGTTAGAGTTGATTGTTTGACTGTTTATAATAAACAATTCCGCGAATAGCCCACCATAAATGCAATATGATCTACTTCAGATAAAGACTACCTCGCAGTTAGTGAGCAGGTCTGTTTCCTCGACATATCCAGAGACGACGGTATTTTACTGTTTTAATAAAGAATCCACTTCCACAGAAAATTGGGGTGTCCTCGTGGTGTAATGGTTAAAGCGCTGGTCTGCGGAATCGTACTTAGCGATTTCGAACTCCAGTAGCGCTTTGATGTTCCCTTTCAGGTAAATACCCTTAGGCAAGGTAAATAACCCACTTATCGTCCCAACTATGGGTAAAAGCGGTCGTATCGATACTGCTGTATGGATGCACAACTTGGACGTTAACTAAACGGCTGGAGAAGAAGTTAGACGGCAATTACACAAGAATGCTGTGAGCAATATTGAACAAGTCCTGGCGGCAACACACCACAAAGCACTAGCTATACGGTCACCTGCCTCCCATCCCGAAAAATATCCAAGTTAGACGAACCAGACATGCAGGACACTGCTGGAGAAGCAGGGACGAGCTCATAAGGGATGTACTCCTATGGACCCCTACATATGGCCGGGCAGAAGCAGAACGACCAGCTCGAACATATATACAGCAGCTATGTGAGGATACGGGATATAGGCCTGAAGACCTGCCAGAGGCGATGAAAGATAGGGATAAGTGGCGAGAGAGGGCCAGGGATATCCTTGCTAGCAGCATGACATGATGATGATGATGATGATGGGTAAAATAGCATCACTGCTGTTCTTCTAGAAGGAGGCTTTGGCAGTAAATAACCCACGAAGGTTGGTATGCCGTTAAACAAAGAAACCAAACCAAACCAAACCAAACCCTGAAAATAACTTGTTTAAAAAAGGGAGTTGACGAGGTTGTTTAAGCAACGACTCAAAAAAGGAATCACAGATTCATCAAAATTGTTGACATAAGTTGACATTCAGGGAAGAACAGAGGTTAATCTCATATGTAGCATCAAGATCTAAAGAACACTACGAGTGTGGCTTCTTTTTATTTGCTGACAGATGGAATGAGGTTTTATGAAACACAGAGGAGGTTATGTTGATAATTAATGATTTCTATTGACCTTTTTTTTCAGTTTCTAATATATATTATATATATATTTTTCAGTTTTCTAATATATAGTCAAAAATCTGATATTGCATCGAGTTTGTTTTGTTTGTTTAGGCTTTATGGCATATCAACCATAGGTTATTTGATGTCAAATCATTTTTAGCTTAATAAACAGTTCTATTTCAAGTAATTAATTTTAGCAAACGTACGCAATTTAATTCTATTTGATTCTATTTGATCCATAAATAAGACCCAATCAGATGCTACAACTCGGGGCGACAGTGGACCTGGGAGTGATGGGAATGAAGAGGTAGTCCGCATTCCACAAAGCTCCGGCTTTACTGGAACCTCACCATCAGATTATTTTTGTCATGTCCAGAAAACACGTTGGGGGAGTCTTACCCCTTTGTATTCAGTGTATTATACAGTCCCAAACGACAGGGCAATTATATTTAGTGTAAAATCAGACATTGCATTCAATCCATTCTGGTTTGGTTTGGTTTCTTTGGTTAATGGCATATCATCTTTTGCAGGTTATCTAATGCCAAAGCTAACCTTCTAGAAGAACCACAGTGAGGCTATGTAATCCATAGCTAGACGAATAAGGCGGTTCATACTTATATCGATAGATAGATTGATAGATAAAGAGAGTGGGGGGGAGAAATTGAAAAACAAGGTAATCTAAGAAGAGTTTTCTTCTCCTCTTTCTTTCTTCCCCTTACAATCCCCCGCCTTTCTTTTCTCTCTTTATCTCTCATTCTTCTATTTCTATTCTTTTCTCTTCCTTACTTCCTTCTCCTTCTTTCTTCCTCTTTCTCATTCTAACTCAAAAACTTTCTTGGTGAACAAATGATACTATTTACCAACCCCTCCGCTCGGGCAGTATATGACACAAGGTCAATTTTTAAGCGGAGTTTAACAGGTTTGAATTCAGAGTTTTCCTTCTCCTAGACTAATTGCCTCACCAAGGCTGAAGTACCTAGTCTGTCCTACTATTTACCCATAGCTGGAGGGAGAATAATTGGATTCATACCTTTCCCAAGGGTATTAGTGCTATGTGAAATGCAATTAGTCTCGTCCAGGATTTGAACTCGTGTCCATTTCCTACGACGATAACGACTACACCACGGGCACCTCCATCTTGGTGAACAAATGATGGGGCAAATAAGTCATATGAAATATTTTAAAACACGAACGCTGACTTATTAATTAAACGGCTTTCCCTTTATATATATATATATATATATATATATATATATATATATATATATATATATATATATTATTTCCTTCTTGTATTTATATTTCATTAAACATCCATCGGTGATCTAACATCAGCAGATATCATTCTCCCTAGTCCTGATGATGGTTCTTTTGAACCGAAACGTTTGAACGTTGACTTTCTTTCTCAATAAACTCTTCTTCATCTTGGATTACCTTATTTATCAACTTTTCCCTATATCATTGGATTTACTTCCATTATTTACTTATATATATATATATATATATATATATATATATATAAAGAGAGAGTGTTAGTCTTATTCTGCATACTTCAGTAGGATTAGAATCTATATTACATGAGGTGATGCTCAGTACAGATAGCATATAAAATAATAGTTTAGGTCATTAATAACAAGGTGGAATTACTTTAACATTTACATTCGTTTTAACCCTAAGTATATATTCCAGTGCATGTGTGTGTATGTGTGTGATTTTATACGTGTGTGTGTTAATTTCTGTGTCTGTGTGTAGTGTCGCATTATGGCTATGTTTGAAAAAATAATCTACAACTCCTATATAAATATTAATTTAGCTGTAAATGAACTAGTAGCAGAAAAGACGCTAAACATATTTATTTAAATGCAGAATAAAAGTATACCATTGATTGAAATATTTCAATCTATTTTTTTTCATGGAATATTTTAAGAAAGTAGATTGATCCGCTATTAAATAAAGATATGTCTTGTCTTTATTTAGAGCTAAATAAAAAAAAAACAACTAAGTAAGTATCCGTAAACTGAGCTAATTCCACAATTTTTTTTCCATGGGTAATGAAAATTTATTGGGTGTCATCTATTATCAGTATATACAGGGAAGCAAAATATGGAATAATTTTTTAAAAGTCAGATTAGACCAATTTTTGAAAAGCCGCGATAGATCTAAATTTTCATGGTTAACTCTATTAGTCAAGCTTTTTATCATTAAAATTCTGCCCAGTATAAGAGAGTAAGAAAAGAAATGACAAAGAATTTACGATTTCCTTAACGCCGAAATCAAGCCAAAAAATTTCCGATATACAAGCAGCGTCTTCATGGCCTCCATCAAGCCGAGATCATAATCCCTTGATTACGCGTTAGGGAGTGTTTTAGAAAATAAATACAACTTCCCATCCAAATATGGGTTCGCTTAAGACTGCTATTGGGGAGGAATGGCAAAAAATATCTGAATAATTTATCTTGAAGGCATACAAACAGTTTCGAAGGCGTGTTTACACAATAAATGTCAAAAAAAAAAAATGATGGCCATATTGAGTAAATTTACTATTTTGTGTCAATCAACTTATTTTGTTTTTAATTTTTTAAGTAAAAATTAACCTTGTTTTATAGTTGAGTCATTTCTCATAATAAGAGAATATTTCAAGTTTTGATTCTGCACCCAGTCTGTTGCCAAATAAAAACCATAGATCGTATGCTAGAAGACTGGTAATTCCATAATTTTCCCAGATGTAGAAAACATTTTTTATGTCTGATCTGTTTCTGTTTTTTTACAGCCATATAAAAAAAAGGGAAGGGGACTATACTCCAAGAGTGTTAGGTCCACAATTTTGTCAAAATGAGTAATACACACATACACACACACACATATACACACACATACATATATATATATATATATATATATATATATTGTTAGTAATATACATTATATATATATATATATATTGTTTGCAATATATATATATATATATAATATTAGTAATATATATATATATATGTATATATAATATTAGTAATATATATATATATATATATATATATATATTGTTTGCAATATATACATATATATATATTATTAGTAATATATATATATTTATATATATATATTGATAGTAATATTACCCGGGAAATGAGTAGTGCCCTCACCTACACATCGGTGTAGCTGTTATTGAAAAGGGAACCTTCGAACGAAAACCTTATCAAAACAGCCACCATTACATAAATCAAAGTGAACCCAAGAACAAAACATTTTACTTCCTGTAGATATCGCAAAACGCCAGAAACACGTGTTCAAGAAAATAGAATAAAATGTCTTTATCCTCTTTTGGACTTCATTTTAAAGTCTATATATATATATATATATATACTCATACGAAAACCTAAACTGATCAAAGACAAAATAGACTGAAACGAAGTATCCGTCTTACTAAAAAATTACTTACATAAGAAAATGCACACACACACACACACACACACACACACACACACACACACACATATATATATACATATATATATATATATAAGCTGTTACTTTTTAATTGATGGCCCTTGTATATATTTTGTAAATTTGTCAAAAAACTGGAGCATCCGTTTGGTATTCAATTTGCAAACAATGCTCAAGTATGCGTTTTTCAAAATCAGGAAATTTGACCATTAAAAAATGTACTTCCTTTTTTTCTGTTTTCCTCCGTGGCTCACAAAGGACGCAACTCACAAAAGATAGCTGCTTATAGTCGTACTACATATTCAGCAGATTTTATCGATAGCATCACGTACACAATATCTTTTCTTTCTTAAATAACAAAATTGCGAAGTTGTATCGAGAGTTCATAGAGCCGATTTCTTGAAAAGATTCCCGCGCTAATCTGTAATGGGCAGCTACGAGGTGAATTGTAATTTTGCTTGTCTGCGCTTTTGATTATTATAAAACAGACAATCGATTATACGATTGCATCAAAGCATAGCGATCCCACACCCACCTTCTAACGCTGTTATTTCCGAGAGGAGAGAAAGGAAAGGAGGATTGTTTAATGTCTGTGATTTATTTTATGCTTTGGGGAAAAATGACTGGGCCAGGGTACCAGTCTTGGTAAGCGACGGTGTTCATTGATTTTGAGCGATTTTTTCTATGTGATATTGGCGAGGACTGGTGAAATTGCGATAAGATCGAACAAAATCAGTTTTTGCGACTAGAATTCGCCAGGGGTAAGCACTTTTCGATCGCAATCTTGTTTTTCTTCTTGCATTTCGACTTATTTGCCTCTCAAGTGTTTACAGGTTCGCGCAACATTTCTTCCGGGGGTGAAGATTTCTTAAAGGGGTGGACATAACGCCGGGGATAGAATGACAGAGTGCTTCCCACAAATATCCAGCTCTTCTCTCAGAATGTTCGCAGGCACAAAAATATGGTTGTATTATAGGAAATCTCTTTTTGTCCTCGTATCTCCATGACCCTCTTGATGGGGCTTAGAAGACGTTCAAAGTATTCCAAGCAGAGAACTAAAACACTAAACTGCTCCAGATGTTGAAAATTCACATCTGAAGTTCTATAGAACGAGGAGTATCTCCAGGTATACTCTGACCCGAAGTGGTAGTACCTATTCAGATTCCATTGATCAGTCAAATAGAGCGTCTGCAAAAATGTATCTTAAGAAAAAACAACATTGGAAATGTTAATATGAACGTACAATAAATACAATTTATACAGTTAAATGGTACTAATTGTTGTGACGTATCTCTAATAATTCAATAAGACGTCAGTCATTTTTTACAGTTAAATGATCAAACAATTCTATTTCAAACGATTATGTTTAGCATAAATCATTTGTTTGGAAACAATCTAAATGTCAAACAGTTCTATCTAACCCCAAAGTAGGACCCTATTACGTTCTACCACTCCGGGCAATAGTGGACCTGGGAGCACAATGAAGGAGTAGTTTGCATTACCGAAAGATCCAGCATTACTGAAACCTCACCAACAAATTGTTTTATGTTATATCCAGGACATTTGTTGGGTGGGGTTTTAGCCCTCTGCCGAGATACCCTATTTACCAACCCTCCGCTCGGGCAGATATGACACAAGGTCAATTTTTTTAAGCGGAGTTTAACAGGTTTGAATTTAGGGTTTTCCTTCTCCTAGACTAGTTGCCTCACCAAGGCTAAAGAACCCAGTCTGTCCTACTATTTACCAATAGCTGTAAGGAGAATAATTGGATATCTACCTTTCCCAAGGGAATTAGTGCTCGGTGAAATGCTATTAGCCTGATCCAAGATTAGAACTTGTTTCCCCATTTCCTGTGACGATAATCATTACACCATGGGCACCTCTATTATCATTTTTATACATATATCTTGAATATATAATACTTAGTTTTGTTGGGTTTTATGGCATATCAACTATTGTAGGTTTATTTAACGCCAAATTCTCTTTATACATGTATATTAAAAATACATAGTTTTGTTGAGTTTTCGGCATATCAACCATTATATATTATCTAATGCTAAATACTCTTTATACATATATATCAAATATTTGATTTATATGTATATATATATTTATTGATTATATATATTTATAATTATATATATTTACTAATCTATTAATATTAATTAATATTATATAATTATATATATTTATTAATTTGAATTAAAAGGATTTAGCATTAAATAATTTAAATTATTGATATGCCATAAAACGCAACCAAACCAGATTATATATATATATAATCTGCGTTTTATGGCATATCAATAATTTAAATTATTTAATGCTAAATCCTTTTAATTCAAATTAATAAATATATATAATTTTGTTCAGTTTGGTTTAATGGCATATCAACGATTGTAGGTTATTGGATGCCAAACATTCTTTATACAAATATATGACTTGTAATAACATCACTCCAAATGTTAATCTTCTTAGTTTGTCTGAGAACTTTTCTACTATCAATTATCTGTTTGTATTATTATTTTGCCAAAATATTTAATATATATCATCATCATCCTCATCATCATGTCGCGCCATCAGCACGGATATAACTGACCCTCTCTCACCACCTATCCCTATCGTCCATCGCTTCCGGCAAGACCTTAGGGCTACATCCTGTATCTAGACAGAGCTGCTATATGTAGGTTCGAGCTGGTCACCCTGTCTTTGCTCGGCCATGTGAAGGGGTCCACAAGAGTACATCACATATGAGCTCGTCCCTGCAGTGTCCCGCATGTCTGGTTCTTCAGATTTTAATAGTTTTCGTGATGGGGGGTAGGTGGCCTTATAGCGGTTGCTTTGTGGGGTGTTGCCTCCAGTATATGTGTGTGTTTTGTGTGTATTTTTTATTCTCATAACATCGTTCTATAAACGCATATTATGTTGACTTTCTCCTGCCATCAATTTTTATCACCCACCACTCATGGTAGGTCCTCTAGACTGAATGCAGTGTCCGCACTGAGCTAATAATGGTAAATCCGTGTTGATCAGCCAACACTGGTGAGTCCATGTGTGGGAGTCAACAGGAGACATTCGCAAAAGAGTTCGGCCATGCTTCTTGCTCATCTTATTTTGAGGAGTTATGAGATGGCAGGTAAGTGGTGGGACAATTGCTGTTTACCGAGACGCTATTTACATATTTTTTTCAAAACAGTACGTGGTACCTTTGTGTCGTTCCTCTTTTCCATTTTCTCCAAGCGTTTTGTTGAGTTCCTGGTGGTGCAACTATACATTAGTACTGATAGGGCTATAGCTTGGCAGACTTACCGTTTTATTTAATCAGCGCCCAGATGTACATATCATCGAGAACCTGTCACTATCAGTTCATGCCATTCTTTAAGCTGGTGAGATATTGTTATCGAGGTATATGAACTCGTCAACTAATATCAGACATTTGGCATTTAATGTGGAAAATGGCTTATATTATTTAAAACAAAAAAAGTTTTATCTGAGTTCAAGTACAGGCCAAAACTTTTTTCTAGCATCTGCCAAATTTACAGCAGCTAATCCACTGAGGTAAGCTTATTTGTATGAAGCGCAAGATCATCTGCGTAATCTGAATCTGAGATAAATTATGCAGGATATCATTTGTTTGGAAATCATGACTTCTAATTCAATATATATATATATATATATATATATATATATATATATATATATATATATATCAGTGTGTGTGTGTGTGTGTGTGTGTGATTACAGACCAAATTTTCTATAAGTATATATTTGGTACAGCAGAAATTTAGCAAATGTCAAATCACAGAAAATGATAAACGTCTGTTGAAAAAATTTGTGAGATGTAAAAGTAATACAATATTTATTGTTTCACCGGATTTTGTATTGGACATCAATCGATGTATTATTTTAATAACTTCAATAAAGGCTTTCATGAATTTTGCTTAATAAAGAACTCGCGTGTTTCATAAGTACTATAATTCGTCTTTCCTAAATAGCTTATATATATATATATATATATATATATATATATATATATATATATATAAATTATAATCATTTCAAGTGTTTGATGATTAAAATTTATTCTAGCATCGCGTTACTCACTATCTACTTCACTGAAATTGGCTCTTTAAATATATATATATATATATATATATATATATATATATATATATATATAAACTAAGTCATTCTTTTAAGTCTACTTCTCATAATTTAGTTTTGATTAAATATTAAAATTGCCGACTGATTTATTTGGAAAAAAATCTAACACACACACACACACACTGATATATATATATATATATATATATATATATATATATATATATATATATATATTATAATGATACAAAAATATACATTAGTTTATACATATTTATTCATTTATTTATTTATATACATTTATTCATTCATTTATACATATTTATATATTTTTATTTATTTAGTTATTTATATATATATATATTTATTCATTTATTTATATTTATTTATAGCATGTATTCTTATCTATGACTACTGGTTTTATGCTGTTTTTATCAGGCAGAAGAAAAAGGTTTTAGAGAAATCGTAATGAATTATGATAGCGCTATCACAGATAGTAAGCATTCCCCAAATAATACCCACTTTGGTCTACTACTAACCCACTAATTTAGATAATAATAATCATAAACTATTGTAATATATATATATATATATATATATATATATATATATGTGTGTGTGTGTGTGTGTGTGTTAATGAATGAATGAACGATGGTTGTTGGTTAGTTTCTTTGTTTAATGGCATATCAACCTTTGTAGGTTATTTAATGCTAAAGCCATTCTCCGAGAAGAACAGTGGTGGTACTATTTAACCTATAGCTGGGAGGATAATGGGGTTTATACCATTTCCAACGGTACTTGCCCGAAAGTGAACGTAATAGCGCGACTGGAGTACGAACTCGCTTACTAGGATTCCGCAGTCCATCGCTTTAACCATTACGCTACTCCCTGAATGAATGATGAAAAATTCTTTAAAAAGTCTTTCTTAGATAGTTGAAGTGCTCAAATGTTGTGGAAAAGACCAGCATTAAACACTAAAACTTGATTTCTCATATACTTAACATGAAAAGACATATATATATATATATACATATACATATATATATATATATATATATACATATACATATATATATATATATATATATATATACACACGGTCACAGAGACACGTTCACATATATTTATAAGACATGATATATACACGTTCACACACACACACACATATATATATATATATATATATATATATATATATATATATATATAATATAATATAATACATGATATATGTAAGTAAAAGTAAAGTTAGCGACCATAGTCGAGGGTGACCCGAAGGCTCCCTTTTCGATAGCTACTACACCAAGGTGTAGGGGAGGGCGCTACTCCATTCCCAGGATTGCTCCACTTTACCCTTGAACCGTACCTTATAATGCTGAGTGTTAAGCAAGGTGGTATCAAGTTCCATTTTTAAAGTCTTTGGTATGACTCGACCTGGGATTGAACCCAGATCTCCCGGGCCATTGGCGAACACTCTAACCGCTGGGCCAATGTCCCGGTTATGATATACATTTTGGCCGGATGAGTAGAGTGTTCGCCAATGATCCAGGAGACCAGAGTTCAATCCCTGGTCGAGTCATAACAAAGAGTCAAAAGTGGTACTTGATTCCGCCTTGCTTAACACTCAGCATTATAAGGTAAGGATCAAGGGTAAAGTTGAGCAATCCAGGGAATGGAGTAGCGTCCTCCCTTACATCTCGGTGTAGTAGCTATTGAAAACGGAGCCTTGGAGTCATCTTCGATTAAGGTTGCCAATTTTACTTATACATGGCATGATATATGTATACACACGTGCGCACACACGCAAGTATACACCTACATATAAGTAGGGAGTCCATAATGTTGAGATATATTTTAATTGGGAATGTTATGGATTATATTACTGACATTAATTAAGATATATATATTCGTTATATAACGACAGGACAAGAGTTCATTATATAATGTACGATTTGAATAAAACATCCCTTTAATAATTCCCAACATGAAAGTAACAAACACACTCTCCCACACTCTCTTTCTTCATCTCTCTCTCTCTCTCTCTCTCTCTCTCTCTCTCTCTCTCTCTATCTATCTATCTATCTATCTATCTAATTTTCCAAACACAACCTGGCTTGGCATATCAACTGGAATGGCTGCGATCTCTCCACGGATTATTTGCTTGAGCTCCTCTCGTGTACAAAGCTCCCCGTCTTACACTTTTTCCTCGAGCTAACCCCTCAGGAAGTTGTCTCCTGGGGTAAGATCTGGAGATCCAGGGGACCAATCAATATGAGTATGCATCTACTACGTATGCAATTTCCCTTGGAATCCACGACATTATAATGGAACTCTATCTGCAAAAATAACCAGATGCCTGTTATAGATATTAGTAAGATAACTTCACATAATATGGATTGAAATTCACAGTATTTAAGCTGATTAAAAAATCTTATGCTCTTGAGAATTAAAATTTGCTTATCGACACTAGCTAGCTAAATATCTTCAACAAGTAGCTCGCTATAACACCCCCACCAATTATAAAGTCTTCAAACAAAATAAATTTCACAACTTAACAAACAAAAACAAACTATGCCAACCAAGATACCCCACTGAAGACTATCAATGTATATAATCTGAAGTGCCTTCAGATAAAGACAGACGGAACCTTCTCAACCAAATGGCCCGTGATATAAAGAAACAAACAAGAAAAACTCTTGAAAAAATAAGTATAAAAACTAGAGTAAAAAATTAAAGTGTAACGGTAAAAACATACTGCCTCAATAGACACTATATATATATATATATATATATATATATATATATATATATATATATATTAGATTTATATATTTAATGCCATGGAAGTTTGTCAGCGACCTTAGGTTTCATGAAGTTTTACACACAACAATCATCAGGCAGATAGCGAAAGTAAATGAAGAAATCGAAAAAGTTGAAAAATACAGTCAAAAATCGTTGGAATTGTGTTCAAATATTTATGTTTGCTTGTTAGTGTATGTGTTTGTATGTGTGTGTGTGGAGTTATAGTTGCGTATTATTATGTGTTGATATATATATATATATATAGAGAGAGAGAGAGAGAGGGGTAAGCCAGTTGATAGACATTGGGAGAGGATGAGAGAGAGAGAAAAAAAGGTGAGTGGACGTTAAGTAAATGTGTAAGTAAATTTGCATATCTTTATTCGTATACATTACATATATTTGTATTTATTTTTGGATTTTCAGACTTTCTGATTGAAAGCTAGTCTATATTTATTGCCCCATGAGAGAAATACTGACGGAATACCTGCTTAATGTGTTGTGTGGTAAGTTGAGATGAAGGCCAGGCATTGTCTTGTCCCTAGGGGAGGCCTGTGCCACAGACGCAAACTTTGACTTGTTCGAGTCGTGGTTAGATGCTGTATCAGAGGAGGAATCTCCACGTCCTAGACACGCTTGATTTGACCACTGTGTCCCGCGCATAGTCGAGACAGGACACATCTCTAATCAAAATGATTTAGAGCGACTGAGCCAAAAAATTTTTAAAGAATAAACAAACAAAAAAGAACACCTGAATTTACTTAAAATACATCAATTATTCTAAATTCTCTCCATTGTTTATCGAGTTTCTGGAGGAATTATGATTTTTCTGTTCATACAATCGATTAAACAATAATTCCATTTATTCATTTTTAGACATCAATGTCTAGCCAAAAGAAAAAACTCGGACAGAGGACTAAGTAAATTCGCCAATGGCCCGGGAGATCACGTACTTGATGCCTCCTTGCTTAACACTCAGCATTATAAGGTACGGATCTAGGGTAAAGTGGGTCAATCCTAGGAAAGGCGTTGTGCCCTCCCTAAGCCTTGCTGTAGTAGCTATCGAAAAGGGAAACTTCCGGTCACCCTCGGCTACGGTCACCAACTTTACTTACTAACTATATATACTACCAGTCAAAAATATTTGGCGACCTTAAAATTTTTATATCTCATTTTAAAAGTATAATTTTCAATATAACAAGTTAAGCGACACAATGGTTTTATTTATTATGCTAAAATTGTAACATCGGACCAACGTGTTGTGTTTTAAAGAAAGGAGTCCGCAGAAAAAGAAATACTCAAACTCGAAAGTTAGGGAAGAAAATATAGTAGTCGTTTATTATTCGCTTTGGGCTACGATCGTTGGAACTCGAAAAGTTCGTTTCGTTACGTTCTTCTTTTCCCTTCCTCTTGGTGGCGACGGCGGGTTTCGGTGAGAGCTGGCTGTTAACACACGCCTGACAGATGGTTCGTAGCAGACAGGGTAGGAATGGTCTCGGCCTCGGAACCTTTGATGCGCCTGTTTTGAAAGCTGCCTTCAACTCTGCCAAAATCTCGTGACCTGTTTTCTTATATAGAGATTTTGGGGAACAAATCGAAGATCCCCGAATGTTCGATGTCACCAGTGAAACTGTCGTGAAACACGTGATAATTCATTTGTGATTATTTTAAAATCACGTCTAACTTTGCAGGTCATTCTGCCAGCACGCGCTAGTCTCGTGACACCTTCATTGATTGACTACAACCAATGCGCTCATGCGCTCTCAACGACAGCGCCCGTCCGTAATATTACAAAATAAAGTCTCTCAGGATCCAAGTAAATACGAATTAAACAAAAAAAAAAGACAGCACAAAAACTACTCACATTTATGATTCATCAAAATGCCCTCGTTTGGTCGTTACGGCTGCGTCACAGATTCTTGGCATTCTTTCCACGAAAGGTTGGAACTAGACTGAAAATAGTTTTGCCCAGTTTTCCTGCCTGAGTTGCCAGAGGTAAGCCGCGCTTGAGAGTTGTTTAGCTCTGACTTCACGGTCAAGTTCATCCCACACCAGTTTAATGGGATTTAAGTAATCTGCTCGCGCAGGACAAGACATCACTTGAAGGAATTTCTGTTCTTATTTGCTTTTAATGTACTTCTGGCAGAGTTTGCTATTTGCTTTCCCTCATTAAATTGTATGAGAACAAATCCTTGACAAACAAGACGTCGCGTTTCAGATGTTATTGTGTGATGCTAGATTCTTCTGCTCACTGTGGATATGGACACATCTTTTTTTAAGATTTGTTCAGTTATGTAGAGATATTTGGAGCAGTCAGCCTTCTATTACGCAAGCTGGTGACTCTGATGAAACTGACCTCTAGTCCTATTGCAGCTTTTGGTCTACCAGATTTACTTCTGGTTTTGTTTTGTCCCGTGTGCAGATGTGTACTAAACACTATAATCCACCGTAGTACTGGGATGTCTAAAAAAATTTCCCAGTTAGAATATCCTTTTTTAAGGTAATAATTTCGTGGGATGGTTCAAAACTTATATTTAGTACAATAAAGAAAAAACATTGTGGTGCTTAACTTGTTTCATTGGAAATAACACTTTTCGGACGTGAAGTAAAAGTTTTTGAACATGGCCAAATATTTTTGACTGGTATATATATATATATATATATACTATCTCATCCTGCAGGTGGGTACATACTTCTCTCTTGTCGTGCCATTAACACAGATATCTCCGACCCTCTCATACCACAAATCCCTATCATCTATTGCTTCCGGTAGGTCCACAGGGCTACACCTTATTTACCCAACTCCTCCGTTCGGGCAGGATATGACACAAGGTCAATTTTTAAAGCGGAGTTTAGCAGATTTGAATTCAGAGTTTTCCTTCTCCTAGACTAGTTGCCTCACCAAGGCTGAAGAACCTAGTCTGTCCTACTATTTACCCATAGCTGGAGGTAGAATAATTGGATTCATACCTTTCCCAAGGGTATTAGTGCTATGTGAAATGCAATCAGTCTTGTCCAGGAATTGAACTCGTATCGGCGTGTCCATATCCTGTGACGATAACCATTACACCACGGGCTACACCCCGTATCCTCAGAGAGCTGCTGTATGTAGGTTCAAGCTGGCCCTCTGGTTTTGCACGGCCATGGGAAGGGGTCCATAGGAGTACATCACTTATAAGTTCGTCCCTACTTCTCCAGCAGTGTCTTGCATGTCTGGTTCGTTTAATTTGGATAGTTTCGTGATGGGTGGTAAGTGGCCGTACAGCTGTTGCTTTGTGGGGTGTTGCCTCTAGCACTTGTTCAATATTGCTCGCAGCATTCTTGTGTAGTTGCCATCAAGCTTTTTTTCCAGCCGTTTAGTTAGCGTCCTTTTAGTGCACCCATATAGCAGTATCGACACGATCACTGCTTAAAAGAAACTGGGTTTCATTTTCTCGATCAGGTCTGATTTCCATACGACCTATAGACTATCGTTAGCTGTTCATGCATTTGTTAGTCGCGTGTCGATGTCTGTCTCGGTCGATGAGACACTGCATCCTGGGTTGGTGAACTTGTCTACTACTTTCAGAGAGCTACTGTTTAGTGGAGAATTGTGGCCTGTTTGATTAAAGCACAGTATTCCGTTTTGTGTGCATTGAAATGGAGGCAGCTCGTTCCAGACTACGCAGTAGGTTTTCGGCTTGGGCGGGTGCATTTGCCAGAATCACTATGTCATCAGCGTAGTCGGCGTCGGTAATTGTTTTTGCGGGGTACATTCTACTTCTTTTCTCTGTCAGCTCGAAAACGTTTTCTTTGATTTTATCGATCAATATTCTAAGCACATGTCTAGGCAGATGATAAAGGTTTATGGGGCAAGGGTGTGTCCTTACTGTACTCCAGCTACAATCGAAGTATTTTTTGTCTCCGTCTGAAGAACGTTGTTTCACTTTGGCGTTTCTATAGAGAATCTATGCCTGCAACGGTTTTTTTTGGCGAGTAGAATTTGCTCTATCTTCTATCTGTGAATGGAATCAAAGGCCTCGGTCAAGTTGACAGGTAATATTGTCACCTGTAGGTTTTTTTTTCCTGTACGCCTTCAAGAATTCTACGGAGAGTCAATATTTGTGAGGTCGTTGATCCATTTTGCTTCTTCCTAAGAATGTTGTCAATTTTGGGTTCAATGCGGTTGCGTTGTAGGGCATTGTATATTTTGGTTGCTATGGATGTAAGTGTTATACCTCAGTAGTTCTTGGCTAATCCGAAGTCGCCCTTTTTAGGGAAAGTGAGGATGCATCCCTTCATCCATCTGTCTATAGGATTTTGATTATAAACTGCATTACAGTATACATAACTTGCGTGTCAATGATCCGAATTCTAGAAAGCTTTATTGAGTGGGGCATCAAAAACGCCGACTGCATGTCTCGCAAGTTTCTAAAAAACAAAACAAAACGGGTGTTTCATCTTTGAAAAATAAACTTTATCCGTTACTGACTATCCTATTCTGCACCTTAAGGACCTCTAGAGACACCCTTTAATGGCAATTATTCCCATAACTACTCTGGGCCATGGTCTTAGTATCTATATTTGCATTCGCCACTAGACAAAAAAATCAAATTTTATCTTTTGCGCAATTCCCAAGGGAGTACGTTCCTCACTTTCAGTGATATACTTCAAATTGTTTTATACCAGTTTATATCTATTCAATCTCTGGCTCTAAGAATTTGGTTTGTCTCGTTTTCTAATACATTTTTGTCTGTATACCAAATGTTTTTAAGACAAAAATTTAGCCACTTGCACAATTACTCGTGAATCACCCCTCCCCATTCGTGCATGCAGTTGTTCTTCTATTATTCTTTTACAACTTTTTACTCCGGTGTATGTCCATCCAAATTTGTGTGTCTCCATTTTGAGGTCATTACTCGGCAAATACAATACGCTTGTAAGAGCAATATCTTGTCGCTTGCACAATTCCCAGTGGAACACCTTCCTTACGCTGTCGAGTATCTTCTCGAACTGATTGCGTCAGTTTACTATATGAACTATATTACATGGCTTTATGTTTCATTCTATCACTCTCAGTTGCTCTCTTCCACCAACCCACTCTCTCTCTCTCTCTATATATATATATATATATATATACATATATTTCATTAAACATAACAGACATTTTATGCCTACATATTTTCTTCTGGATCCGTTCGAATTCCCGTATTACTTTTATCGTATTCGGGGGGGGGGGAATTGATTTAGGTATTGTCCATAGTGTCTGACACAAGTTCAATAGCTCAGCATTTAAAAAAACATTCATGCCCAACAACACAACTACGAAAAATTCTCACCGACAACACAACAATACTCGAACATCAAAATAATAAACAAAAACTTCAGATTCTCGAAGCACTATATATTAGAAACCTGCAACCAGCACATAATAGAATTAATTTTCAAACCAGTGCTAATGTACTTAAATGTCTTTAGCTACTAGCACTATTTACAGAATTACATTTAAAAGCAAACGCCATAATTTTCAACGGCAAAGACGTCCTTACACAGTAGTAATTTGCTAAAACAAAACTTACATCACATTTGTTATAGATTCTCCCCTGATGATGGCCCAAAGTCGGGCAGAAAGTACTAGGGATACATACAACTATGGACAATACCTAAATCAATTCCCCCCGAATACGATAAAAGTAATACGGGAATTCGAACGGATCCAGAAGAAAATATGTAGGCATAAAATGTCTATTATGTTTATTGAAATTTGCATTCAAGAAGAAATGCTGCCTAAATATACATATATATATTTATATATATTCATATATATATATATATATATATATATATATATACTTATATATATATATATATATATATATATATATATATATATATATATATATATATATATATATTCTGCCATGGAAGTCAACCTCTCAGAGTCTTCTCATCATAATAGATGTTCACAGATTTTTTTTCACGACATTGGTTGACTTGTGCAGTGATGTTTGGAACAGTCTGCTTCCTGTCACGTAAGCTTATGACTTTGATAAAAATAACCTCTGCTCTTGCTGCTGCTTTTGGTAAACCAGCCTTACGTTTGGTGTTATATATATATATATATATATATATATTCAAATAGACAGTATTTGCTATTCTCCTGTATATTCAAGATTATACATCAGAATTTATGACATTACTTTAAACTAACATTCCCTTTGATTATATATAACACTTCGTTTTCTCTATTTGGTAATATTCTTGACCTATTTCTAAAAAAATGTATAAATGGAATTGTACTGTATATTGTTTGTTTATTTTCTTGTTTTGTTTTTTGTTTGGGTTTTATGGCATATCAATTTCTGTAGATTATATATGACGAATGCATTTTTATACTAATAAACAGTTCTATTTCCAACAATTCAGTTTAACATACGTACACAGTTAAATTTTCAAAAACATTTCTTTTGAATCTATTAAGTCGAGTCAAACCGGTTTTTCTTCAAACAATTCAGTTTAGTATAAGAATAGATTTTGTTTACACAAAGTAAAATGTCGAAACAGTTCTATTTCAAATAATTTAGTTTATCATAATGTTTCAGTTTAGTTTTGTTTGACCCAGTGATAGGTCCCTATCAGGTGCTACCAATCTGGGCCAGATTGGACTTGGGAGCTTTGTTAATGTAGGGGTTATCTGCATTACCCAAAGCTTCAGCATCACTAGAACCTCACCATCAGATTGTTTAGCGTCATATCAGGGACACTCTTTTGTGGGGTCTTACAGTCTTGTCAAAGAGTTTTATTTCAAACAATTAAGTTTAGTACGAGTATAATTTTTCTGCACACAGTTAAATGTCAAAACAGTTCTATTTCAAACAATTCAGCATAGCGTAAGTACAGTTTCAATGTCTAAAACTGTTCCATTTTAAACATTTCAATTTAGCATAAGTTCGGAGTTTATTTGTCAAACCAGTTCTATTTCAATCAATTCAGTTTATCGTGAATAGGTAGTTTAGTTCTATTTGACTCAGAGATAGGATCCTATCAGGTGCTACCACACCGGGCCAAAGTGGTTCTGGGAGAAATGGCAATGAAGGGGTACTTCGCATTCCTCAAAGTTCCAGCATTACTGAAACCTCAACTTTAGATTGTTTAGAGTCATATACAGGACACTCGTTAACGGAGTGATTATACAGTATATCAATATTCATGACGTTACAATTGTTTCGCAAATCATTGATTCAAAGCTGTCAATATTTATGCCCCAAATGCTCTCGGCACAGCACAATGTATTTGCTTTTAGTGTTCATGAATCATTCAAATAGTTAGCGTTTGACACAACGAAAATAATGCTAACTATTCCTAAGCTCTTTTAAGAATTAATTCATTTTATCTTTAGCTGTCTGACTTTTTTCCGATCGAAAAAATGTGTTAAATTCTTTTTAAAGATCGATACTAGTAATCGATTCAAATACCTATATCCATTCTGTTTTGCATACAATGAAACTTTGTTTATATCATCAATGTATTATCATCATCATCAAGTTGCTCGGGCATAACGAAGTTCCCTGCGTCTCTCTCACCAGCCATCCCTTTTATCCATCGCTCCACGTAAATCTTCTTTGCTGCATGTTATATCCACACAGAGCTGATATGCGTCTTTGCTGGTCGGCCAATACTAGAACGTTCATGTACCGGAAGCTATAAGAGAACATATCTATTCCGTTCGACCTTGTTTCTCCAGCAGTGTTCCACATGTCTTGTTCATGTTAGTTGAATAGTTTGAGATGGGAGGTATGTGGCCCAACAGCTGTTGTTTTCTAAGGTTCTGCTTTCTAGATTTGTTTTAGACTGCGCGCTACGTTTGTGTGTAGTTCCCTTCTATCTTTTTCTCTGTTTGTCTTGTTAGTTTCCATGAGGTACGTACCCATGGTAATATGGAGACATTTTGGTAGAAATCCCTCTTTGTTTTGTTGAATTAATCAGATTTCCATGTGGTTGATCACCTTTCAATAGGAATCCACGAATTCACTAGGCATATATTGACACCAATTTCAGTAGATGAAATATTGCTGCCCTAGGTACATCACAATATATTAGCTACTCTTTTATCTGTTACTCTAATTTCACATGTGTGTGTGTGTATATATATAGATATATATATACGCTCACATCACCGAACGTCCTTAATTGCTTCTAAAAGCCATTAGAAGCCAAAACTACAATTACCTCTGCCATATTGCCCAGTCAGTTGGGGCTGTAATATACACCGAATGCTCCTCTGTAGAGGACTAAGACCCCTCTCCCCAATGAGAGTCCTGGATATAACACAAAACAATCCTGGATATGACACAAAACACTTTGAGCTTTGGGAAATACGGAGTACCCCTTCATTGCCATTTCTCCCAGGTCCACTCTGGCCCGGAGTAGTAGCACCTGATAGGGCCCTATCTATGAGTTAAATAGAACCAACTGCATACTTATGCTAAACTGAATTGTTTGAATTAGAACTGTTGGACTAAACTGAATAGCTTGAAATAGAAATGTTTTTGACAATTAAACAGTACTTACATTTAAACTATGTGCTTATGCTCTACAAAATTCTTTGAAATGGAACTGTTTTTCACACTGGAATTCTACTTATACTAAACTGAACTGTGTGTAAACAAAATGTATACTCATACTAAACTGATTTAGCTGAATTAGAACTATTTGACTAAACTGAATAGTTTGAAAAAGAAAGGATTTTGACAATCAAACAGTGTATTTATGCTAAACTGAATTATTTGAAATAGAGCAGAATATTTGCATAAAGATAGATTTCGCGTTAAATAACCTACAAAATACCATAAAACCCAACCAACCAATCTAATTTTAGAGGCTTGTCGCTTAGAATAGAGATGTCTCCTTTTTGTTTAAAACATGTACTCCGGATTTTTTTACTCATACAAAGGCCAATGCCGAGAGCGAATAGTGGGAGGCATTGGAGAAAGGAATTCTCCGTGGGCTGGTAAATTTACGAGAAGCCCCAGGTCGTACTCGTAGACTCTATATGTGATAATTTCAGTGGATTATCGTCTCCTTGCCTTTGAATGGGAAGCCATTTTTTATTAGATCTATTGATGTACAAAGTACGCAGTCTAGGTAGAGTATAAACATATATGGTACAAATATATTTCGTTGCAAGAATCTAGTGATAATGTTGAAGAATTCTGTTTCTATCAAGTGAGTGATCTGTTGCTTTCGTGTTTTCGTAAACCGTAAGTATACCGGTGTTACCATTCGCTCTGGTCAAACAAACGACAACATGTAATAAAAATATATATCTATTTTTTCGACGGATGCTTGTGTGAAGTAGGAACAATTAAGATATTTATTCGAATCGTTCGTCTATTAGGCCTGGACACTTGTGTGTAAGTTAGACGATGGCCGAGAAAGCGCACACGGGGTAACGACGGGACAGGCTTGTGTGAACAGCGGAATTTCACTGCTTTACGTTCAAAATCGTTGACCTTATATTAACATCAAAATTCCACGCTAAGATATGGACACGCGTCTTCGCCCACGCAATCTCCTCCCATAACTGGCCGACGGAACATGCAACTTCCGCCCTTTTTGGAGTGACAGGTTTGATCATCATCGGGCGGAAATAACTGTCATGCAGTTCCCAAGTCACCCTCTTCCGGTGCATCACTTTGTGACTGTACCGTGGAATTTTAACCTCGTCCCATATTGTCAGCGAAGCTGTATTTTACATCGATACCAGTTTCTTTGAGACGGCGATATGCTAGTTTTTTTTCTCTATCTTTTTTTTTCCAGGGGTGAGAACTTAAATTGCTACAGGTACTCTAAGCAACCTGAGGCATGTGTGTCATATCTAAGCAAAGTTTAGTAAAAAAAAAAAAAACATCTTCTGGCCTGTTTTGGGTGATCCTTTTGTATCTAAAAGTCTTGGAAAATTTTCTGTGTTTAATGTTCAAGGACATCTTCTGGTTTGCGTATTAGTTATTATGGTGAAATTTTAGTTTCTTGTACAGTTCCAAGTAGAACGCTTATCCCGTCCAGTCCTAACTGTTTTTGTATTGCTTTTGAGTTGGTTTATAATGTGATAACCGTTTCATCTCTGACTTTACATATCCTACAATTGCTACTCAGCTGGATATTATGAATTTTCAATTTAATATGGTTGGTTCTTATTATCTTCTGCTTCTATCCCAAAAAATACAGTTTCTTTTTTTGATGTTGAGAAATAATTCAACAATAAATAAAATCAACTTTTGAACATTTTGTTTTTAGATATTTTACGTTCATATTCACACACACACACACACACACACATATATATATATATATATATATAAGTATCTGATGATCAGTACCCCACTTTAAAAATGACGGTAAGGCAAAAACCTTGTGACGACTATTCAATTTAAAGCAATGTAAAAAAGAATTTTAAAAATGAGTTCTTTCATGCTCCATATTTGTATACTTTGTGAACCTATCTAAAAAAAATGCAGTTTGAATTTATTTCTATTTTTACTAGTGCAATATATATATATATATATATATATATATATATTGTCTCAAAATCGATGCACCCCAATAATATGATAATGTTATTTCTGAGATAAGAAACTTAAAAGAGATTGCAGGTCTTGAAAGCTGATATAACAATAATTAAAAAAAAAAAAACACATTGATTTGATTTCTCTCGCGCAAAGGATGCATCTTTGTAGGACGTATTCCAAATGACCGCAATTGCACTGATGATGTACTTGAATTCGTCGATCAAGTTGATGCGCCTTTTTTTTTTTTTTTTTTTTTTTTCTTTGGTGGGGGCATGAATATTTTGATTGATAGCCACTTTTTATTCAGCAATTGTGGATTGTTCTCATACACGTTGTCCTTTAAGAACCCCCAGAGTTTAAAAAAAAATCCGGTGGGTGGATATAGATCAGGTGAACGCGGTGACCACTCGTGTTCGAAGTGTCTGCTAGTCAGCCGATAAGGGAATCGAAACTCTAGCCACTTCATCTGGATGTTGACTGGATGTGGAGTTAACTCATCTTGTTGGAATCATAGCACATTTCAATTACACAACAACGTGTTCCAAGTGCTTTCCAGAACTTTTTGACTGCCTACTCGTCTGCGTTATCAAACAAAAAAAAGGGCTGATTATTCCATGTTTTGAGATGTCCACCCTGGCCGTGCATTTCAAAGTGAGGAAGGGTTTCTGAAGCACCTCGTCTGGGGCTTCTGAAGCACTTCGTCTAAGGCTTCTGAAGCACCTCATCTGGGGCTTCTGAAGCCCCTCGTACGGGGCTTTTGAAGCGTTACGTCTGGAGCTTCTTAGTTCCAGTACGCACAGTTATTATTATTGACATATCCACATAAAACCAAACCAAACGAAATCGCTTTTTGTAGGTATTTTCATGCTGTCAAACAAAACTACAGAGAATTTTGAGTAATTATCCGAAATTACTGATGTTCTACCGAACTTTGTTGGCTATTACTAAGGATTCGGGTACGACCGCACCATAGATTTTAATGAGGGACCGTACTAACCTGACGTCAATTGCTGCTATGAACGCTCTCATTTTACGTTGCCAAATAATTCACCTATAAATAAGATGAATTTGATCACAGATGACACCGCATAATAAATGGTGAGGTCTAAATCAAATCCTCGACAATGATCAATGAAAGACAGTTACTTATACAGACTCCAATCCCAGTTACATTTACCTTCACAAACATGAACTAGCTAATAAGAAACTCAATTTTAAATCTTTGTCTCTCATTTATTACCAAATGAATATTTCAATTGTGTAAAGAGAAATATAGACACGCTGTCCGTCTGTCTGAGTGTCTGTCTGTCTCTCTCTCTCGATGTCACTTTCTTTTCTTCTCTCGTTCACTCTTTCTTTATATATATGACGGAAGCCAGTCTTTGTCGGAACCAGATCTTTAACTTAGCCCGGAGATAATATTAGAAAAATGCTTTGAAATGAGAACAAATACCATATTTGAAATATAATTTATTTATTTATATCTTGCACTGTCATTCAAAAACCTCACCTTCATATATATATATATATATATATATATATATATATATATATATTTCGGCATCTCTTTTAGTTCTTTCTCTTTTCAATCGTGCAAAGGACTAACTTGATAAACTTGAAAAAACAGAGCTACCGTCACCTTGAACCTTTATACAAATGAAAATGCCGACAGCGTTTGCCTGTAGTATAGGAGACCGGGGTTCAATCGCGTGCCATACTAAAGACTAAAAAATGGTACTTGATGGTGCCTTGGTTTAACACTCAGCATTATAAGGTAAGAATCAAGGGTAAGGTGGATTCAATTCGGGCAATGGAGTAGCGCCCCGCTACACCTTGGGGAAGTAGCTATTGAAAATGGAGCCTTCGGGTCACCGTCGACTAAGGTGGCCAAATTTACTTTATATATATATATATATATATATATATATAACATCAATAAGTTTTTGAATTAAGGGTGTGGATCTCCTTCACACACACTCACACACACACACAAACACACACACTGTCTGTCTCTCTCTCTCTCTCACTCACTCTCTCACAGTCTCTCTCTCTCTCTCTCTCTCTCTTGCCATTTGCCCCTATCATCCATCTATCCTGGTTGGTCCTTCAAATTACATCCAGTTTCTGCACAGACCTAATGTCTTTTGTGGTCAGCCCATACTGGCACGTCCATGTGTAATAATTCATCGGAAAAAGTCGCCTAAGAGTTCGTCCTTGCCTCTTCCTTCCCAGCATGTCTGATTCATTTTTTTACTGGTTTATGTGATGAGTTTAGTAGCCGTACAGCTGGTGTTTCGCGGTGTTTTGATTCCAGGATTTGTTTAAGACAGCTCGGAACGATCTTGTGTACAGGCCATCCATCTTTTTCTTAAGCGTTTTATTAGTGTTACCGGCCCACTGGGTGTAGTGTTCACCATTAGCCAGGGTGACAATGGTTCAATCTTAGGTCAGATCATAGCAAAGACTCAAGAATGGTACTTGATGCCGTATTAACACTCAGCTTCATAAGGTATGGATCAAGGGTAAAGTGGAGCTGTCCTTGAAAAGGTGTAGCACCCTTACCAACATCGCGGTCTAGTCACTAATGAAAAGGGACCTTTCGAGTCACCCTCGACTACGGTCGCTATATATATATATATATGTATGTATGTATGTATGTGTTAATCGGAAAAAGTTGCCTGAGAGTGTGTGCTTGTTTCTCTCTCCCTCATTGCCCGGTATAACTTGTCTGTCTTACTTGAATGATTTGTGAGATGAAAGGTAAGTGGCCGTACATTGGTGTATTTTGCTTCCAGGATTTTTTAAGAGAGTTCGGAGCGATCTTTTGTAGAATTAATCCGGCTTTTTCTTCACGCGTTTTATTAGCCTCCGTATTGTGATATATATATATATATATATATATATATATATATATATATATATATATATATATATATGTTATTAATTTATATATATATATATATATATATATATATATATATATAAAAGAGTATTTTTGACAGAGACAGAGAATACTGAATAAAGTAAAATATAAACATTTTCTCGACTCAGTGAAATCATTAGATTGACATATCTCTCTATATATTTGATTTCCCTCCAACTAAAGATTACATATTTGTCACCGAGTTCATGCATTGTTTTCAAAGGTTTTTAAATGAACTTTCCAAAAGACTGTGTCACAGACTAGCAGATCTTATATATCAAATAGATCGTAGATATACCAACATCAGCTGGAGGTTGTGGGTATTTTAGGAGATTGGTCGGTCGGTGTATATTATTTTCAACTCCACCGAGTGTTGTCATTGGATAATTGATTCGTGAAATTCCTCTGTTTTAGCTTATCTATATTTGCTGTCGGAAATTGACCCCCTACGGAGAATATTCTCTCCCCACAATGTAAAAAGATATCCACCCCCAGCAAAGATGAAAGAAACTTTCAATCTGCCATTTAAATATTTGCGCCGAATTTCGTTTATCGTCTCAGTCAGTGAACAGTTAAGAAGTCGAAGCCATTATTGACAAAGGATGCGTTGTTTCATTTAATCTCAAACGCTGCTCATTCGAGCGAACTCCCAGATATAGCTTAATCGATTGTGACAAAACGAGACACTGTTTAAGTTAATCCAGGTGAACCCATCAAACCTGTACCCTGTAAGCTCTTTCATCTCTAGATGGATGTAGGTACATGCGAATCTGCTTTAATATATATATACAGGGTTGAACGATAAAATTGTCGTCCCAAGGAAAATAACACTACAGCTTTATTTTAAAAGTTTTATTGAAAAAAGTCAATTCAGGTAACTTGATTATGTAGTAGAGCTGACATCTATTCAATGTAGCCGCCTTTAGCCCCAATCACCTCCTCGATACGGATCCGGAACTGGGAGCATGATTTTTCCACAAGCGCCGGCGGGAGCTCGGCGAATACTCGGCGGATGGCGGCGATCAGGCTGGCTTTGGTGTTGTGGGTGGTCATGTTGGTGATGTTCTCGACGTATGACCAAACGAAATAGTCCAGCAGGGGAGGAGGGGTTCAGTGAGAGAAGGGTACAAAGTCGTAGCACTCCTTCTGAAGCCAAGTCTGGGCCTCTTTGGACTTGTGGGCCGGCGCCGAGTCCTGCCGCCACACCCAGGGTCTGCCACCAGCCACCTGTTTGGACCAGGGGATCACCACACTCTTCAGCGCATCCAGGTACTTTGGTGTTGCCTTTCAAGCTGACTTCGATGAGGGGGTATGATGTGGCCCTCACTGGAAACCACACCAAAGACCATAACGGAAGCCGGAAACTTTGTTTTCATCACCCTGTGCACGTCCCTGTTATTCGTGGCAATCCACATTTGCATTTTGAGGGTGCTGGCAATGGTGCTGTTGTCATAACTTGGATAAGTAGAGAGCGTGAGTTGTACAGCGGTGCATCTCTGATCTCGCTCGTTGAACATTGTGTCACTTTCATACATTATTAAAGGCTCCTATCGCTCTTTGGGTTTGTACACAACTGGCCAACTAGTAGATGGTCTGCAACCGAAAAAGAAAACCAGTTTTCATTAAACGGAAATGGAATCATGTCGTCTTTTCTTGGGTGAAAATTTTATCGTTCCACCCTTTATATATATAAATATATATATATATATATATATTTATATATATATATATATGTATATATATATATAATATTATCTATGATAAAAAGGAAATCTTCCAAGTAGTAAACGTGTTAGTACTATTGTATGATTTCACTACATTGACGTTAATAAAACGCCTTGATACCAAGCTTGTTTGGAAAGACTCAAGGATGCTGCTTACTGTTTTCATCAAACACTGGAAGCAGCACCCCACAAAGCAGCTGTCCGACCACATGCCTCAATTTCATTAACCATTCAACAAAGACGTGCTTTATATGCTGGGCACTGTTGATAAAGCAGGGGCAAATACATAAGATATGGACACACCAGTAGTGGTCTTCTGTTGTATAGTAGCTAGTAACGCGTGACTTCCGGTATCGTGGAAGTGTTAAAGACGCATTGTCTCTGACGCAGGAAGAGAAGTAGAAGCAAAAAGACAAGCAGAGACAGAGAGCTCTGAAGGACGTCGGTCAGTAGTAAGATCAACTTCGGACGTAACATCAACAACGCGGGACTTATAATACTTGTCGGCCTGTACCACTTGGGTTAATGAATGATTGACTCTGTTTCACCCTGTATCTTTTCCTTACCGCCATACAACATCTATTATCAAAGATTAACATTTATAAGATCTGTGTGAACACTGGATGCCGTCCAGAAGACCCGTCTGAAAGATGGCGAGATAGAGCAAGAAAGAGAAGAGAGGAATCCTTTCAATCAGCATAATTTGATGATGATGATGATGATTGTTGGTTGGTTGGTTGGTTGGTTGGGTGGGTTTTTATGGCATATCAACCTGTGTAGGTTATTTAACGTCATATCAATTTCTTATGCAAATTATCAGTTCTATTTCAAATAGTTCAGTTTAGCATGAGTAAACAATTTAATTGTAAAAAATGTTTCTATTTCAAGCTATTCAGTTTAGTCAAACAGTTCCAATTCAGCTAATTCAGTTTAGTATAAGTAAAGATTGTATTTATTCACAGTTAAATGTCAAAACAGTTCTACATTAAACAATTAAGTTTAGAGTAAGTAAAGTTTCAATGTCAAAAACAGTTCCATTTCAAACGATTCAATTTAGAATAAGCACACAATTTAAAGTACACTGTTTATTTGTCAAAAACGTTTATCTTTCAAGCAATCTAGTTTAGTCTAACAGTTCTAATTCAAACAATTCAGTTTATCATAAGTATGCAGTTAGTTCTATTCAAAAAGGTGGCCTCATTTGGGGGAGGGGCTCCTACGCCTCTACTGAGGTGCAGTCGGTGTATTCTACAGCCCTAGCCGAAAGGGCGGATGATGAAGATGATGATGGTGATGATGGGGATGATGGTATGTTTTTATCCCACGCATTCACCTCGAACAAAAAGTGAACCAAGTCCAGTATAAAGCAGGTTTGAATTTAGGAGTTTTCTCTCTTTTAGCACTCGTGATTAAAAATGACTTAAAAAAAAAATCCTGAGGGTTTCGAAATCTTCAACGCAGGTGTGGAACTAGCGGAAATTGATTTTTTCCACCGACACCTGGTGGTGGGAAGGGGGTCAACTCGTTTTGAGGGAGTTGTTTGCGAGACGTGATGAGGTTAAGGTTAAGTTGAACTCTAGAATCGAAGTTGTAAGGAATCGAAAGTTTACGAGCCCCATTTTGGAAGTAGGCTACGAAAGGCGGCCTTATATTAGACGGGACCCAGGAAACAAACATGTTAGAACTACTACAGAAAACAAGGAAGAAAAATTCAACATCAATGTCTACTCTCTCTTTTTCATCAGGACAATTTGATGATCTTTGTTTAGGTAAAGGTCTATTTCTTCCCTCGCTTCCTCATCATGGCATGTTGATTCTCTTTGCCCGGCTAACGGTCTTTGTCTTCTCTCTCTTTCTCATCAGGACATGTTCTTTCTCCTTGCCCGGCGAATTCTCTGTGTCTGCTCTCTCTTTCTCATCATAACATGTTGATTCTCTTTGCCCAACTAACGCGGTCGACACAGAAATCATAGCCTTTTTCTTTCTCCCGGTAACACTTTCTCTCTCTCGGTGACTGTATCTTTGATACCTTAACGGTACATTTACCCATTTGAGAGGCGAGGCCGGAGAACTGATTGATTTATGATTTTCCGAAGTCTATTACCCAAAAATGAAACTTTACCATACTTGTCCTGGATATGGATTTGGTTTGCACTTTAAGGCACTTCAATATAACAACTTTTCCATTTATTTTTGCTGGTTTTGTTTTTTTGTAATTAACAAAGTTTTGCATTAAGCGATACTGGCAAATACACGCAACCAAGCCGAAATACTACTGCATAGTTTTGAGCGAGACCCCAAAGGCATTTGCGTCCATGTCAATGCACACAAAACGGAATATATGTGCTATAATCAAACAGGCGACATCTCCACACTAGACAGAACCTCCCTGAAACTAGTAGACAAATTCACCTACATAGGAAGCAGCGTCTCATCAACCGAAAAGGACATCGACACGTGGCTATCGAAGGAATGGACAGCTACGATAGGCTATCGATCATATGGAAATCAGACCTGACCGATAAAATGAAACGCAGTTTCTTCCAGGCAGCGGTCGTATTTGATACTGCTGTATGGATGCACTACTTGGACGCTAACTAAACGGCTGGAGAAGAAGCTAGACGGCAATTATACAAGAATGCTGCGAGCAATATTGAACAAGTCCAGGCAGCAGCACCCAACAAGACACCAACTATACGGCCACCTGCCTCCCATCACGAAAACTATCCACGTTATACGAACCAGACATGCAGGACACTGCTGGAGAAGCAGAGACAAGCTCATAAGTGATGTACTCCTATGGACCCCCACATATGGCCGGGCAGAAGCAGGACGACCAGCTCGAACATACATTCAGCAGCTATGTGAGGATACGGGATGTAGCCCTGAAGAACGATAGGGAGAAGTAGCGAGAGAGGGTCAGGGATATCCGTGCTAGCGGCACGAGATGTTGATGATGATGTTCATCTATGTAAGTACTAAACTGGCAAATCGTCACTTAACTAAAATGTGCTTCTGGGAACCTGTGACGACAATGAGGGTTAGCCCATATGTTTTTGTTACCTTTGTTTAAAGCTTCTTGACACGTTTTGAAATATAATATGAGAATGTATCCATATAGAAATGTTGACATTCTTTATAATTACCTTTATAGAGTAAATTTGGCGACCGTAGTCGAGGTTAACCCCAAGTCTACCTTTTCGATAGCTACTACAGCAAGGTGTAGGGGAGGGCGCAACTCTTTTCCCTGGACTGCTCCACTTTACCCTTGATCCTTACCAAAAAATGTTTAGTGTTAAGCAATGGAGCATTAAGTACCATTTTTTGAGTCTTCTGTATAACCCGAGCTGGGATTGAACCCAGGTCTCCCGTGCCATTGGCGAACACTCTAACCATAATGCCAATGTCCGAAGATCGTAATTAGCAGAGTCAGGCTTTACGTAACGGTTACCAATGTCAGAAATGGAACCAGCGACTCGAGTTCAAATCCTGGACAAGGTAGTTGGCGTTTCACATCGCACTAATAAATCTGAGACCGTCGTGGATCTATCTGTTCTTTCCTAGCTATGTGTAAATGGTAGGATAAACTTTTTTTTGACTGAGTAAGCCAACTGGTTTATGGTAAGGCAAACAAATTTAAACCAGCTTTACCCCGCTTAAAATTAGCCTTATGTCAAACCCTGCATATTGCAGAGAGGATGGCTGAATGCATAATTAATGTGATAACAACAGTTTGGTTTGGTTTGGTTTGCAACCTTTGTAGGTCATTTAATGCCAAATCTTTTTTTATACATATAAAACAGTTCGATTACAAACAATACAGCTTACCATGAGTGTGCAGTTTAAATGTCAAAACAGTTCTATATCTTACAATTTAGTTTAGCATAAGTACTCAGTTTAAATGTAAAAAACGATTCGATTTGAAACAATTAATTTTAACATAAGGGCACAGTTTAAGACAAAACAGGTCCGTTTCAAACAATTCAGTTTAGCATAAGCACTTATTTTAAATGTCGCAACAGTTCTATTTCAAATAATTCAGTTTAGCATAAACACACAGTCTAGTTATATTTGACCCATAGATAGGTGCTACCATTCTGAGTCAGGGTGGAGCTAGGAGCAATCGCAATAAAGGGGTACACTGGATTCCCCAAAGCTCCAGCATTACTGGAGCCTAATTATTCCGTAGTGTAATGGTTATCGTCGTAGGAAATGGACACGGCGCCACGAGTTCAAATCCTGGCCGATACTAATTGCATGGGTAAATAGTAGGACAGACTAGGTTCTTCAGCTTTGGTGAGGCAACTAGTCTAGGAGAAGGAAAACTCTGAATTAGAACCTGTTAAACTGTGCTTAAAAATTGACCTTGTGTCACATCCTGCCCGATCGGAGGGGTTGGTAAATATGATTATCCGGATTATTTCGTGTCATATCCAGGATACTCATTGGGGGAGTCTTACTCCTCTCCAGAGATGTATTCTACATCCCTAGATGATTGGGACAGTGATAGCTATAGTAGATTTTTCTATGAAATCTAGGCAGAAAGAAGGCCGAAAAATGCAGTAACCGGGGAAAAAAAACGATAAATTTGAAACGTCATTTTTAAAAGATTTTAATTGGCTATCTTTAAAAAGCAAAGGAAAAGAGAGAGACAGAGTGAGAGAGAAACTATGTACTAAGTTTTTAATAGCATGTAAGTTTCAAGGTTCTGGCAAATTTGCTTCTTGTTTGGGTTGAGCACTTCAGCATTTCATCATTAGTGTAGAACACAGTATGAAAATATCCCTCATGTGAATCTGATATCCCGGCTGTATGACCGACAAGAGAGAGTCAATCCGGAAAACTCTCGCTATAAGAGGGATAGACGCAAACCTTTGGGATTTTAATGAAAAGTTTTAGGCAGTTAGTTATCAGGAAAGTGACAAGTAACGACTTACATTTCTGGCCTAACCGACATGAATCGAACTCAAGGTACCAGATGATCGACTTATGTAGAGAAACATGCAATAGTACTGACTGCTTGTGATCAATGATTGTAAAAGTTTGTTTACATTTTAAGTAGTTGGTTATTTGGTTGTTTTATTTTACTGTTTATCAACCTTTTGGGGGTAATTTAACACCGAATTAGATTTTTCAAAATTCAGCTTAGTATAAAAATATTTTACTTTACCAACTTTTAAATGTCAAAAGAATTTTATCTTAAACAATTCAATTTAGCATAAGAATTCAGTTTCAATCTCAAAAACAGTCCTATTTCAAGCAATTCATTTTAGCAAAAGTTCAGTCATTTCAATTTCAAACAATTCACTTTAGCATAAGTACACAGTTTCTATGTCATAAACAGCTCTTTTTCAAATAATTCCGTTTAGCATAAGTAGAGTTTAGTTTTATCTGACCCATTGATAGGACCTATAAGGTGCAACCACTTCGAACCAGAGTGGACCGGGAAGCGATGGCGATGAAGGAGTACTCCACATTCCCTAAAGCTCCAACCTTACTGGAACCTCACCACCACATTGTTTAGTGTCATATCCAGGAAACTCGTTGGAGGTGTCTAACCCCTCGGCAGAGAAGTAGTCAGCGTATTCTATATCCCCAGATGACGGGGCAATCGTTTTAAGTTATTGTTTTTCATCATTCCCAAATATTTTGACTATCACATGCCTCTATGCAGAATATTTAGCTATATTACTAAACCAACGAACGTTTTCTTTAAATATCACTTATATATATATATATATATATATATATATATATAAGTGATATATATAAGTGATATATATATATATATAAGTGATATATATAAGTGATATATATATATATATATATATATATATATATATATATATATATATATATATAAGCTTTAGAATGACGAGGAATATTTCAGCAACGTCACATTTATGATCTTTACTGTACAGAGGAGCACGTGGTGTAATGGTCACCATCGTAAGAAATGGACACGGTGATCTGAGTTCGAATCTTGGATCAGGCTCTTTACAATTCCCATAGCGCTTATACTCTTTAGGAAAGGTATGACTCCATCTATTCTCCCTTTAGCTATGGATAAAATAATAGGGTAGACTGGATTTTTTAGCCTTAGTATGGCAACCGGCCGTGGAGAAGGAAAACTCTGTTAAACTCCGCATAACAATTGATCTTCTGCCGCATCCTGCTCACGTGGATATATATACATATATATATATATATATATATATATATATATATATATAGTTGCTGACTGTAGTAGAATGTGACACGAAGGCTTATTTTTCATTACCTACTACACCGAGGTGTAGTGGAGGGCGCTACTCTTTCCCCTGCATTGCTCCACTTCACCCTTCATTCGTACGTTATAATGCTAAGCAAGCATGCATTAAGTACCATTTCTGAGTCTTTGATATGACTCGACCTAGGATTGATCCCCGGTCTCTTGGTTCATTGGCGAATACTCTACCACCAATGGAACTATTATTCTTTTAAAATTTCAATGCTTTCTTTCTTTGTCTTTTTTTTTCTTATGGAATAAGTAAATTGAATGCAGAGGTGACTATTTTGAGGAAAATTAATGTTTCAATCATTTTTCATTTAGGTCTGGGTAATCAAAGATTCAGTTTCAAATTTTTTTGAGAACACTACGTATTAGCAAAAGCCTATGCGTGTACCCCTATATTTAGATCATTAAATAATGTCCTGATATGTGAACAGCTAATAATTCAAGGCAAATGAAAAATGTATCAGTAATATCCAACTCAATATCCATAGGAGATTAACCTCATGGTTTTAAATTATAACATATTTCGCAATAAAATATGTTTTATTGCTTTGGGGACGCTGTGGTGGGATTTTTCTTCACGAAAAATGTCCATTAGCAATTTTTAAGGGGAAGCAAAACCCAACAGAATACATAAAACATATATTTTAGTGAAACATATATATATATATATATATATATATATATTAGATTTTTAAGTGAAACATATCTAAGTGAAACGATAACTTAACAGCGTCTAATTTGAAAGCTTCTCCATTGTATGAATTTACAAATATGATGATATATTTTATATATTTCCATTGTTCTTCGTAAAAAAAAAGCATATCCTTTCTCTTTCTTACCACATCTTAAAGAAAATATTCTTGAAGAATACCTAACCATGTAAATAACGACTTACTTTAAAAGAGTCTACCTTTAGTTGGTCACAGAGGCCACAGAGATTGTTTAAAATATCAGTTGTTGGTCACACTTTCTGTCTGTTACGCCACCATGTGCCCAGCGGGCTTGCAGGGTGGTGTTTGTTCTCGCCAAGTCCATCAGTTAACGCAGGGCACAGACGTTGGCTGTGGTCTGCCGAACGCTATTTAGTGTCACAGATATCACCAACTCCCAAGCGGACCACATTTTAAAGCCACTAGGTGAGTTATAGGTGAATAATTAAAAGTCAACATAGCTAACAGGATAGTTCTCCCTCCTCAAATACAAGGTCTTCAACAACTCATGTATCGCTGATTAACTCCCCTGATTAAAGGAAACCACTTCTTTAAGCGTAGTTTCGCCCTAGTTACAAATTATTTTAAACGCAGCAAGTTTACCGCAAAATTAGATTGGTTCCAAATCGGTTTCTTTGTTTAATGGCATATCAAACTTTGTGTGT